>JASDQU010102876.1:164060-194174 GCA_032191745.1 Picea mariana | reverse complement strand
TGATGAATTAATCTCAACTGTTCGAGAGTTGCGCATCCAATTCCGGACCCCCCCCCCTCCCCCATTAAAGGCAGAATGGCAAGGGGGCTCCGAAATGCATCCTCAGTCGCAAATCTGGGCGGGTGGACTCTGTCCATCCAGATCTGTTCGCTACTTACCCTAATGCACGCTCGTGCCCCAGCGTAAAAATGGCATCTCTTCCTCACATCGGACGGTCGTTACGGACCCTGAGATTTCCCGAAGGAATCTTGTCCGTCCATCGGGACTTAGCCACATGCTATTGTCTCGACATTATGGATCGGGATTTGTCAAGGCAAGAACCCGAGTTCTTGTCAACGGAACTCCCGAATCCCTGATCCCCGATTTCTCGAAACGGGTAATCTCTCAACATGTCACCTCCTTAAATCAGACGGTCCACAACTGCTCCGGGGTTTCCACCCAGGAAAGTCCTGATCCCTTGTCGCCATAACTCCCGATCTCGCGATTCTCGATTCCCCGAAATGGGAGATCTCATGACGGGTGGCCCCCGTCAATCGGGCGGCTCAGATCTATCCCGACGTTTTCACCATGGAAAATCCCGAACTCTTGTCAACAGGAATCCCGATTCCGCAATTTTTGATTTCTCGAAATGGGAGATCTCACGACACGTGGCCTCCATCAATCGGACGGCTCATATCCATCCCGGGGTTTTCACCATGGAAAATCCCAAAATATTGTTAATAGGACTCCCGATTTCCCGACTCCAGGTTTCTCGAAATGGGTGATCTCTTGGCACGTGGCCTCCGTCAATCGAACGGCCTAGATCTATTCCGAGGTTTTTCGCCCCTATACACTGGAGTCTTAACCCTCGGGTAACTCCTAACAAATCCAACAGCTGTCGAGTTTTTTTAGCTGAGATCTGACGACTCATAATGGTTCCTACCCATGCGTTCTTCCACGACTCCCTGGGCGTGGAAAAGATCCACGGTCCAGATACTCTCATGAACCTTGGGGATCTACGGTCCTAAACGCTTCGCTACCCACGAAGACACAGGAAAACAAAGTGGTAAGGCATTTAACGCCCTACTTTCTCCTACTAATCTAACGGTCGTGGGTGACCGCAGATTCCCCGATGAAATCTCATCCGTCGATTAATACTTATCAGGTTAAGGTACTTAACTTTCCAGCTTCTTCCTCTGATCTGACGGTCATGAGTGACCACAGATCTCCCAACTGGATCTCATCCATCGATTCGTTACTACATCCTTATGCTGTCATCTCGGTTTTCAAGACAATCGTTCCTCCTCATGCAGGGTTACTAAGGCCTTACGCCTACACAACCGCCTTCCCGGTTCTTGATGGGCTTTTCAAGGAAGGTATTTCTATGGGGAGATTTACTCATGGTACTACCTGAGGCATATAAGGATGTCGTCCTCCCGAGAACCAGACGTGAAGTCAGAATTAGATCAGTACGCGCACAAATAACGAATTCATGAGAATATAAACCATACGTAGTCTTTCCATATAAATATACAACTACTAGTATTGATCAAAACACCATACAGACATTCTTATAATGAAATCATTCACAGTTTTACAGCTTATGAGCATAGTTATCAGAATAAGCATATATATATATATATATATATTTCAAGATGCCAGAGGCAAAACACTTATCAGAGATAACACCAGGGGTCAAGCAACTGCTGAGAGGGGTGCTCATTTCCACCCAACCGTAGGCTTAGCGATTCCCAGCGGATTTACCACTAGCCACCCCCGAGCTGATACCACGATGATGTGAGACTGCGTCTCTGTTTTCCAGTGACCAGGAGCGAAGGTTGCAATCATTCCTCTCTGCTATCACTCACTCTGCATAATGCCAGAGTTCCCCCTCGCGTCTGCCCCCCAATCGCTTCTCCCCCATGCCTTATCCTCTGGCGAGGTTGTGTGTGGCACGATTTCCCTCGCACTGGCCAGACATGATGGCTCTACGGATGGGCGGTTCACCTCCCCATCCCTCATTAATTCCTAAGGAGCCATCTACCTACCAGTTTGCGAGGCATTTAATTCGGGGCCAGCGAGCCGCTTTTGGTTCTCCGGGCCAGTGGAGTCCAAATACGGTATTAATTCTCGGTGGAAGTTAACGCCACCTTTCTAGGTTCCTTCCACCGCCATCGTGGTCTCCTTTTCTGCACATCCCCTCTCAGCAGTCTTGTAATAAAATTCATAATGTTATTCACATTTATTGACCTTTTCCTCAAGGTCCATTTACATAACATATTCACATTTATGAGTTTGCCATAGTTCTTGGCCAATCCAGTGATTTTTACAAACTGGGGGAAACAAGGTGTTACAAACATCTTGTTTCACTTTAATCTATTATTGTTTAATGACAATTATTCATATTATTTACACCTAAGACATGACTATGTGGAAATAAAAGTAGAGTTATATTTCAACAATTTTAAAGGAAATTGTTAATATTTTAAAAATCATACCCAAATTTATGCATGTCTTCAAGAAGAACATAAATGTACAAACTTTTAAGGAAAAGCCTAAGTTCCCTGAATCGAATCTTTACAAGACAATGCGCGTTTAAGGGAAAGGCTTTAAAGGAAAAAGGTTTCCACAGAATAAGGAAATTGGTTTAAATTAAGGATTATCCATTCCGTTTTTTAGTTGTCCTTCTCCAATTAGATTCTGGAACAAATTTTATTTCAGAAAATAGACGAACATGTATATCGTGGACTCCCTTGAGATCATCACTCCTTGATTGGTCTTTTTATAAGGTGCACAAACCTCTTAACCCAAGCTTCAATATCATAATTAGCATTCTAATCATCAATAACATAATCGACAATCTATTCATCACAACATAATTTTTAATCCTATGAAAAATATATTTTTAAAAGGATCTGACAGAGACCAACCGTTCGCATCAATTAAATTTAGTAAAAGTCTAACAGAGACCAACCATTCACCTCAATTAAATTTAGTAAAAATATGACAGAGACCAACCATTCGCATCAATTAAATTCAGTAAAAATATGGCAAAGACTAACCATTCGCATCAATTAAATTCAGTAAAAATCTGGCAAAGACCAACAATTTGTAGAGGCAAGGCGCTAAGTGCATGGGTGTTACATGTTGAGCGAGTTTGGGGGGAAATCGCAGAGGAAGATTGAAGTGTGGTCTTGCTGAGTGTAGAAAAAAAAAAAACACGGAGATGAAGATGGTAAAAATGCATGTTGGTTTTCCCCACAGTCGGAGCACGTTTTTACACCAAAAACGCAAAGGTACAAGAGAGTAAAAACTCTAGCTAATCTCCCCCACTGTATGAACACATTTTTACACCAAAACGCAGAGGTACAAGAGAGTAAAAACTCTAGCTAATTTCCCCACAATCTGAGCACGTTTTTACACCAAAACGCGGAGGTACATGAGAGTAAAAACTCTGACTAAATTCCCCCACAGTCTGAGCACATTTTTACACCAAAAACACAGAGGTACAGGAGAGTAAAAACTCTAGCTAATTTCCCCCACTATATGAGCATGTTTTTACACCAAAATGCAGAGGTACAGAAGAGTAAAAACACTCTTGCTAAATTCCCCCATAGTCTGAAAACATTTTTACACCAAAAACGCAGAGGTAAGGAGGGTAAAAACTCTGGCTAATTTCCCCCACAGTTTGAGCACATTTTTACACCAAAAACGCAGAGGTAAGGAGGGTAAAAACTCTAGCTAAATTACCCCACAATCTGAGCACGTTTTTACACCAAAAACGTAGAGGTACGAGAGAGTAAAAACTTTGGCTAATTTCCCCCACAGTATGAGCACGTTTTTACACCAAAACGCAGAGGTACAGAAGAGTAAAAACTCTGGATAAATTCTCCCACGGTGTGAGCACATTTTTACACAAAAAACGCAAAGGTACAGGAGAGTAAAAAATCTGGCTAATTTCCCCCACAGTATGAGCACATTGTTACACCAAAACCTAGAGGTATAGGAAAGTAAAAACTCTAGCTAAACTCCCCCACAGTTTGAACACATTTTTACATCAAAAATGCATAGGTAAGGAGGGTAAAAACTCTAGCTAATTTCCCGCACATTCTGAACATGTTTTTACACCAAAAACGTAGAGGTAAGGAGGGTAAAAACTCTCGCTAAATTCCCCCACAGTCTGAGCACGTTTTTACACCAAAAACGCAGAGGTACAGGAGAATAAAAACTCTGGCTAATTTCCCCCACATTATGAGCATGTTTTTACACCAAAACGCAGATGTACAAGAGAGTAAAAACTCTGGCTAAATTCCCCCACAGTTTGAGCACGTTTTTACACCAAAAATGCAGAGGTACAAGAGAGTAAACACTCTGACTAATTTCCCCCACAGTATGAGCACGTTTTTACACCAAAACGTAGAGGTACATGAGAGTAAAAACTCTGGCTAAACTCCCTCACAGTCTGAGCACATTTTTACACCAAAAACGCAGAGGTAAGGAGGATAAAAACTCTGGCTAATTTCCCCCACAGTCTGAGCACGTTTTTACACCAAAAACGCAGAGGTACAGGAGAGTAAAAACTCTGGCTAATTTCCCCCACAATATGAGCACATTTTTACACCAAAACACAGAGGTACACGAGAGTAAAAACTCTGTCTAAATTCCCCCACAGTCTGAGCATGTTTTTACACCAAAAACGCAGAGGTACGAGAGAGTAAAAACTCTGGATAATTTCCCCCACATTATGAGCACATTTTTACACCAAAATGCAGAGGTACGGGAGAGTAAAAATTCTGGCTAAATTCCCCCACAGTCTGAGCATGTTTTTACACCAAAAACACTGAGGTACAGGAGAGTAAAATGTAGAGGTAGTTGAGCGATTTTTTGGGTAAAAGAGAGGATGGGGGCAACACCCTGGGTCTCCCAACGCAAAGCGAAACCCACGAAATGATCAAACAAAAACGCAAAGAAAATATTAAATGTTCTGGGCAATTAAAGAAAACACAGAGGTGAGATGCAAAACATCGAGCCACTTTTAAAAATGCCACGGGAGAGGTAATGCGATGGGAAATTAAAAAAATGCAGAGGTATCAATCTAAGCTTAAGCCTACAAATGGTAGATAGAAATAGTGCAATAAGATATTCCTTAAAGGTTTTTGGAATTTAGAAAATAATTCAGTCTCAACAAGTTTCTTCTATATTACACCCATCTTGGGAATTGTAGAAATTCGACAAGATAGCTTATAATGCAGTTGAGGCAAACATAAATAAAATTTGATATACATGACCATTCTTATGACAATTAAAATTCTAATGAAATTACTGTCACCGACGAACTGGGCCTGGAGATGTTCCTCGTCAATTGGCGATTTGGACGTGGTCCTCTCGCTTGCTAACCATGAAGACTTCACCGATACCTCCCAGCCAATACTAGGGGTACTCTTCTTCCACCGTAGCCCCCCAGAGCCGCAAAGGAGCCACATGCACAACCAGAGAAAAGCTAGCACCCTAATCGACTCGTAAGGTCGTGCTACCACTCTCTATTCGAGTTGGGTATCCCAACTCCCACAAGAAAAATCAGTCAAGAAAAATCCGACAACATAACCTTACGCATACCCGTCGTGATCCATTCCCCTCTGCCATTTATTTTATAGAGTTCTCTTAATGACTAGTTGCTAAAATGCACATTTAAATCTTTTTATTAAAATTTTATTAGGAATATTCTCCCCCGTACACTTGTCACATGGTCCCTTAGTTGCACCAAAAATTCATTTAATTAATTAAATTAATTTGCCAACTTCCCTCACCCACCTAAAAGCATTCCTAAAAACGTTCATCGATGTCACTTTATTCCCTCACATTCCCTTACTGACTGACGCCTTTCTTAAAGCTTAGTTGAGTTCAAATTTGAAAAGTTCTCTAGACTAGATTCCCTTCTATGTTCCACATTCCTTTTGTATTTAAGTTTTTAAATTTGATTTTTTCTTCATCTCCTCTTTATTAATTGATTAATTAGTTTTAATTCTTATACCCCCAATTAGACCTATGCTCTATTTTCAATTAGGCTTAGCAAAAAAAAAATTAATGGAAATTATAATTAATAAAATTTACTCATACGTAATTAATTTAAGGCTGAACAAGTCAAAATGAGATATTGTTTTCTAGGTACCTAGGTTCATTGACTCACCAATGTTAAAACCGCAACGTGTCATTCAAGACGCACTATGTGCTCCAAGGGTGCCACTCGCCTTTATTTATGTTTCATTTATGAGACGTACCCTTAAGACGCACTATGTGCTCCAAAGGTGCCACTCACCTTTTGACTGATTTTGGTAGTTTTCCAACCCCTGGAATCAAAACTCCGTCAGATGACCTTGTGGGAGACTAAGGGCCTCTAAGGAATAAGGACCATGCCTTATTACGCACCCCTTAGAATCTCCATGAGGGACTGTCTCATTCTGCCCTCACGGCATCGTGGATCTCTCGAACTAGGTAATTGTTAACCTACAGTTCAAGCCACGG
Organism: Picea mariana; assembly: GCA_032191745.1. Classification (NCBI taxonomy): domain Eukaryota; kingdom Viridiplantae; phylum Streptophyta; class Pinopsida; order Pinales; family Pinaceae; genus Picea; species Picea mariana. The sequence goes on along the minus strand of JASDQU010102876.1, from coordinate 187,673 downwards.
CGGGAGTGCTAGTAGGATGTGGCAGGACTGCTACCACACCTCTCCCTCAATATCTTTGGTTGTCGTGCATGGCCCCTTTACTCCAAATGTGAGTCTGATTAGCAAGCAATCGTCATCCTACAACCATCAATGAACATAAAACATCATAATATACCCATTCATATGACACATATGAAATAACAAAAACACTCAAGCCATATACAGTCCACTCCCTAACTCAATCCGGAGTCCAGGGAGGTCCATCGATGCCATCAGCATCCTCAATCTATCAAGAGTCCTACACACCCAGGAGAAACCAGTCAATAGCACTTGTCTATACATGATAACATAACATGACATCATAATCCGCAGTCTCAACATCAAAATCCATAAGCTAAGCAGTCAATCATATAATGAATCGGATCACTTGCTCACAAGTGTCCTCAAAGAATAAGTCACATCAGGTGCACGCAAGAGTGAGATGTTACACCAAAGTGTCTTGATAAGTTTCATCCCTCTAGGGAAACTTATCATGCATAAACCAAATTTGAAAATTCATTTTTACAACAAACATAATAGTAGCAAAACATTGTCTAACTTCTTCAAAGATGATGTCAAATCACTCAACAAAACTTCTCTTATGTCAAATCAACACAATACACAAAGAACATAAATTGTTGAAAAATAAATCTAGAAATTACATGAGTGTTGGATAGAAAAAACTTTCTTAATAGCATAAGATGAACTCATTAACATAGCCTTATCACAAGGCTAGTACAACCCACTAGCTCTCCAAAGAGTCTAGCTAGAGAAAACCAACAAAAACCCTAGCTCAACCAAGGGGCTCCAACATGCAAGAATCACTCAAACAAGTCCATCAAAACAAGATGTCATCTTATCTTCTTCTTCTTCTTCACGAAATATACCCTAGGGTTATCATAAAACCCTAATCTCAAACCTCCAAAACCCTAACCCTAGACGTCAAAATGCTCTAAGAAGATCATGAAACCCTAGCAATTCCAATAGAGAGATATTAAGTACAAATGAAGATATAAGAATGAGAGATCATCACCAACATCTTCTTCCCATGATTAAACCCTAGTATCTCACAAGGATCAAGCACCAAATTAAGACATCCCACTAAACTTCATAACTCCTCCTAGGGTTTCTTCATGAACCCTAGCAACTTCCTCCAAGAAGTTAAGTACAAAGAAAAGAGTGATGATGATGAATGAGGAGGACTCTATCATTCCTTTATATACATGGGAAGTAAGGGAGGCCAAGAATAAAATGTGGGCCCAAGCCTTTACAAGCAACCTACAATATGCTCATGTAGAGCTACACAAGTGAAGTGCTCCACTCCAAGGGTATACATGTCATACTCCATGGTGATATTGTACACAATATGAGATCCAAGATGGTGTAACTACTCAAGTTGTGTCCACAGCTCTCTCGCCAAAATCCACACTGACTCCATCACTCCTCCTAAGCCATGTACTCCATTGGGTTGGCTACACTTGCAAGAACATTGTCAAAGCCAAGGCATCCCTAATCCAACTCCAAGCCTCCATCCACAAATCCAAGTCACCACATGCCATCTAGGGTCTGATGCCCTCCTCCAAGATGCATAATGCTCCTCCTCCTAAGTAGGGTATTATCCAAGCGATTAAACCTCTCCATGTCATCACACTAAAATGCATCCATCAATCAAGCAAGAGAACTCCAACGCCTTAGGGAAGAATTCTAAGCAAGCACCTCCCTTAGGTCAAACAACCACTTAGAAAATTGTCTCCACTATGAAAATCCATCATGGACCATCCCATGCACCAATCCATCGCAAACCATTCAAGGGTCAAACATACTCCAAGTACCCCAAAACTCATGAAATACTCCCAAACATGGTGTAAACACTTTCGGAGTAACTTAAAAGCTAACAAGACCTATATTGAACATTAGAATCTCAAATTTTGAATTGAGTCAGAAACTTGATAGAGCAAGAATATATTTTGAAAGTGGAGCAAACATATTTTTAATTGCACATAGATCATGTTCCAACAATCCATCTAGTCTCTTAAGCCTGGAAATTTTCTTTGAGCATGCTTTCTCATAAACTCAAAGTAAAATTTGGGAGATTCATCACCTGAAATCCCATGAAGTCAAACCCAAATTCTAGCTTCCTTGGAAATATATATATGTTTTTGAAATATATATATATATATACTCCATTGGGTTGGCTACACTTGTAAGAACATTGTCAAAGCCGAGGCATCCCTGATCTAACTCCAAGCCTCCATCCAGATATCCAAGTCATCACATGCCATCTAGGGTCTGATGCCCTCCTCCAAGATGCATAATGCTCCTCCTCCTAAGTAAGGTATTATCCAAGCGAGTAAACATCTCCATGTCGTCACACTAAAATGCATCCATCAATCAAGCAAGAGAACTCCAACGCCTTAGGGAAGAATTCTAAGCAAGCACCTCCCTTAGGTCAAACAACCACTTAGAAAATTGTCTCCACTATGAAAATCCATCATGGACCATCCCATGCACCAATCCATCTCAAACCATCCAAGGGTCGAACATACTCCAAGTACCCCAAAACTCATGAAATACTCCCAAACATGGTGTAAACACTTTCGAAGTAACTTAAAAGCTAATCAAACCTATATTTAACATTAGAATCTCAAATTTTGAATTGAATTAGAAACTTGATAGAGCAAGAATATATTTTGCAAGTGGAACAAACATATTTTCAATTGCACATAGATCATGTTCCAACAATCCATCTAGTCTCTTAAACTTGAAAATTTTCTTTGAAACATGCTTTCTCCTCATAAACTCAAAGTAAAATTTGGAAGGTTCATCACCTTAAATCCTATGAAGTCAAACCCAAATTCTAGCTTCCTTGAAAATATATATATATAGTAAATAATGAGCATATACAATACACACTTTTACTCTCTATAAAATTAAAATTCATATATATATTTAAAGAGTAAATGATAAACATATACAATACAAACTTTTACTCACTCACTGGAAGACACATGCATATATGCCTTGAGCACATGTCACATTAAGTGAAAGATTGCATTTATATATACTCCCAAGAATGCACATATAATAAGTCTTAACCAACCACACCCCAAAACCAAATGTGTGCAGTTATAAACACCCTTTTTAAGATTGCATTTGTATATGCTCCCAAGAGTGCACATATACCTAGAAGTTTGTATAACTTGCAGGTTTTCAGAGACTCTTTAGTTGTTATAAAATGGATGCAAGGAAAAGCACGAGTCCTGAACATCGATCTCTTACCGGTGGCGGAGCAGTCGTCTGAAATCTCTAATCAATTCCAGCATCAGTTACAAGCATGTATATAGAAAACGGAATAGGGAAGTTGACAGGCTATCCAAAGAAGACCTGAGCCTACCTTTCAACCGTTTTGTTCTTGCAGAATATCATCAAGGGAAGGTAAACTTGTGGTCCTCTTCCTCTTCTCTGGATACTTTTTGATTGGCACATAGTAATAAAAATTTCCCAACAGGGAACTACAAAAAGACTTTTTGTTTGGACAGTTTAAAGTTACTATTAGTTTTTTGTTTCTTTTTAATGATAAATGAGACTGAAGGTTGCAAGATTTCAGAAGTGTTGAGGCACCTTACCATTGTAATTTTTACTCTTGAATGAAAATTATATTTTCTTTTTCTTTAAAAAAAACACAGAAGTGTTGAGGCACCTTACCATTGTAATTTTTACTCTTGAATAAAAATTATATTTTCTTTTTCTTTAAAAAAAAACATTATATATACACATCAACAAAATATATATATATATATATATATATTCAAGAAAGTGAATAACAAATATATAATATACATTTTTACTTTAAAAAAATTAAAATTCATATATATTTAAAAAAAAAAATGGGTAATAAACATATACAATACACACTCACTGGAAAACACATGCATATATATATATACATTAAGCACGTCACATTAAGTGAAAGATTGCATTTATATATGCTCCTAAAAATATACATACACAGTCTTAACTAATCACACACCCAAAACCAATACACATACACAGTCTTAACTAATCACACCCCAAAACCAAATATGTACAGTTATAAACACCCTTTTTAAAATTGCATTTATATATGCTCCCAAGAATGCACATAATCAGTCTTAACCAACCAACCACACCCCAAAACCAAATGTGTGCAGCTATAACACCTTTATTGAGTGAGTAAGCATTTAAATGTACACACAAATACAGACCTTTACCCAAAACACCTTTACTCAAAAGTAGATGAAAAGATAAAATAATGATATATATAACTTCATTTTTTACTTTTATATAATTAATAATTAAAATATTAATAATGAAAAAAATATTACTATTCTCTATTATTGAAAAAAATATTACTATTCTCTATTATTGAAAAAAATATTACTATTCTCTATTATTGAAAAAAATATTACTATTCTCTATTATTATTAAAATAGTAATAATAAAAAAAAACATTATTTGATTACTTCTAAATTCATAGTTTGAAAATCTTTTAAAATGATTATTAAAATAAATTTAATAATTCTTTCGTAATTCTCTTTCTAAATTATTTAAAATCATTATTAAAATAAATTTAATAATACATTTATACTTTTAAAGTTCAACTTCTTTTAAATCCTTTAAAATGATTATTAAAATAAATTTAATAATTTTTATACTTTTAAAATATTAATAATATTTCTTTTAAATCCTTTTAAATGATTATTAAAATAAATTTAATAATATTACTTTGATTCTTCCCATTCATTCTTTTCAAATTAATAATATTTTTATAATTTTAAAATATTAATAATACTATTTTAATTTCTTTCAAATTTTTTAAAATAATTATTATAATATTATAATTGATATTATATATCTAAACTATTTATCAACACTATATCTAAACTATCTATTAATACTATATTTAAAATTTTATAATATTATATTTTAAAATAATAATAATAATCTAATTTTAAGATTACAACTAAGCTAGACACCAAATTAGTGTATAAACTCCTTGTTTCCACACAGCAAATTGAATGCTATTTTTAACTGATCTATAGAGGTATACATACCCTTGACTGATAAAGTTTACAGAGGTATATTCAACTTGTCCATATGTTCAATAATTATGTTCAACTTGTGAACTCTTTAAATATCCCTTATTTTGATAATATAAAATATTATATATCTCTTAAAAATAAATCATTTATAATATAAATAAACAAATATACATTAATAATATAAACAAACATATACACAGTTTTAACCACCTTCCCTAAAACGATGCAAATGAAAAGTTATATACCATTTTCAAATGGTGAGAGGTATATTCAACTTGTCCATATGTTCAACATTTATGTTCAACTTGTGAACTCTTAAAATATCCCTTATATTGATAATATAAAATATTATATATCCCTTAAAAATAAATCATTTATAATATAAATAAACAAATATACATTGATAATATAAACAAACACATACACAGTTTTAACCACCTTCCCTAAAACGATGCAACTGAAAAGTTATATACCATTTTCAAATGGTGAGTAGGTAAATATACACACTTTTTTCCTTGAGAATGTACACACACACACAAATTACCTTGAAAAAATAGAAATATGAAAATGTACACAAATACACAATTTACCTCAAAAAATAGAAATATAAAATGTACACTTGTTTATAGATAAAAACGATAAAAGTAAAATAGATATAATACATATAATACACTTGTTTAAATATAAATTTTATAACCTACAATAACATACTATTACAAATTTGATAACCTACAATAACATATCTATTTATAGCCATTACTCTTAAATATGATAACATAACTATTTATAGCCATTACTCTTAAATACGAATTTGATAACTCACAATAACATATCTATTTATAAACATTTATTTCTTAAATACAAATTTGAGAACACACATTAACATATCTTTTTGTAGAGTAGAAGTTCAACATACAGATCCTGAAACAAATTTGTAGGGTAGAAGTTGGAGAAAAAGAGATCCTAATGCCCTCTCCACGGCTTAAGTCGATCCTGAAACAAATTTTGTAGGGTAGAAGTTTGACAAAAAGAGATCCTAATGCCCTCTCCACGGCTTAAGTCTATACGTGAAACAATACGCCCCTTCCCGGTTTAAAATTCCTCATCTCCTCGTGATTTTTCTGATTCGTTATTTTGTTTTGGGAAATTTGGAACTCCAGTTCTCACCTCATCACCATTCACAATTTGGAGTCGACAAATCGATCAGAACATCAAAAATCAATCAAAATATCAAATTTGCAATTTTTATTTAGCAGATTACGGCGGGCGTTTTGGTTAAGACAACGGCTCTGCGCCACTCCAAATTCGTGTTCAGTATTTTGGTAATTTTGGGTTTCGTAATTTAAACTTTACACTCACCGCCAAATGCAAAATAGATTCCCTATGTTTCTGGAACTCTCCAAGTGCGTGCGCCAATTAGCCAAACTAGTTTTATATTAATGCCTTTCTGATGTAACACGTTACGGCGTTTAAAACCAAGTGGCAAGTTTATATTATGCAGCCTATTTGAAGGCTGATTAAACAGAACACTAGATCTATAATTAAACGCCGCCTATCCTCTTAATAGTTAAAAAAACATTTCATTCAAATCAATTAAAGAGAAACTTCAAAATCAAAAACAAAAAACTGTGAAGACTTATTGTATTGCCATTCAAGATTCGTCTAGATCTATTGTATTGCCATCTGGCAATACTGAATTTCAGAGCATCTTTGCATCTCCTCTTATGAGGAAAAATAAGAAACAAATACTAGCAACATAAAAAGGACAACCAACGGGATGTCCAACCGTTACAAATTTATTTCCTATTCCAAAATAGGAAAGAAAATACAGTTTTACAATACAGAATAAGGAAATAGGAAAGAAATACAGTTTTATAATAGAGAATAGGGAAATATAGATGACATAATGTAGCGGAACCTTAGTTCGCCAGCACGTCAGATAAGGAGCATCGTTACAGAATACGGTATATGCATTTTGAAAGATCGCTTCAAGCAAGTATAGTTATATACTACCCAAAAAATACGTGCAGAAAATGAGACAAGCCCTGGTAGAAATCTATCCAGATTTGCAGCTCTTCATGCTTAACCCACAGTCAGTTTTCTTTAAAATTAAAGGATATCATCTCTCAAGTTGTTTGTAAAAATAAACATGAAACCTGTCTCTTCTAAGAAGAGCTACATTTCCATATTCTCATCTCACATTAATTTTTCAACGCTGCCGGTGAAACAAATTATTTAAAGTGTTTATCTGGGGCATTGCTTGAAGGTTTGGTTCGCCAGGCTGGAACTAAAGACTTTCAGAGCTATCCCGTTTCTAGTTTTGTGGGAAAATCCTGCAATAGCAGACTTTTGTAGAGAAACAATTTCCTACTTTTTAGGTATTTACACAAGTAGTGCCTCTTTTCAATCAAGTTGAGTCTTCAACACCTAAATTGCCACGGCAGATTGGAGAATTGTTGATTGACAGAAGCTACAGTTGGGGCCTATCTGATGGTGCGTGCCAAGGGGAAGATCGTTCTAGGCTGGGGAGATTATTATTTCTTCGAGATGAATATTTTTATACCTTCAAGGAAAACGTAGGAAGGGGTTCAAACAAACTGGCAAAGCTTTTGGCAGAGCTTTTGGCATTGAGTTAAAAAACTAATGAATGTGGATTGAGAGCTATACAGGTATATGGGGATTCTCTGTTGGTAAAATGGATGAAAAGCGAGCATCTGATCCTCAATGTGGACTTGCAGGCTGTGGCCCAACATTTGAGGGAGGTTGTGTATGTGTTTGAAAACTTTCCCTATTTGTCACATTTACAGGGAAATAAATCAGAAGGCCAACGCACTGTCATCTCAGTTTGCCTATTGGGAAAGTCCATGTGGTGGAATATTCTAGGGGAGAGTCTCTTGAGTTCAGGCAGAACTTGTGAAGTTAGTACTCAAAGCCAGTGGTCGATAGCACTGTTTGAACAGTAACAATTTTTGAAAAGTGTAATAGGCTGAAACTAGCTTTCTGCCAGTAAAATTATGACAATTCTAGCTAGTTGGAGGGGTAAGAAAGGCACAGCACAGCTGGGGAGTATTTTGACATACAAGGAATGCATAAATTAGAGTTTTTTTCCGGTGGAAAAAAAATATATATTTAAAGAGTGATCCCTGCTTAGTTCAAAAATTTTTGACAAAGCAGAGGGAATTTGAATCCTGCTCTCATTTCTAACAACCATCTTCCCTCTCGTCTCAAACCGATCTTCAACCACAATACGCCTAATTCAGCTCAAAGCAACTTTTCGTAAAAAACTTGCAACGGCATTTTTTTGATAGCTTTTGCACAAGTATACTACTTAACCAATTATGCGAATCATTATATAGATAACAAAAACAATAAATGGCTAAGGTAACACCTAGCAGAATCCCAAATACCACATGTAACATGCCTTCAAAGAAATTTAATCCAAATAACACTGGGAGGGATGCCTTCAAAGAAATTTAATCCAAATAACACTGGGAGGGGCAACAGGTAGGTGCACTCTTGCCTTAAAGCATTGGTATTCTGGATCAAATCAAAGACTACACAAAATATGGATACAACACCAACAAAATAGACACCGCATGCATCCCCATATAAATTATATCATCACATGTGAAAATAGGTTTTTTTAATATCTTGTTAGATAAACAAATAACAATGAACCCCAATAACTACATTATTTTATGAATCCCGTAACCAAATTGAACATTTAAGTATATGTTCCCAAACGCGGGGATATCTGAGGATGCAAACTAAAAATAATCAAAAATCACCGAGAGCACTCTGAAGTTCACTCAGGAAAAAATAAATAGAAAAGCATTGCTCATCAGTTGAACTAAAAAATAAGTATACTCAATATAGATAAAGATTTCACAAGGATTGCCTTTGTCCAAAATTTTACCAACCAAATACAAAAACTTACTGCATGCTAATAGAGGCATTGCCTAATAGAAAATTCTGCGTGGATGAAGAATAGATTCTGTCCTTCTGTCCAAGTTGTACAGAGGAGTTGAAGGGACTCTGAAGCAAACTATTTATCGACTAATTGTCAATGATTCTAAAAAACAAGACCTCAAGATCCCAAAACATAAAATGGAGTTAAATGCATTGTCATCTTCATATTCTGCAACATATCTATCTTCCTTCCCTTGGGAAGGAAGTACAAAACTACGCTGGCAACCAGACAAAATGACAATCAGAAATGAATGTATCTGATATAATTAATGTGAACAGGAGACTCCTCGAGCATACACAATTTAATCAGACATCACTCAGATTCAGGTGTTTGAATATTGTCTGTCTCCATTGGCTCAGCCGGAGGTGCTTGATCCTCTGGAGTAGCACCATTAGTAGCATTCTCATTTGCCTGAGCTTCAGCAGAGGGTTGTGGTTGTGTTGGTGACTGTGTTGGCGGCTTGGCAGGAGCTGGTCTTGGCTTTGTCATTATAGGCCTACAAAACCTGTAAAAAATATGTCCTATTAGATTAATTGCCAATATTTAAACAAAAAAAATTGCATATCCATGACTAGGAGCAGAGTCATTTCAAAAATTACTAATATGTATAACACAAGGAAAGCAATAATTAGCATGTCTAGCAGCATATTGCATACATTCACTTAACACGCTTTAGCTCCTGATTTCTGGAGAACCTACGACTATAGCTTACAAATTGTCAAGAGATCCAGTCAGATTACAGTACAATATTCATCCAAAATTTGTTCACTTAATTTGTGAATAACACAAGCATCAAATCCAAAATCTGGCAAGAGATGGTTGCTACTTGCCAGGAAAAAGTACAAGCAGAAAATAAGAGAATTGCACAAGTTCATACAATGACACAAATAAAAATTCAAAAACAACAATAAAGAATGGCTACGAATCAGCAACACTACTACATTTTAGAATATTTGCAATAGCTACCCACTGCAGCATTCCAAAGAACTAAACGCAAGATAAAAAAGAATGATTATAAAGAAGACCACTGACATAAAATTAACTGCACATGAGAAGAATGCCTTGGCAAATAAAAAGTCCTATAATTTAATCAAGCTATATGAAAGTGAAATTTAAGGTAGGACAAATGTTTTGTAGAAAATTTGTAAGATAATCCAAACATACCGGTCCAAGGTCTCTGTTTTCCTTCTTATATCGGCTACCAGAACAAGAGGATTGGCATGCTTTGGCAAGGAATCTTGCTGTTGCTTTTTGTCACTTAGCCAGGTTTCAGCTTCACTACACTCACTCACAACCTGATATAAGGCAAAAGTAGACCAGAAATAAGCAAAAATTACTGAATTACGATTAACGAGTAAAATGTGACGCAGAAAAAATCACTGCCCTTGAAGTAAAATAAAAAATCCTAGCCAGGCTTAAAATATTTGAAAAGCTTGTGAAAAGAGTTTCACCTTCTGCTTATCAGCAATATCTATATGGTCATATTTGTCTTTGGAAAGGGCTGCAGTTCTATAACTATTAATACAGTACATAAGCTCATCAATTGCCCGTCCTCTTTCCATATCCTCCTTGTACCGCTCCTCAATTGGATCACCAAACTGAAGTTGACATTTATAAAAGCTTAGTATTCTTAGCAAGAATCATTGTCAACACTGTTCCTTTCATCAAAAAATGAGCTTAAATTCTCAAACAAGCTATCTGTGAACATACTAATGGAAGGAATACCTAAAATAACATGCAACATTCCATGCACTTATAAAGTCCAAATATTCCAGGCATTTTGTGAATATTAAGGTATGTTAAGATGAAGCTAGTACCTTCTTGAGCTCTTCTAGCTTTGCAATATAAACACCTTTTGTTTCATCCTCTCCTTCATCGTACAACCAGTCTTCTACTGTCTGCAACTTTAATGTCAATTCCTCCCTCTGGGACTCTGTAACATATGCCTGGTATTTTTCATATAGCTGGTTTACAGATAAAATAAGATAGATTAGCACAATAGACTATAAAAGCATACATAAGTACACCTACGAACATAATTGTGCATTTTACAATGCCCTGAACAAATGCAGACTAATGAGAGAAACTACAATCCAGAGTCAGAATTTGTAATGCAAATATAAACAGTTGTGAAGTGGGAATAGTAGATCCAGTCATTGAAAAAAGTTGACCCTAATGTAGTTAGAACTCTATCTCATTAGTGAACCGTTTAAAAATACCAACCACAATTGACAGTGAAAATTCATGATACATATCACACATCTGTATCCTGGATATCCATAAGTTAGCACACAGGGGAGTAATCACATTAGAAGTGAAAACGTAAAGTGCAGAGGCAAAAATCAATCTCTGATCAGACGGTTGAACCTTTAGAAGGAAATTTCCACAAAGCAAACAGTGCAATATACATGGAAGCACCCTTCAATGCATTTTTATCACAATAATGGATATTATCAAGTTGTATAGTATTTTATAATGCCCTGCTAAAATGAAGAGGCAAATGAGTAAAGTCACAATTTGTAATATCCAAAGAACAGAAAATACCAAGAACAGTTGTGCCAATCTTTAGCATATACCTAATGTATTGAGGACCTTGTCTCCTTAGTGAACTACTTGTGCATCAAAACCATCAACAATGGATAGTCATAGCACACCACACATTTGTATCCTAAGTAAACATCAAGTTAGCACATAGGAATATTATCCTTATAAGAGGAGAGAGTGCCACAGCAGGGATTGAGTTCGGCTTAGATGGTAGAACCCCTAGAAGGAAATTTCCACAAAGCAAATATAAAATATACAGAGAAGCACCCTTTTTTCTCAGACTTCATACAAGGAAGTAGAATATTTTTGTTAAATTCATTCAGAACAGAATCTAGTTCACATTGTATTTCTCCAAGCCCAGTGAACTATTGCCTAAATTTTTTGATTTTCTAAAGAATGTCGAATCATAGAAACTATATTAAATTTATAACTGAAAAATACCTCTGAAGAAAAACACTAAACTTCAGAAACAACAAGATGAGATTTAGGACATTTAATAATAAAATCAAGAGGTGTATCATTATTTATTTCAACATTTAAAGCATTCCACTTGCAAAGCAGGACAACAAGAATCCATCCACTCTGATGCATTGTTGACTTTAAAATATATTTTTGTACAAAAAGTTGGAAAAAAGGATCAATTAGATTCACAATGCACGTGAAACAAAAACCTCTAGAAAAGCACAAGATAACAAAATCAACAAGAAGACTTGAATGATATGACACATAATTGAATGGTGCACAACACTTCATAAACTCTTGCAACATTTGAAACGTTATAACTATAAATGAGGAACCTGATATAAAGAATTCTAAGAAAATGCAAGAATTGGGATGATCAAAACAAAAAGGCAGCTTCCAAACATGTATTAGCTTCCAGTTCATCCAGGGGTAAGGATACCACGAAAGAACATTGAAAATATTTCATCTATTTAATGAATATGAAGAACACAAATGGTGTTAAAAAAATATAACAAAAATCAGAAAACCCACCATCAAATGAAACAAAACATAAAAAAACAATACAGATATCAACTATCAACCAGGATAAAGATGTCTTTACTAAATCCTTAATCTGTAGGTAAGATGCCCAACTATGAAGTGCAGTTCAAACCAGATTACATGGTGAGAATCATATAAAATGGATACAATCAAACAACCTACCAAAACATTTACAAAAATATTTAAAACCAATAGTTTTGCATTTAGCTAGGCATTAAAAAACATAAATCAATAGCTTTATATTAAAGTATTGAATCTACCTTGTTTCGCATGTCGTAAACATAAGCTTCTACTGCATTTTTTTTCTCCTTTGTTTCTTCCATAACTCGGTCTTGTAAAGCCATTTCAAATTCTTCATCGGTGGCCTTCTGCAAATCTGCCCGTGGCAGGGCCCCAAATATTTTTTCATTGATTGGTACCTCTGTTTTCTTGACCTTCTTCTTTCTCACAGTTTTTACCTGCACGTGAAAGTAAATATCATTGCACACACAGCCACTAGATCTAAAAACTTACAAGAAATCATAAAGGATTAACCCTAAAACATAATAATAATTTATTGAAACCAGCACTTTAATTAATTTGAATAGTTTGGGGACAAATGAAAGGTTAGCAAGCCGTTAGCAGGGTTAGCAGGGTTCAAATCTAATCAAGTCCCTCGAGGTTACCAGTTGCTATTGTGGCTGGCAGTTGAGCTGCCCTCCATTTGGATATTCCAGGGAAGAGGGACAGATCCCACAAGAATTTCCTTTGGAAAAAAAAAAAAGAGAAGAGAAGCTAGCAGTTAGAAGATCCTAAGATAATATATGATGTAAAAGATTAAACTTTCCATCATGCTCCAATGGAGTACCAATCACCTAAAATTGAAATATATAGATAGGAGGTTGAATGACATTTTAATAAATGCAACTTCCAGAAACATTGAAAAGCTCAAGTAAAATTCACTGACACCCCAACTAAAGTGAGCTTCCATGGCATTACAATTCAGGGCTAAAAAAACAGATGCAACATGGGATTCCAAATAGATAGTGTGTCCATAACTTTCTCACCATAATGTCATTCTAGAGGTTGAAATGAGTATGCCAAATTAACAATCCCTATTAGGATTCTAATATGCAATACCTAAAGCCCATAGATAAAAAGACGACAAAATTGATGCCTAAACACAATAGGATAATTGTAAACTTTAAATCCTTTCAAATATTAAATGCAAGGACATTTCATGCATCACAAGCAATAAGGATTATTCATAATTTTTAAAGTGAAACAAATTTGGCAAAGGAAACTGAACTGTATTTCCAAACTCAGATAAATTAATTGGCAAATGACCGGCAGTCCCTTCATATATTATTCTTGGAGAACCAGCACTCTTAAACACCATTTCTACCATTTTATGGCATCAAAGGCAATTCACTGACAGATTTTGCACATATATTTCCCTCCCTCCTTGACTCAGAATGCACATAAAGCCTACCTCTACAATTTTATTTTGCATTATACTCACGGAGTAAGGTAATCTATCATCTTCCTATTCCAGCCATTTATTACAAGCACCAAACGACATAGAAGGCATCAGCATAGTTACAGGCAAGCTAAACCAAAACTAAAGTAATACTGGGTTATGTCTCTAACATTTGAATATGATACACTGAAACTGATAGTTTTTAATTACTAGATTGTTAACTTTTTTGTCCTCTATATCGCCTAATGGTTAAGAACATGTGTTTCCTCTTAAGAGGTCACAGGTTCAAATCCAGAGGGTAGGGCCTTCGTAGACTTTACCAGTCAAATCGCTGGGCGGAGGGGGGTCCCTTGTCCCATAAACAAGGGGGTCTCATACACCAATCTGGTGTGCTGGCTTGGCCGTAACCTTAAAAATAGATTATTATTATTATTATTATTATCATATCATATCAGAATGCCCTTAAGGCCTACCTCAACAGTTTTATTTTCAAATATACTCATAAAGTAAGGTGATCTTCCTATCCCAGCCCTTAAAACCTACCTTAACCATTTTATTTTGCATTATCCTCATGGAGTAAGGTGTGATCTTCCTAACCCAGTCATTACAAGCCCCAAACAACATAGAACGCTTCAACATAGTTACAGGTAAGCTAAACTGAAAGTAATGTAACTTAGGTCACACTTCTTAGACCGGGTTATGTCTCCAACATTTGAATATGATACACTGGAACTGATAGTTATTAATTACTAGATTGTTAACTTTTTTGTCCTTCATATCATATCATATCAGAATGCCCCTTAAGGCCTACCTCAACAGTTTTATTTTAAATTATACTCATGGACTCGGGTGATCTTCCTATCCCAGCCCTTAAAGCATACCTGGACCATTTTATTTTGCCTTATACTCGTGGAGTAAGGTGTGATCATCCTAACCCAACCATTACAAGCCCCAAACGACATAGAAGGCTTCAACATTGTTAGAGGTAAGCTAAACCTAAAGTAAAGTAACTTAGGTCACACTTCTTATACCAGGTTATCTCTGTAACATTTGAATATGATACACTGGAATTAGTAGTTATTAATTACAAGATTGTTAATTTTTTTGTCCTCGGTATCATAAAATTTTGTTTTTGTTTGGAGGCAAAAATCTTCCCACAAATCATTCCTTCAATAAGACGATTAGAGAGAGCAAAAGCTGAATATCTCTAAAGGACGGACCTTGGCATCAGTCTCCATCTGGGCAGCTTTATCCTCCGCCTCAGGAAAACCGTTTTCAGCACCACTAGTTCCAGCTGTTGCAGTTCCAGCAGCACTTTTGGCATCCTGCATATTCACATCAGCATTGTCCCCAGCTGCAGATGCACCATTGTTTTGTGCATCATCTGTCTCCATTGCAGCAGTCTCTTTGTCTTCCTTTGAACCTTCTTTTCCACTTGAAACAGGGACTTCTATTTCTTCTTCCTCGATCATCTGCAGGAAGAAAGAATGTTCTCATCAGACTGGAGCTGAGCTTCTGCTTTTTCAAGTACGTAATAAATATTATGAATAAAATATAAAAATCATAAATAAAAATACCATAGCCCATCACTACTTACAGTTGCAGAATCAACAAAAACTATTCCATGCTTATCCAACTGGACTCTGACTTTCAGCTTAGCTTTTTCACCTTTTGAAGTCTGAAAAGGACCAATCTGAAAAAACAGAACAGATTCAATGATGGCCATTTTTTCTAAGTGCACAATTTTAACTTCATCAAATAATCTCAATTTGCAATTTCTCAGAATGGCAACTCCAATAAAAAAGGATTAGAATCCCAATATACGCATTTATTGGGAAAATAGACAAATATACAATCTATTGATACCCAGCATTGTTTCAGTGCTACAAACACATCACAATTAATGCTGCATTGCCAATCCGCAATATTTTTCATAGAGATTTCAATTCTGAGAATTCTGTATGAAAATGGCCACATCTTATTCTTTGACGTAAAATGCAAAAATGCCATACCATGTATGAGCTTATATTTACAGGCGCCCGAACTTGGTTCACATCTGCATATAAAATGTCTACTGTGAAGGCCCCGGGCCTAAAGAATGTTAAAGCCTTTGTACTTGGCACTGTGTTGCCTTTGGGGAACACAATTGTCATTTGCTGTTGCTCTGAACTTCCATCTTCAGACTCCGGAGCAGATCCCTTCCAGGCCAAAGCAATAGAAAATGGAAAACTCTCTTGAACCTGAGAAAAAAGAAAAATAAAACAAATCATACTTCCTTTGAGCGTTAAGAGGCAATATGCTAGTCCTATATTTTGTCGCAAAATCTTGACTCTTATGTCCAATGAAGCAGGTTTATGCTTCAACAGTTTTAGGTCACTAATGACTCATTTAACAATGACACCAGGCTTGTGTTTGTTGATGTAATGTTAAAAAATAATAGATCAAAAGTTCATCTACATTAGATGACAACATAAGCAAACTGATAATTGAGAAATATACAGCATTTGAAACACACCTAAAAACTATCCAAACAAATAATTAACAGTGTAAACATCAGATTCCTCAGATTCACATTCAATGTTAGCACAGCAATATGTTGCCTGTAATGTGGTTGTACATAAGTTGATTACAGTTGGTAGATAGTTTGCACTGTAAATAAAACCAGCCTCACAACAAAACTAATTTAGTTCCAGTCAATAATTAACTACTTGCACTAGCAGAAGACATGCACTACTTAGGATCCACATCAATATGCATAGCTCTATAGCAAAATCAATCTTCAGGAGAAAAGATGTGAAGCTTTGATCATCACCTTTAAGGTATTTAAATTTTAGTTCTTTTGGATTTTTTATATACACTCCAGTTTAGCAGAATCGTATTTTTGGGAAACCATGCACAGAAAGAGACATATTTACATACCTTGAATTCGCGCACTTTGAATGTCGGACTAAGAATAGCACACTGAAGAGCACATCCTCGAGCCACACATTCACTTGCATTCATAGTCCGCCTCGGTTCCTTTCCAAAAGTCTCGGTCAATATTTTCAATATTGCAGGAATACGAGAACCCGAACCAACAACTTCAACCGCATGAATCTTATCTACAGTAACTCCTGCTTCAATCAAAGCCTGCTCGCAGGGCCCTTTGACACGCTCGAGCATCGGTTGTGCAAGCTGTTCAAATTCATCCCGTTTAATAAACCCTCTAACATCTTTCTCGTCCATTAAACACTCAATATTGAGAGGTGCCTCGGGGTTAGCACTCAAGACTTTCTTCAACTTCTCGCAAGCAGTCCGCAATCTCTGACTGGCTCGAACATTAGACGGCACGTCTATCTGGTACTGTTCCCTGAATTTCTCAGCAAAATACCTGAAAAGAACCTCATCGAAATCCCTCCCACCCAGAGATCTATCAAAAGTATGGGCCAGGATCTTCAGCTGGCCCTTTTTAAATGCAGCGACACACACCTGCATACTTGCATGCCCGATATCAATAAATACAACATTCAACGGATCATTTTCTGGCAAATCAGTCTTGTAAATGCCGTAAGCCAAGGCAGTAGCCGTGGTCTCGTGCATCAAGCAAAGGGGATTTAGGTTCGCAATGGCGGCGGCATCCAAAAACGCCCTTCTTTGAAGATCTGTGAAATAAACCGGTATCCCAATACAACAATCAACAACCTCCGTTTTCAAATTCGTCTTCGCAATTTGTTTGAGGTTCGACAAAATCATGGCAAGAACCTGAGTAGGGGTAAAGAGACGGGTATCTCCAAGATACCGCACGTGAACCAGCACACCCCCGTCGGGCCCTTCATCGACGGCAAACGGCATGATCTGCAAATCCCTCTGCACTTCGGGATCGCGGAATTGCTTCCCGAGAAACCGTTTCATCTGAGAGACAGCATTCTTCGGATTCATCAGCGACGAAGCAGCTCCGGCCGTGCCAATAAACCTCTGCTTCTCGCCGAAACAGACCACGGCCGGGGTTTCCCTCTTCGATTCATCATTAAGCACCACATCAATGCCGCGCTGCCGTGCAACGGCAACAATGCAGCTCTCGTTTCCGACATCGAACCCTACAACGCTCATTTTCGCCCTACTACCAAACCTTCGGTCTGTGAAACTCTACCCGTCCTTCAACACAACGGGATTCAGAACTTTAAGTCTCAATTCCCAAATTATCAGATTCAGAATGAAGAACCAAAAATAAAACGATCAAAAACTGAAACCCTACCGTCCTTGTGGAACACAAGATTTAAATTCCAAGTTAAATTTTCCAAAAACTGAAAACCTAACCCTCTTTAAAACTACGACAAATTATATCTGGGCCGAAATGTTTACAGATTCCCCCGAAACACGTTAAGATATAAACGGTTTTGCCTCAAATCTTATGATATCGGACTCGTTGCATAAACGGTATATAAACACTAAAAACCTCAAATTCAAAGACAACAATAAAGCCGGAAAAGCATGAAGAAATTTCTGGGTTCTTCGCCCTTACCAGTGAAATCGATTCTTGAACCTGTTCGGCTCCCTCTCCACGGTATAAGAAATGAATGTTCGAGGGCAGAGTAGGAGGAGTTTTCACCTTCGCGAAGGGGGGTTTGGGGGGTGTCTATTCTAGAAGCCTCCACGCAATGAGAACGGACCGACGCTTAAAGAAAAAGAAGAGACCCTAAATTGGCAGAGGGTTTACAGATTTCCGACAATCACTCTTGCTTTTAACTGCCCGTGTTGTCCAGTTAAAAATGACGTGACCTTCTTGATGTGTTATTTTCATTTTTGTTGTTAATTACTTTAGTTGAACGAAATCCCCTTTCTTCAGGGTAAACCTTTAAATCCTTGGACCTCATGCAATTTTTGATGTGTTCTTTTAATTTTTGTCAATTACTTTACTTGAACGAAATTCCCTTTCTTCCGGGTAAACCTTTAAATCCTTGGACCCCATACAATTTTGTAAGGTGAGAATGGTGTAGAGTGTTCTAGAGAGAGAGGGTGGCCAGGATTTTTTCGAGGATTCTTATGATGACTCACGACATTGGTCAAAAAAGAAATAATGATAATATTAATAATTCAATATCATTCTAATTAGTAATTAGAAATGTTTGTATGATATATATTTTATACTAAGTGGACGGTAAACATCATCATTATCATTATATGGTGGAGTGAGTTTTGGGTTTCATGGGTTTGAAGTGTGTTTATATTATATGGTGGAGTGAGTTTTGGGTTTCATGGGTTTGAAGTGTGTTTATATGGAGAGTTTGTGGATTGATTTTTTTTATGATCGATTTGAAGTATGTTTTATATTGGGGAGTTTAAGTTTTCATGGCCTAAGACTCCTTTGAGAGTCATTGGCTTTTTTTTTTTCAAGTTGTTCTTTAGTTTGTAGAAGATGATTTAGCCTTGGTGAGGGCGATGACTTAACTTGGGTTTCCTTGGTCATTAATAACGATTTTGCTTAGACTGATGTTTCTGCATCATGGTTATTTTTTTAGAACTTTATGGTGTATTATGGTTGCTCTAGCTTAGGTTCCATGTTGAGCAAATTGATATGTATAAGCTCTATGTTCGGGATTTAAACCATGGATTGTCAACTCGGGTTGTCTCGAGGCCCAACCTTTGACAGTGTTTTCTTTAGGCACAAATTTATGAAACCATCACTAGCCCTACGACTTTTATGTGCCCTAAAGCTTCTAAATTGTGAGTCCTCTATGGAGTTCTTTGAGCATTAGTGATGTTCCTTTTGCAAGTTGTTCTTTAGTTTGTAGGAGGTGATTTAGCCCAATTGAGGGCAATGAACTAACTTGGATTTTCTTGGCCACTAATAGATTGGTGTTTTCAACATCATCGTTATCTTTTAAAAATTGTATGTGGTACCCAAGTCCCCTAGATCAAGCTACATGTTAAGAAAATTGATACTCTCTCTCTCTCTCTCTCTCTCTCTCTCTCTCTCTCTCACACACACACACACACACACACACAATCTTCATGCTTGGGATTTAAACCTTGGATTGTCAACTCAAGTCATTCCAAGTCCCAACCTTTGAGGGCCTTTGCTTTGGGCACAAATTTATCAAATCGTCACTGGCTCTATGATTTTTATGCGCTCAAGTTTATGCACCCTAGAGCTTCAAAGTCATGGGTCTTCTTTGTTGGGGTCCATGGCTTGTGTGCTCACTGCCACGGGGTATGCTTTTGGGTTAAAGTTACACTTGGCTTTCTCGGCAACATATTCGTGGATAGGGCCAACATTATCCAAAAGTAAAGCTCAAGAGGTTTAGTTTTGGGGGTCAAATTCTTCTCCTTGTAGCTACAGTGGGAGCATTAACAACATTTAGATCATCTAAAGAGGTTGTAGCACCTATAAGCTCAAGGGTTCCTCTCCCTCTCACTCTCACTCTCACTCCAATGGTCATTTTCATGGAGAAAGTGGCTTCAATCATTATAGTATATCTTAGTGAGGAGGTTGTGGAGCATACAGAATTTTATATGGATCGTGGATTGATATGTTACTTCAATGGACTCTAACCCCATTTCATAAATTTACACCATTGGATAGCATAATCCTAGAACCCCTCCTTAAGGAGTAAACTTATATCCAATATCGTTGTGCCCTAAGTTTTTTTTGTCATGGAATATGATCCTACAATGGATAGAGAATGTATCATTAACTATTGCCCATGATTCTTGGGTTATGAAGACTTATGCATGAACCCCTAATGCCCAATTATTAATGCCTTGTTGATTCGCTATCTTTAATTCCAACATGGGTCAAGTTTCTCAAACTATATCTACAATTTTCGAGCCCTAAATGTCTCGTCATGAAGTCACTTGTAAAAAATGCCCAAAACACACACACACACACACACACATATATATATAAACTTTAAAAAATTACTTATAATTTATCACATCTTCATCCACTTGTTTTATTAGTCCCCAGATGATAAATCATTTAATTTATAATTATTAACAAACTACTATGAAATTTCACCATCTTATCACATAAATTTGTAACAAAAATTAAAAAAGTATGCCTTCCTCCTCTGCCCAGTCCTCTCCAGGTCAAAGCGGCCTTCCACCTCTGTCATCGCATTGGGCTTGTCGTGTGGAGTGGTTTGATATTCAAGGCAATTCTTTGGGCTTTGCTCCTAGCCTAATCCAGGATTTGGCGTCTTCTTCACTTACAGCCACTGACCACCTGGCGCACTCGTCTGAGCGTACCGTCCACGTGCCACTGCCCTATGTCCCCTTGCCACCACCCTTTGTTCTAGCTACTTTGGAGGAAACCCCAGCTCACTTGGAAGAGCCACCGGGCCAACTCCACTCATGCTCGGATTGTGCTTCATGCTCAAGGTTTCGTGACTTGGTGGCAATATTACATGATTTGGTTTTTGTTGTCAGAAGAGATGTGTATGACCTGCACTTTTAGTTGGAACACATGGACAGGCGAGGGGAGAATATTGAATCTCTTCTCATGACCCTGCTCAGCTCCCTGCACTCTCCAGAACTGGCTACTAGTGCCTTGACAACTTCAGTGGCAATCTTTGCTCCAGCTAGTCATGTGGCGACAAAGTGCAACATGGCAAAAAGCGACTACTAAACTGCATGAGCGCTGGCAAGCACACAGGTGTCAGCTTGCATGCCTAATTTTGATAATTGTTTATGTTTCTCGTAGAGTCTTCTTGGGTTGTATATGACGCCTTGCACAGTTTTTCCACTTGATTTTTCAAGAGTTAGTCTTTTTGGTCATCTAGTTTTCATGACAGGTTCTGCTGAATCGGTTTCCCTATGGGAGGATTCAATGCATGCATTTTAATTTTTGGTGTTTTTACTATTGAGAGATGGGCTAAATTGGTTTCCCTTCGGGGCAATTCAGCACAAACAATTTATTGACATGTCAGATGATACTGTAATTTTTTTATTCTGAAAGGTAAATATAGATACTTACTTAAAAAAAAAAAAAAAATAAACGTGTTTAAAAGTTTGAAAATAGATCTCACAAAATATTTTTAATCAAAATTTTTGATTAAAAATGAATAATATGGAAATAAAAACTAGATTATAAGTAAATGGTTATGAGATATATTAAGGTTTCGGTATAAACACCAAATTGGTGTATGAAATCTTTTTTTGTGGGACAAGGAACCTTCTTTGTGCAATTATTTTACTGCTGAATTTTATAGAGGTGTACATACGCTATTCCTTTTAGATTTTAACCTACGACGCTTTAGGAATAAACACATGTTCTTAACCATTAAACCTACTCAAACTATTAACAACACAGACATAGGAATATTAGTATCTAATTTATCCTCTGTATAAATCACAAGAAGGAAAAAAACTCTCTAAATAACAACAATTTGTGGTGTTGTCTAACTATTCTACAAAATGATTTTTTTCGTCGGAATCTAGCGATATAAATTTGCACGAAATCACTATTTTTTGTTATTTAAAATCCATTTCTGAATGCAAAAATAGATTCAGCATGCTGAAAAACCCCTGGAGTACTCGGATTATACAGAAATAATCACTCAAATCTACAGATCTAACAATTTCTCGCTGGATTTCAAACATATGTCCCCAAAAAATATCGTTGAAAAAAAATCATTTCGTAGAACATTTAAACTATGACATTTGTGAAATATATAACCTTACTTAATGATTTGGTATTCCAAAAACAATGATGATTATATCAAAGTAAACAAAAAGTGATCCAAAACCTTTTTTAATTTTTAAATTATCCATAAATCCAAAAAAATCCAAATATTTTGAACCTTTAAATTATACAAATTAATTATTCTTTATAAATAAAAATAGAAAGATTGTTCATATGAAACTCCCAGCACAAAAGAACCTTTAAATTATAAAATTTAATTATTCTGTATAAATAAATAAAACAAAAATAGAAAGATTGTTCATATGAAACTCCAAGCACAAAAACAAAAACATAAAGATTGTTCATATGAAACTCCAAGCAATAGAAAGGATAAAGTCTTGTACTACTTTCACGAAAGATCCGGACTAGAACTAGCCCTTTTTTATAAAAGGTTCGCATTAGAGCTAGMTTGTATTTAACCAATGATTATGATAAAGTTGTTTGATAATTGTGGCACCTTATTGTGTTGGGATATTAAAAATAAATGTTTTATTTTTAATTAAAAATAATAATAATAAATTGTTTATATTAAAATTTTTAATATTTATTTTTGAAGAAGTTTAAATATTTTATGACGATAGTTTTTTTATATAATTAATTTTTTTTTAATTGTAATTTTTTATTATTGAAATTATGTTTTAATATAAAAAAAAATGAATTCAAAATTATTGAAATACCCTTATCATATCATAGTAACATTATAAAAATTGTAATCTTTTATTATTGAGATTATGTATTTAATATTAAAATGGATTTAGTACTATTGAATACCTTTAATTTAACTAGATTATGCAATGTTAACATATGATATATACGATTTTATTAATTTAAAATGATTCCTAATGAATTTTAAGTAAAAAATATTAGTGGTTAAAAA
>JASDQU010102876.1:96462-107011 GCA_032191745.1 Picea mariana | reverse complement strand
ATTTATATAATAATTCTATTTATGATATATACAACATATACAAATAATGAGTTTTAATATGAACTCATAGAAAATCAAATGTTTAATGGTTCTTTTTGATGAAAGTAATAAAGAAAGCGAAAATACTATTTGTTTTTTGGTTTGTTTTCTTGTTTGTATGCATTCATAAAATCAAATATTAAACTACTTAATTAAACAAAAAGATATAGATAGTGAAAATTATACTATATATGAAAACTTCTATAATGAGAAAGCAAATGAAATAAAAGAACAGACTAACCTATTAATGCATCCAACGTCTGTATAATAGAGAATATCCAACCACCTTATCTGAGAAGTAAACATACAACGAATCTTAAGATTGCTTCGGATAAATGCGAAAAAATATGCTGGAAACTGAGTTTTGATAACAGAACGTCTGATGGAGACAGTCACAGTGATCTTGTGTTTCACAGTAACTACAGTGAGATAAATCTTGTTGTAAGAACTTGTATTTAAACATTCAACAGAAAATTAGAGATAAATCTCATAATTTGAATTGAATCGATGATCACCCTGTATTGTATCTGAAACATGAGATATGGACAACATGTAAAAATGAATTATTTTAACTCATAATAAATCATGAAGACAAAATCTTTCACCGTCTATTATCACATCGAAATAAACAGAACTTAAACTAAAACCTAATACACAAAAGCTAAAGATGTAACATGCATTTTGTTCCATTCAAGTCTGTGTGTAATTGTCCATATTCCAACCCCAGGCCGAGATGCCTTTGTTTACAAAAATGATAGGTTTATAAAGGCCTTAGGAAATACAATTGTTTCTGTTCCTGAGATCAAATATTTGTTTCAAAAATAAAAGGGGATGCAACCACCCTGATCCTACTAAATCCTAAAAAACTAACAGTAGTTCATTTCTGTTCATTCAAAATACATCATAGATATGACTGGAAGGTCTTAAGAGTGCCTCAGATCAATTTTGAAATCATGGACCCCTGAATATCCTGAAAGAAAAAGAAAATAGAAAGATTTCAGATATGTTTTCTGTCATTAATTTACACAATTTGAATTAACATAATTGTCTACAAAATCTTGCGATTCTATAGCTAGTTATTTTAGAAAATGAAATCTCATTTTATTTAATGAATAAAACAGACTAATTTAATAATGAAATATAGTTTATTCAACAAACCAAATAATCTAACTTAAGAATGAAAACAAACATGCTATTAATTTAAAAGATCATACCTCAAACCATGCAATCAAATCGTATCATGAAATCTTGGAATTTACAATGGTTGCAGCAGCCTCAACGTTTTTAAATATCACATGACCTGTGGTCTTCATCCGTTTTTCCTTGCCTTGAATAACTGACTTGAGCCTCAAGTTTTTGCTCGTTAAAACATCGACCTAATCTTTTAAAGCCTTAACCCGTGACTGTAGAATTGGGATATCAGTATAATATCTATCAATCCATGATAGATAGACCTCACACTGTGACTGTGTGGCATTTGCATTTAATCAAACAAGATTGTGGACCGGAGAGCCCTCCATACAGATAGTAGATTTATTGTAAAGCTTGACACCAGGGAACTCTAGTTTGTCTTTAAAACAGGGAGGCAAATTATCGACAAAGTTATAGGGTCGGTCAGGGTGTGGCCCGAATGACAAAGGGTCTTCCTCTGCAAGGAATTTTTCAATTTCAAAGTCTGATATTTCGTTAACCTTGATCATGTTGATCATGTTTGCATAAAAATTCTTCTTATTACGAAGACTCTGTGATATCAATCTCCCAGCCCTTTTGTTCTTAAAAGTTACATCAACACTGCTTTTAGATTTCTTCCCTGTAGGTTTCTTTAAGTTTTTAACATAGTCAGTTGGATGTGTAATCTGCTGACAGGCCTGCTGAATGACCTTGGGATCAATCAAGGATTCACTATTAGGGGAAGAGACACAAGTCTAGGGAGGTGAGAGAGATTCCATCGGGTGGACAAGGGTCTCCTCAACCATGAGTTTATCTACCTCACCCATATTAGGGTTAGCATAGCCATTTTGGGTTATAAACGAATCCCAGTTGTCATTCTGTGACTCTAATTGATGCATGAGTAGGATTTTAACTAGGCCGTGATGAAAAAGGCTAGAGTCTGACCGGTTTTTCTTGTATCTTTTCCCTATTTTATAAAGAATCCTAAGTAATTAATATGGCATATTCAAAGGGAAACCCATAAAACTCATAAGAAAGTGTAAATGGTACAAAAATACAAGCCCGAACTGTCCCTCACATGTAACAAATTGCTTTACCACAATGAGCAAATCATGCCACCAATATTTTAGGAATGAAATGGGCATAGCTTTATCACAGCTTGTCATTTTTCCGAGATGTAAACAGCAGGGTCCAAGGAACTTCCTCCACTTTTGCATTTTTAAACCATTTTCGACCACTTGTTGGTAACCCTGTGGTTTGACTCAGGAACTCCTCGGTAACCTCTAGTTGCACATCACCAACTTTCTCTCTACAACCATCAAAGGAGAAGGTGAATTCTTGGGCAACCTGTAAATTGAAACCCTGAAATTTCCTAATGAAAATGAGCCAGCCACTTCTCTCCAAATCTTCTCTGGCATCGTCGTATGAGAGCAGGGTTTGGATACCGTTTGGTTCAATTCTCATGACAGGAGCCATACTGGATGGGAGGGTAATCAAACAAACACAACATATAGGAAGGGTTAGTAAAAACAAAACAGAGCCATAACCCCGAGCCCAACAATGAACGTTGTAAAGACTCATACGATGGGATGGACGTTTAATTGAAATGTGTGCGAAGAAGGTTTGCGAAGCCCAAGGCAATCCTTAGAAATGATGACAGTCTGCAAATTGTATGCCACTTCTACATTCATTATGAGCTAGGACCAAATCATTAAAACTAGAATAAGTGCACGCATCGTGGGTTTGATTACAAAGTTTGGGTAAGTCAAAAATTGAAAAATCAAAAGTTTTGTAAAAGAAACATAGCCAAGAATCAAACCAAAACTATACAAAAATCAAATCGTGGGGGTGCTTTGTTCATAAAACCAATAACCTCTTAAGCATGCTTGGAATTGAAAGGATCAAAACAAAGAGAGTAACATCTTCATGGCAAGGAATCAAAATTCCATAATAAACTATATGAACAATTTGTCTTTAATGAAATTTTAAAACATAATGGTAACCATAGTCACAAATTTTCATGTTTTCAGTCATGAAAACAAATTATGAATAAACAATAGGGAAAAGCGACAACTTACAACTATCGTTTCAGAAACTGCTCATGAAGAGTGATAAAAATTTATGACCTTAGTTAGGCAACTATACAGATCCTTTAATTAACATAAAAAAAATAAAAAATTAAGAAAATCATTGAGCTGCCAACAATGGCGACATGCTGGGAGAAGTAGTTATCTCTGTAATACGAACAAGTTCAGGTTAGAAAAATCTGAAAAAATTTAAATCAAAGAACAACTAAAAATTCATTTGAACATCTTAAATAATCATGACGCAGTCCAGTTTCAGATAACTTTTGTTTTTAAAGAAACAAAAACTGGTGACAAACTTGGCAAAAGAAAGACATGACATTTAAGTTAATGTCTTCGATACTGTTGAAAGGGCCACTACTGCCAGCAGGCGTTCATAGCCTCGACAAGGATGTCAATTAACCCACTCTGACGTCTGTATCCTGTCAAGAAATTTCAGATCAGAATGAAGGATGCTTAGGACCAAAACAAAATTCAAATCTAAGAATTTTCTTTTACCTGACATTGCTTCGCTGCCAGCAGGCCTGTTTAGTACCTCGACGAAGTTGTCTTGGCATCATGTATGTATTTACCTGCGGCCAGTAGACCTGTTCAGTGTCCTGATAGGTTTACAAACACTTCCCATAGCTCTTTGAGACATTATTCACATTCTGGCATATTTTTTAAGGATATTCAACACAGCGGGGTGACCCTAAAAATTCCAGTTTTTAACACACCTTGATATATCACAGACCTTAAAAATTTCCGTGTTGTCCTTCATCAAGATCCAAAATACTTCATTAATAAAACTGACTTTCAAGAACAGGGAGACATCGTTGAGTTGCTCTCTTAAAGAACA
The DNA here is from genome assembly GCA_032191745.1 of Picea mariana. Taxonomy (NCBI): domain Eukaryota; kingdom Viridiplantae; phylum Streptophyta; class Pinopsida; order Pinales; family Pinaceae; genus Picea; species Picea mariana. Next base: position 102,880 of record JASDQU010102876.1, on the reverse strand, counting down.
GGGACAACGTAAAAAGATTTTTAAAGATGGTCGTGAATACTTTCAAGTGCAGATTGAAACCGAGAAAACGCCTTTCAAACAAAAAGTTATCTTTAACCAGACTACAATTTCAGAGAAATACAACACTTAATGTTCTGACAACCTTTAGCAGCTATTTTCGAGGGGAAGTATTATGTTTTCTTGTCTGAGCTAGCCCGTGGTGCAGGCATGTTTGTTTCAAAAAGAAAGACCGATAAACAGAAATGAAAAGAAAAACAAATAGAAAGGAAACCAAAACAAAAAATATTTACAAAAGGTGTATGGGAGAGTCGTCCAGTAAAATAATTTTTGAGAGCTTGGCCATTCACCGGGAAGGTGTCTGGTTGTCCCTCTAAATTCTGTAGGCGAAAGGAACTGGGACCTAGTTTTTCAGCAATTAAAAATGGTCCCAACCACAGGTTTTGAAACTTAGTATGTTCTCCTTTCCCCTCATGAGGTTTGTCCCACTTAAGGACAAGATCGCCTACCTCAAAATTTTTGACAGAGGCAGAATTGGAATCAAACCAGTTTTTGACAATGAGTTGACGTTGATCCAATTTTCATTTTTCTTGAGCCCTTACTTCTTCTAACTTCAGCAAAGCGTTAATCTGACTTTCCAAGGGAGGATAGTTTTCTTCTTGCACCTTCTGTGATAACTATAGAGATGGAAGAAGGACATGCGGTGGGAGAATTGCTTCCCTGCCGTAAACGAGAAAAAAAGGGGGAATTACCAACAACAGTTTTAGGAGTTACTCTATCAGCATAGATTGCATTAAATAATGCATTATGCCAGTTTTTGTGGTTTTCGGAGACCGTTCTCTTGATGATCTTGATCAGGTTTTCGGAGACCGTTCTCTTGATGATCTTGTTCACGTTTTTATTAGTTGATTCAGCCAAACCATTGCCTTGGGGGTAATAGCTGGCAGAATACTTTAATTTTATCCCTTTTTCTAAAGCGAAATCACTCATTTAAAGAGACGAAAAATAGGAAGCATTATCAAATACTAGGTATTCAGGGATACTAAAATGAGTGATAATATTTGCATTTAGGAAATATATTACCTGGTTGGTGTTTACCACTTTTAATGGAGCAGCCTCAGACCATTTGGTGAAATAATCTATGGTTGTTATGATGTATTTATGCTACTGCGAGGATGCCAGATTGATTGGGCCTATAATATCCAGGCCCCACTGTTGAAAAGGGGAGTCTACCGAAACTGGTTGCAGCAGGAATGTTCGTTTCTATACTCGCCCAGATGCCTTTTGATAGATCACACACTTATGACATAAGGCATGGGTGTCTTTGAAAAGAGTAGGCCAATAATAAGCTACTCTTAATACTTTGTGAGCAGTGGTGTCTCCATCGAAATGCCCACCAGCTTCCCCTGCATGTAATTCCAATCAGACTTTTTCTGCTTCATCTTTTTCAAGACAGCGCATAAGTATTCTATCAAAATTTTGGCGAAACAAAATATCATTTACCAGCTGAAAAGAAGCAGATTTTAATCTCAATGATCTCCTCTTTTTTGGATCCAAGTGACGGGGAGCTGATCCGTGTATAAGATAAAACTTGATGTCATCATACCAAGGACTAGTAAGGTTTTGTGCACAGCAGATTTGATTTTGATTGTGCTGATCTCGAATTAACATATCAGTTTCATTTTGTTGTCCTATAGCTGAATCAACAACCAATTTACATAAACCTTGGCCTCTAACAATTTGTGCTGGGGTAATTTCTATGTCGTATTCTTGTAAGGAGGTGACCCAGTTTTCCCTTTTTTCACCTAGTTCTTTCTGTACTAACAAATTTCTGACAACAAGGTAAGGGATAATGATTTTTGCCCTAGATTTCAGTAGATAAGATCGAAAGTGTTTTACTGCTTTAAAACCAACATAGGCCTGTTGATCTACTGCTGGGTAATTAAGTTCTGCTCCCTTGAACGCTGAGATCATAAAGGCAATTGGGACTTCATTGTTTTCAACATTTTTTTGGGTTAGGACAGCGACATAAGACCGATCAGAGGCAAACATGTAGAGGGTGAAGTCTCACGAAAAATAGGGCTCATTAGAGAAGGAGCGTTTACTATAGTCTTTTCTATTGAGTCAAAAGCCTGGCTTTCTAAAGGTCCCCAATGGTATTGTACATCCCTTTTTATTAAATTTTGTAATAGTCTGACCATTTCTGAAAAGATGGGGACGAACCTCCTAACAAAGTTTATCTGAACTAAGAAAGATTGCATGGAATTTTTGGAAGAGGGAGGGGGAAGTTTTGAAATGAATTGGGTCCTTTCAGGGTCAATAATAATCCCTTCATTGGATACAATGAATTCGACGAGCTTACCTTGTTCTACTGAAAATACAGATTTTTTAGGATTTAAAGAAATGTCGTACTTACGACATCACTGTAGAACAGCTCTTAGATGGGCTAGGTGATCTCCTTTAGTCTTTGAGAATACAGTGACATCATCTAGATCAACTACTATTGATTGATTGATTAAGCTGCGAAAAGCGATATCCATCGCTCTCTGAAAGGTGGCATAGGCATTTATGAGCCCAAAAGGCATTTTCTTATAAGCGTAGGTGCCCCTTGGAGTACAGAAAGTGGTTTTGAGCTGGTCTGGGGGAGACATAAGGACTTGGTTATATCTTGAAAAACCATCCAACAACGATAATATTTCAAAACCAAATACTTGTTGAAGGATCTGTTCCATAGGAGGAACAGGGTAGTTGTCTCTATCAGATGCTCGGTTTAAATTTCGGAAATCGACACATAGTTGGATTTCACCACTCTTCTTCCTTACAAGGACAAGATTAGAGACCCACTGTGTATGTCTTACTGGGAAGATTATTTTAGCATTCAAGAATTTGTTTAATTCTTTCTTGACTGTTGGTTAAAGTTTTGGGTGCATCTTTCTTAACTTTTGTTGAAAAGGTTGGGTCTGGAGTTTCATGGGAATAATGTGTTGTATGTTGTTAGGATCAAAGGTCTTTAGGTCGACGTATGTCCAGGCAAAGACATATTTAAATTCCTTAAACAACTTAATAAATGTTATCGTTTCTTGTTCAGAACATCCCAACCCCAAATTGATGCACTGCGGGCTATCTTTAGTTCCTAAATTTACTTTTTCATGTGTCAAGGAAGAACTATTCATTTTACAATTCACTGATTTTCTGAATTTATCGTGAAGATCATAAATTTTTTCTAATATAACCACATATTTTGGGATAGAGTTTACCATATCCGATGTAGACTCAGGGGGTCTTGGATCTGGTATTACCATAAAATCGTGAATGTTTTCGTCGTGGGTACCTTCATTGATAACTGTGCCTTGGAAAGTCTCTTCCATGTGCAGAAAACTGATGATCTATTGATCGTCATCGAAGACTCTCCAATTTGTGATGTTATTCGGAACGGATGGTCTGAGCAACAACTCGACAGAAAACACATTCGGAGAAAGGCCTTCTGCAGGAAAAAAATTTGAGGCGACATTAGCTAACAAATCAGCCTCATAATTATTCAATCTTGGAATAGAATTAATGTTAAATGCATAAAATTTATTCATTAAATTCCATACCTCAGTGTGATAGCCTTTCAAGTGTGGAGATAAACATTGGATAGAATTTTTTACCTGTCTAACCACAATTTCTGAATCCCCAAAGATAGTCAAATTCTGAATCCTCAAATCTAGTGCTTTTCTGAGACCTTGCAAGAGTGCCTCATATTCGGCCGTATTGTTTGTGCATTCAAATTCTAACTGGCAAGAGATCAAAGTTTTTTTACCTGATGGATCAATGAGCACGCACCCTGCACCAACTCCTTCCTTAGATTTAGATCCATCGAAGTAAAAAGACCAGATTTAATTTTCATCAGGTGCATGTGACCACTGGGAGAAGGTTGTTGACTGTGTGCATGTCATAATTTTGGACTATTGTTCCAGGTCAGTAATGCTAGAAGTTTCAACCATGAAGTTGCCGAAAAATGTGTCCATCCTCTGTATTTCAAGGGAATTGGCGAAAGCAGTGAATGGTTCATTGGGATGATTTAAATCAATTACCGTGAACTTAAGATAATGCTCACAATTTACCTTGATTTTGTTAGGCTTTCCATTCTTGGGCAGCCACAAGTGAGACCAATCCATTGCAAAATAACCATGTAGCTGTTCGGACCAACCTCTACTTAAAAACAAGCCATATACTTTGGGGATATCAACGACAATAATATCAATAACTTGATGGACTTTAGGATTAGATTATAATCTGATAAGGACATTTTTTAATTCACCTATTACTTTAACACTAGTTTGATCAAGTTGAATAAATTTCAGACTGGAAGGTTGAACTTCGGCATTAATTTTTTGACAGACAGACCAAGGCATTATGTTTGATGATGCACCTAAATCTACCATGCAGTTATGTACATTCCTATTGAAAATTTCAAAAGTCAACAAAAAGGGTGCGACATTTCTGCGAGTATTAACAACATAAGTTTGTTGTTTTTTAGTCGCAGCCCCTAAAACTAGGTTATCTACATTTGTTACACTTTTTACAGCAAGGTCTCTTTTATTAGAAGACTCTGGCATTGTTTTGACGGAGACCTTTTGGGGTGTTTTGGGGTTGTTTTCAACAACTTTGTTGTTGTTCAGATTTCTATTTTTGTTGTTTTCTGCAATATTTTGCAACATCTTTTGCAGAAGAAAAGGGAATTTCAATAATTCGTAAACAAAAATATTAGCTCTAAGTTTTTTGAGATCCTCAATCAAATCATACTCTAAACTTGGGGCTACCGAATTCTGTTTAGTTTCAATTGATTTAGACTGTTTTTGAGGTGCATTAGTTTCGATTTCAGAAGAAGATTTATTTGTTGTCTTGCTCCTGGTATTGTATGGATGAACTGTTTCGAAATTAGCTTGAAAAATGTTATCCGAAAAATGTCCTAAAATGTTGGGAGAGAATTTTTCCTCTTCCACTATCTCTTGTTCGGCCACGTCTTCAGGAATCTCGGGAGGAATCAAGTTATCATGTGCCTCTAGAATCGTCTGAATAGCAAATTGTAAGCTTTCTAGATTTAAGCCTTTAGAATTTGAGTTAGGCCGGTTTGTGGGAAAAGGCTTTCTAAAAGGGGGTTTGTAAGGCCCTTTGCTTGAAGAAGCTTCTTCAGCCAATCTTCTCAAATCTATAACTTGATAAGACAACTTTTGAATGACCTTCTGTAATCTTTCTAGATCCGAACTATCTGGTTGAGTTTTGTTTTGGGGAGGTCTACGAAGGATTTCGATTTTCTTCTTGGAGGATGAAGTAGTCTCTACCTTGTTACAGGTATTGTCTTTTAGGCTGAGAATATCTTTCTCGATTTGACTCGCTTCTTCGAAGGCTTCTAACAATGTGGATTTCTTGGACCTTTTTACCCAAATGGCTATGTTTTGGTGTAAGGCTTTCGTGTAGTATGAGACGATAAGATTTTCGACAGGCATCGAGTCCGTGGGGATTCGATTCTTTAATGTTATGAACCTTTGATTAAAGTATTTTATCTTTTCTTTGGGGTTCATCTTTAAACTAGAGAATTCTATGACCAGGACTTCAGGAGATTTTTCGTCTTTGAATTTCTCAAGAAAACAAGACTCGAATCTATCCCATGACACGATGGTATGGGGTTGTTGGGAAAAGTACCAGGTAGAGGCATTGCCTTCAAAGGTGTAGGGAAAAAGTCTACATACTGCGTCTTCGTGTTCAACACTGTGGAGCCTAATGGCTAGCATGAATTTTTTGATATGATCCTCAACAATCTGCTTGGAATCTGGGTCAAATTTAGGGAGCCATTTCTTCGGATGTTTAGGAAAAGGATGTTGGGGCCCAGGTATGGCCACTGCATCTTGATCGAGCCAAGGTCTGGTGGGATTGTTCGGATTGGCCATAGGTGTGGGTGGTGTTGAAGGCTGAGATGAAGAACTTCCTTCGTCTGATGATTCTTCTCCAAAAGAAGAAGGATATGAAGGGGGTGGTGATGGTGGAATACTAGATCCTCCTGCTGCAGGAGTGAGGATGTGATCTGGGTCCGTAGGGTTTAGGGTAAGATCAATACCTTCAAGTTTCTCCCTAATATCAGAGAAGTCTAATGGCTGGTTCAAAGGCCGACCTGGTTATCTGATACGAGCCAAGGCACTGTGCGTCCTTATGAGGGATTGACGAACAATTTCTTGTACGTCGGCCCCTGGGGGGTTTGGAGTTACTGGTTCAACGGTGATCCGTGTATTGTCGTTTGATAAGGTTGTTGTTTGAGGGACAATGTTGTCGTCAGAACAACTTCTAGTTACTATAGGTGAGCGGGTAGGTGGGGGAGGAGTCTTGCGACCTCCATGTGCCATTAATAGCATTCAGGCCCTTCTTCTAGCGTCATTTGTTG
>JASDQU010102876.1:80047-96412 GCA_032191745.1 Picea mariana | reverse complement strand
TCGGAGTTGTGTTGACGGGCGAAATTGACCGCTCGTTAACTGGAAGAGTGAATCCGGTCCGGGGTTGTCTAATTAACCCAAGTCGTTTGGATTAATTCACTCTGACGGGTTTAATGGCTCCATTGGCCAATCTAAAGTCCTAAGGGAAACAGAAAATAACTAAAAGAAATGTGATAAATTACTAAATAGTAATCGTTTAAATATATATATATATATATATATATATATATATATAGTTTATCTAATTGATATTTATATAATAATTCTATTTATGATATATACAACATATACAAATAATGAGTTTTGATCTGAATTCATAGAAAATCAAATGTTTAATGGTTCTTTTTGATGAAAGTAATAAAGAAAGCGAAAATACTATTTGTTTTTTTGGTTTGTTTTCTTGTTTGTATGCATTCATAAAATCAAATATTAAACTACTTAATTAAACAAAAAGACATAGATAGTGAAAATTATACTATATATGAAAAATTCTATAATGAGAAAGAAAATGAAATAAAAGAACAGACTAACCTATTAGTGCATCCAACGTCTGTGCAATAGAGAATATCCAGCCACCTTATCCGAGAAGTAAACCTACAATGAATCTTAAGATTGCTTCGGATAAATGCGAAACAATATGCTGGAAACTAAGTTTTGATAACAAAACGTCTGATGGAGACAGTCACAGTGATCTTGTGTTTCACAGTAACTTTCACAGTAACTACAGTGAGATCAATCTTGTTGTAAGAACTTGTATTTAAACATTCAACAAAAAATTAGAGATAAATCTCATAATTTGAATTGAATCGATATCACCATGTATTGTATCTGAAACATGAGATATGGACAACATGTAAAAATGAATTATTTTAACTCATAATAAATCATGAAGACAAAAGCTTTCACCGTCTATTATCACATCGAAATAAACAGAACTTAAACTAAAACCTAATACACAAAAGCTAAAGTTGTAACATGCATTATGTTCCATTCAAGTCTGTGTGTAATTGTCCATATTCCAACCCCAGGCTGAGATGCCTTTTTTGACAAAAATGATAGGTTTATAAAGGCCTCAGGAAAGACAACTGTTTCTGTTCCTGAGATCAAATATTTGTTTCAAAAATAAAGGGGGATGCAACCACCCTGATCCTACTAAATCCTAAAAAACTAACAACAGTTCATTTCTGTTCATTCAAAATACATCATAGATATGACTGGAAGGTCTTAAGAGTGCCTCAGATCAATTTTGAAATCATGGACCCCTGAATATCCTGAAAGAAAAAGAAAATAGAAAGATTCCAGATATGTTTTCTGTCATTAATTTACACAATTCGAATTAACATAACTGTCTACAGAATCTTGCAATTCTATAGCTAGTTATTTTAGAAAATGAAATCTCATTTTATTTAATGAATAAAACAGACTAATTTAATAATGAAATATAGTTTATTTAACAAACCAAATAATCTAACTTAAGAATGAAAACAAACATGCTATTAATTTAAAAGATCATACCTCAAACCATGCAATCAAATCGTATCATGAAATCTTGGAATTTACAATGGTTGTAGCAGCCTCAACGTTTTTAAATATCACATGACCTATGGTCTTCATCCGTTTTTCCTTGCCTTGAATAACTGACTCGAGCCTCAAGTTTTCACTCGTTAAAACATCGACCTAATCTTTTAAAGCCTTAACACGTGACTGTAGAATTGGGATATCAGTATAATATCTATCAATCCATGATAGACAGACCTCACACTGTGACTGTGTGGCGTTTGAATTTAATCAAACAAGATTGTGGACCGGAGAGCCCTCCATACAGATAGTAGATTTATTGCAAAGCTTGACACCAGGAAACTCTGGTTTATCCTTCAAACAGGGAGGCAAATTATCGACAAAGTTATAGGGTCGGTCAGGGTGTGGCCCGAATGACAAAGGGTCTTCCTCTGCAAGGAATTTTTCAATTTCAGAGTCTGATCTTTCGTTAACCTCGATCATGTTGATCGCGTTTGCATAAGAATTCTTCTTATTACGAAGACTCTGTGATATCAATCTCCCAGCCCTTTTGTTCTTAAAATTTACATCAACATTGCTTTTAGATTTCTTCCCTGTAGGTTTCTTTAAGTTTTTAACACAGTCAGTTGGATGTGTAATCTGCTGACAGGCCTGCTGAATGACCTTGGGATCGATCAAGGGTTCATTGTTAGGGGAAGAGACACGATTCTAGGGAGGTGAGAGAGATGTCATCAGGTGGACAAGGGTCTCCTCAACCACGAGTTTATCTACCTCACCCATATTAGGGTTAGCATAGCCATTTCAGGTTATAAACGAATCCCAGCTGTCATTATGTGACTCTAATTGATGTATGAGTAGGATTTTAACTAGGCCGTGATGAAAAAGGCTAGAGTATGACCGGTTTTTCTTTTATCTTTCCCCTATTTTATAAAGACTCCTAAGTAAGTAATATGGCATATTCAAAGGGAAACCCATAAAACTCATAAGCAAGCGTAAATGGTACAAAAATACAAGCCCGAACCATCCCTCACATGTAATAAATTGCTTTACCACAACGAGCAAATCATGCCACCGATCTTTTAGGAACGAAATGGGCATAGCTTTATCATAGCTTGTTATTTCCCGAGATGTAAACAGCAGGGTCCAAGGAAATTTCTTCACTTTTGCGTTTTTAAACCATTTTCGACCGCTCGTTGGTAACCCTATGGTTTGACTCAGGAACTCCTCGGTAACCTCCAGTTTCACATCACCAACTTTCTCTCTACAACCATCAAAGGAGAAGGAGAATCCTTGGGCAACCTATAAATTGAAACCCTGAAATTTCCTAATGAAAATGAGCCAGGCACTTCTCTCCAAATATTCTCTGGCATCGTTGTATGAGAGCAGAGTTTGGATACCATTTGGTTCAATTCTCATGACAGGAGCCATACTGGATGGGAGGGTAATCAAACAAACACATCATATAGGAAGGGTTTGTAAAAACAAAACAAAGCCATAACCCCGAGCCCAACAATGAACGCTGTAAAGACTCAAACGATGGGATGGACATTTAATTGAAATATGTGCGAAGAAGGTTTGCGAAGCCCAAGAAAATCCTTAGAAATGATGACAGTCTACAAATCGTATGCCACTTCTACATTCAGTGTGAGCTAGGACCAAATCATTAAAACTAGAATAAGTGTACGCATCGTGGGTTTGATTACAAAGTTTGGGTAAGTCAAAAATTGAAAAATCAAAAGTTTTGTAAAAGAAACATAGCCAAGAATCAAACCAAAACTATACAAAAATCAAATCGTGGGGGTGCTTTGTTCATAAAACCAATAACCTCTTAAGCATGCTTGGAATTGAAAGGATCAAAACAAAGAGAGTAACATCTTCATGGAAAGGAATCAAAATTCCATAATAAACTATATGAACAATTTGCCTTTAATGAAATTAAAAACATAATGGTAACCACAGTCACAAATTTTCATGCTTTCAGTCATGAAAACAAAGTACGAATAAACAATAGGGAAAAGCGACAACTTACAACTGTCGTTTCAGAAACTGCTCATGAAGAGTGATCAAAATTTATGACCTTAGTTAGGCAACTATACAGATCGTTTAATTAACATAAAAAAAAAAAAAATTAAGAAAATCATTGAGCTGCCAACAATGGCGACATGCTGGGAGAAGTAGTTATCTCTGTAATATGAACAAGTTCAGGTTAGATAAATCTGAAAAAAAATAAATCAAAGAACAACTAAAAAGTCATTTGAATATCTTAAATAATCATGACGTAGTCCAGTTTCAGATAACTTTTGTTTTTAAAGAAACGAAAACTAGTGACAAACTTGGCAAAAGAAAGACATGACATTTTGAGTTAATGTCTTCGATACTGTTGAAAGGGCCACTACTGCCAGTAGGCATTCATAGCCTCGACAAGGATGTCAATTAACCCACTCTGACATCTGTATCCTGTCAAGAAATTTCAGATCAGAATGAAGGACGCTTAGGACCAAAACAAAATTCAAATCTGAGAATTTTCTTTTACCTGATATTGCTTCGTTGCCAACAGGCATGTTTAGTACCTCGACGAAGTTGTCTTGGTGTCATGTATGTATTTACCCGCGGCCAACAGACCTGTTCAGTGTCCCGGTGGGTTTACAAACACTTCCCATAGCTCTTTGAGACATTATTCACATTCTGGCATATTTTTTAAGGATATTCAACAAAGTGGGGTGACGCTAAAAATTCCAGTTTTTAACACACCTTGATATATCACAGACCTTAAAAATTTCCGTGTTGTCCTTCATCAAGATCCAAAAATAGTTCATTAATAAAACTGACTTTCAAAAACAGGGAGACATCGTTGAGTTGCTCTCTTAAAGACAGGGACAACGTAAAAAGATTTTTAAAGATGGTCGTGAATACTTTCAAGTGCAGAATGAAACCGAGAAAACACCTTTCAAACAAAAAGTTATCTTTAACCAGACTACAATTTCAGAGAAATACAACACTTAATGTTCTGACAACCTTTAGCAACTATTTTCGAGGGGAAGTATTATGTTTTCTTTGTCTGAGCTATCCCGTGGTGCAGGCATGTTTGTTTAAAAAAGAAAGACCGATAAACAGAAATGTAAACAAAAACAAACCAGAAAAGAAAAACAAACAGCAAAGAAACCAAAACGGAAAATATTTACAAAAGGTGTATGGGAGAGTCGTCCAGTAAAATACTTTTTGAGAGCTTGGCCATTCACCGGGAAGGTGTCTGGCTATCCCTCTAAATTCTGCAGGTGAAAGGAACTGGGACCTAGTTTTTTAGCAATTAAAAATGGTCCCAACCACAGGTTTTGAAACTTAGTATGTTCTCCTTTCCTCTCATGAGGTTTGTCCCACTTAAGGACAAGATCGCCTACCTCAAAATTTATGTCAGAGATAGAATTGGAATCAAACCAGTTTTTGACAATGAGTTGATGTTGATCCAATTTTCGTTTTGCTTGAGCCCTTACTTCCTCTAACTTCAGCAAAGCGTTAATCCGACTTTCCAAGGGAGGATAGTTTTCTTCTTGCACCTTCTGTGATAACTGCAAAGATGGAAGAAGGACATGCGATGGGAGAATCGCTTCCCTACCGTAAACGAGAAAAAAAGGGGGAATTACCAACAACAGTTTTAGGAGTTACTCTATCAGCCCAGATTGCATTAAATAATTCATTATGCCAGTTTTTGTGGTTTTCGGAGACCGTTCTCTTGATGATCTTGATCAAGTTTTTATTAGTTGATTTAGCCAAACCATTGCCTTGGGGGTAATAGCTGGCGGAATACTTTAATTTTATTCATTTTTCTAAAGCGAAATCACTCATTTCAAGAGACAAAAAATAGGAAGCATTATCAAATACTAGGCATTCAGGGATACTAAAACGAGTGATAATATTTGCATTTAGGAAATATATTACCTGGTTGGTGTTTACCACTTTTAATGGAGCAGCCTCAGACCATCTGGTGAAATAATATATGGTTGTTATGATGTATTTATGTTGTTGTGAGGATGCAAGATTGATTGGGCCTATAATATCCAGGCCCCACTGCTGAAAAGAGGAGTCTACCGAAACTGGTTGCAGCAGGAATGTTCGTTTATGTACTCGCCCAGATGCCTTTTGACAGATCACAAACTTACAACATAAGGCATGGGTGTATTTGAAAAGAGTAGGCCAGTAATAAGCTACTCTTAATACTTTGTGAGTAATGGTGTCTCCACCGAAATGCCCACCAGCTTCCTCTGCATGTAATTCCAATAAGACTTTTTCTGCTTCATCTTTTTCAAGACAGCGCATAAGTATTCCATCGAAATTTTGGCGAAACAAAATATCATTTACCAGCTGAAAAGAAGCAAATTTTAATCTTAATGATATCCTCTTTTTTGGATCCAAGTGATGGGGAGTTGATCCGTGTATAAGATAAAACTTGATGTCATCATACCAAGGACTAGTAAGGTTTTGTGCCCAGCAGATTTGATTTTGATTGTGTTGATCTTGAATTAACATATCAGTTTCATTTTGTTGTCCTATAGCTAAATCAACAACCAATTTACATAAACCTTGGCCTCTAACAATTTGTGCTGGGGTAATTTCTATGTCGTATTCTTGTAAGGAGGTGACCCAGTTTGCCCTTTTTTCACCCAGTTCTTTCTGTACTAACAAATTTCTGACAGCAGGGTAAGGGACAATGATTTTTGTCCTAGATTTTAGTAGATAAGATCGAAAGTGTTTTACTGCTTTAAAAACAACATAGGCCTATTGATCTACTGTTGGGTAATTAAGTTCTACTCCCTTGAAGGCTGAGATCATAAAGGCAATTGGGACTTCGTTGTTTTCAGCATTTTTTTGGGTTAGGACAATGACATAAGACCGATCAGAGGCAAACATGTAGAGGGTGAAGTCTCACGAAAAATAGGGCTCATTAGAGAAGGAGCGTTTACTATAGCCTTTTCTATTGAGTCAAAAGCCTGACTTTCTAAAGGTCCCCAATGGTATTGTACATCCCTTTTTATTAAATTTTGTAATAGTCTGACCATTTCTGAAAAGCTGGGGACAAACCTCCTAACAAAGTTTATCTGACCTAAGAAAGATTGCATGGAATTTTTGGAAGAGGGAGGGGGTAGTTTTGAAATGACTTGGGTCCTTTCAGGGTCAATAATCATCCCTTCATTTGATACAATGAATTCGAGGAGCTTACCTTGTTCTACTGCAAAGACAGATTTTTTAGGATTTAAAGAAATGTCGTACTTACGACATCACTGTAGAACAACTCTTAGATGGGCTAGGTGATCTCCTTTATTATTTGAGAATACAGTGACATCATCTAGATAAACTACTACAGATTGATTGATTAAGCTGCGAAAAGCGATATCCATCGCTCTCTAAAAGGTGGCACGGGCATTTATGAGCCCAAAAGGCATTTTCCTATAAGCGTAGGTGCCCCACGGAGTATGGAAAGTGGTTTTGAGTTGGTCTGGTGGAGACATAAGGACTTGGTTATATCTTGAAAAACCATCCAGCAGTGATAATATTTCAGAACCAGATACTTGTTGAAGGATCTGTTCCATAGGAGGAACAGGGTACTTGTCTTTATCAGACGCTCAGTTTAAATTTCGGAAATCGACACATAGTTGGATTTCACCACTCTTCTTCCTTACAAGGACAAGATTAGAGACCCACTGTGTATGTCTTACTGGGAAGATTATTTTAGCATTAAAGAATTTGTTTAATTCTTTCTTGACTGTTGGTTCAAGTTTTGGGTGCATCTTTCTTAACTTCTGTTGAAAAGGTTGGGTCTGGGGTTTCATGGGAATAATGTGTTGTATGATGTTAGGATCAAAGGTCTTTAGGTCGTCGTATGTCCAGGCAAAGACATCTTTAAATTCCTTAAACAACTTAATAAATGCTATCTTTTCTTGTTCAGAACATCCCAACCCCAAATTGATGCAATGCGGGTTATCTTTAGTTCCTAAATTTACTTTTTCATGTGTCAAGGAAGAACTATTTGTTTTACAATTCACTGATTTTTTGAATTTATCGTGAAGATCATAAATTTTTTCTAATCTAACCACAGATTTTGGGATAGAGTTTACCATATCCGATGTAGACTCAAGGGGTCTTGGATCTGGTATTACCGTAAAATCGTGAATGTTTTCGTCGTGGGTACCTTCGTCGATAACTGTGCCTTGGAAAGTCTCTTCCATGTGCAGAAAATTGATGATCTGTTGATCATCATCGAAGACTCTCCAATTTGTGATGTTGTCCGGAATGGATGGTATGAACAACAACTCGACGGAAAACACATTCGAAGAAAGGCCTTCTGCAGGAAAAAGTTTTGAGGTGGCATTAGCTAACAAATAAACCTCATAATTATTCAATCTTGGAATAGAATTAATGTTAAACGCATAAAATTTATTCATTAAATTCCATACCTCAGTGTGATAGATTTTCAAGTGTGGAGATAAACATTGGATAGAATTTTTTACCTGTCTAACCATAATTTTTTAATCCCCAAAGATAGTCAAATTCTAAATCCTCAAATCTAGTGCTTTTTTGAGACCTTACAGGAGTGCCTCATATTCGGCCGTATTGTTTGTGCATTCAAATTCTAACTGGAAAGCGATCAAATTTGTTTTACCTGCTGGATCAATGAGCATGCACCCTGCACCAACTCCTTCCTTAGATTTAGATCCATCGAAGTAAAGAGACCAGATTTGATTTTCGTCAGGTGCATGTGACCACTGGGAGAAGGTTGTTCACTGTGTGCATGTCATAATTTTAGACTGTTGTTCTGGGTCAGTAATGGTAGAATTTTCAACCATGAAGTTGCCGAAAAATGTATCCATCCCCTGTATTTCAAGGGAATTGGCGAAAGCAGTGAATGGTTCATTGGGATGATTTAAATCAATTACCGTTAACTTAAGATAATGCTCACGATTTACCTTGATTCTATTAGGCTTTCCATTCTTGGGCAGCCACAAGTGAGACCAATCCGTTGCAAAATAACCATGTAGTTGTTCGGACCAATCTTTACTTAAAAACAAGCCATATACTTTGAGGATATCAACGACAATAATATCAATAACTTGATGGACTTTAGGATTAGATTATAATCTGATAAGGACATTTTTTAATTCACCTATTACTTTAACACTAGTTCGATCAAGTTGAATAAATTTCAGACTGGAAGGTTGAACTTCGGAATTAATTTTTTGAATGACAGACCAAGGAATTATGTTTGACGATGCACCTAAATCTACCATGCAGTTATGTACATTCCTATTGAAAATTTCAAAAGTCAACAAAAAAGGTGGGACATTTCTATGAGTATTAACAACAGAAGTTTGTTGTTTTTTAGTCGCAGCCCCTGAAACTAGTTTATCTACATTTGTTACACTTTTTACAGCAAGGTCTCTTTTATTAGAAGACTCTGGCGTTGTTTTGACGGAGACCTTTTGTGGTGTTTTGGGGTTGTTTTCAACAACTTTGTTACTGTTCGAATTTCTATTTTTGTTGTTTTCTGCAATATTTTGCAACATCTTTTGCAGAAGAAAAGGGAATTTCAATAATTCATAAACAGAAATATTAGCTCTAAGTTTTTTGAGATCCTCAATCAAATCATACTCTAAACTTGGGGCTACCGAATTCTGTTTAGTTTCAATTGATTTAGACTGTTTTTGAGGTGCATTAGTTTCGATTTCAGAAGAAGGTTTATTTGTTGTCTTGCTCCTGGTATTGTACAGATGAACTGTTTCAAAATTAGCTTGAAAAATGCTATCCGAAAAATGTCCTAAAATGTTGGGAGAGGATTTGTCCTCTTCCACTATCTCTTGTTCGGCCACGTCTTCAAGAATCTTGGGAGGAATCAAGTTATCATGTGCCTCTAGAATCGTCTGAATAGCAAATTGTAAGCTTTATAGATTTAAGCCTTTAGAATTTGAGTTAGCCTGGTTTGTGGGAAAAGCTTTCTAAAAGGGGGTTTGTAAGGCCCTTTTCTTGAAGAAGCTTCTTCAGCCGATCTTCTCAAATCTATAACTTGATAAGACAACTTTTGAATGACCTTCTGTAACCTTTCTAGATTCGAACTATCTGGTTGAGTTTTGTTTTGGGGAGGTCTAGGAAGGATTTTGATTTTCTTCTTGGAGGATGAAGTAGTCTATGCCTTGTTACAGGTATTGTCTTTTAGGCTGAGAATATCTTTCTCAATTTGACTCGCTTCTTCGAAGGCTTCTAACAATGTGGCTTTCTTGGACCTTTTTACCCAAATGGCTATGTTTTGGTGTAAGGCTTTCGTGTAGTATGCGACGATAAGATTTTCGGCAGGCATCGAGTCCGTGGGGATTCGATTCTTTAATGTTATGAACCTTTGATTAAAGTATTTTATCTTTTCTTTGGGGTTCATCTTTAAACTAGAGAGTTCTATGACCAGGACTTTAGGCGATTTGTCGTCTTTGAATTTCTCAAAAAAATAGGACTCGAATCTATCCCATGACACGATGGTATGGGGTTGTTGGGCAAAGTACCAGGTAGAGGCATTGCCTTCAAAGGTGTAGGGAAAAAGTATACATACTACGTCTTCGTGTTCAACACTATGGAGCCTAATGGCTGGCATGAATTTTTTGATATGATCCTCAAAAATCTGCTTGGAATCTGGGTCAAATTTAGGGAGCCATTTCTCCGGATGTTTAGGAAAAGGATGTTGGGGCCCAGGTATGGCCATTGCATCTTGATCGAGCCAAGGTCTGGCGGGATTGTTCGGATTGGCCATAGGTGTGGGTGGTGTTGAAGGATAAGATGAAGAACTGCCTTCGTCTGATGATTCTTCTCCAGAAGAAGAAGGATATGAAGGGGGTGGTGATGGTGGAATACTAGATCCTCCTGCTGCAGGAGTGAGGATGTGATCTGGGTCCGTAGGGTTTAGGGTAAGATCAATACCTTCAAGTTGCTCCCTAATATCAGAGAAGTCTAATGGTTGGTTCAAAGGTTGACATGGTTGTCTGATACGGGCCAAAGCACTGTGCGTCCTTATGAGGGATTGATGAACAATTTCTTGTACGTCGGCCCCTGGGGGGTTTGGAGTTACTGGTTCAACGGTGATCCATGTATTGTCGTTTGATAAGGTTGTTGTTTGAGGGACAATGTTGTCGTCAGAATGACTTCTAGTTACTATAGGTGAGCAGGTAGGTGGAGGAGGAGTCTTGCGACCTCCATGTGCCATTAATAGCATTCAGGCCCTTCTTCTAGCGCCATTTGTTGACGGGCGAAATTTACCACTCGTCAACTGGAAGAGTGGATCCGATCCAGGGTTGTCTAATTTACCCAAGCCGTTTGGATTAATTCACTTTGACAGGTTTAATGGCTCCATTGGCCAATCTAAATTCCTAAGGGAAGCGAAAAATAACTAAAAGAAATGCAAAAAATTACTAAATAATACTCGCTGAAATATATATGTGCATCTAAATATATATATACAGTTTATCTAATTAATATTTATATAATAATTATATTTATGATATATACAACATATACAAATAATGAGTTTTAATCTGAACTCATAGAAAATCAAATGTTTAATGGTTCTTTTCGATGAAAGTAATAAAGAAAGTGAAAACACTATTTGTTTTTTGGTTTGTTTTCTTGTTTATATGCATTAATAAAATCAAATATTAAACTACTTAATTAAACAAAAAGATATAGACAGTGAAAATTATACTATATATGAAAACTTCTATAATGAGAAAGCAAATGACTTGTGTACGAGCTAGGACCAAATCATTAAAACGAGAATAAGTGCA
Source organism: Picea mariana (assembly GCA_032191745.1). Taxonomy (NCBI): domain Eukaryota; kingdom Viridiplantae; phylum Streptophyta; class Pinopsida; order Pinales; family Pinaceae; genus Picea; species Picea mariana. The sequence goes on along the minus strand of JASDQU010102876.1, from coordinate 85,082 downwards.
CACATCGTGGGTTTGATTACAAAGTTTGGGTAAGTCAAAAATCGAAAAATCAAAAGTTTTGTAAAAGAAACGTAGCCAAGAATCAAACCAAAACTATACAAAAATCAAATCGTGGGGGTGCTTTGTTCATAAAACCAATAACCTCTTAAGCATGCTTGGAATTGAAAGGATCAAAACAAAGAGAGTAACATCTTCATGGAAAGGAATCAAAATTCCATAATACACTATATGAACAATTTGTCTTTAATGAAATTTTAAAACATAATGGTAACCACAGTCACAAACTTTCATGCTTTCAGTCATGAAAACAAAGTATGAATAAACAATAGGGAAAAGCGACAACTTACAACTGTCGTTTCGGAAACTTCTCATGAAGAGTGATAAAAATTTATGACCCTAGTTAGGCAGCTATACAGATCGTTTAATTGACATAAAAAAAAAAATTAAGAAAATCATTGCACTGCCAACAAGTTGCTAATATTGAATATCTGTGATCTTCTCTTATGTTCTTCAATCAAGTGCGTGATCCTTCTGGTCATAAAGTCTTTTAACACTTGCTTCTTATGTTCCAAAACTTTTTCTTCTTCCTTTCATTTGGCTTGTTCTCTATCAATCCAAGGTTTTCCTATGATCATGGTAAACAGGGCGCCATCTTCAACAAATTTAATGATCTCAAAGTCTTCCTCTGTCGAAGTTCCATTGACAGTGATAGGTATCTGGGCGAGCCTTCCACATAGGTTTACTAGCTTTCCTCTGAAGAAACTTGTTCCTCCTAGGGAAGGGATCATGGTAGGCTTTCCTATAGCTTCCCAGGTTCTTTCTGGCATAATGTTCACTTGTGTTTCTTCATCAAGAGTACATTCAATGTCAAAGTCCCCTATTCTTGCTTTAATTTGCTTCTTCTCTTTGAAGATATCCGATAGCCTAACATGTCGGTGGTCATTCAAGGTATCTTTCATCTACAACAAGATCTTTTCTGATTCTTTTTGGGTTTCTGCTATAATCTTCGTCTCTTGATCTCCTTCAGGGTTTTCTTGCTCCATGTTCAGCTTCTCAAGCCTAGCAATCATTCTAGGGCAATCCAAGACTTCATGGTGCATAGCCTTGCAACAGAGGAAATTGGGTCTTCTCCCAGGGCATTCCTTAGCAAGATGTCTCGGTCTTCTGCAACTATAACAGAGGGTTAATCCTCTTTTTTGTTTAGATGTTCCCCAACTCCTTATGTACTACGCACCAGGATCATGGTGACTAGCCTAAAAAAAACTCTTTCTAGGATCCTTTATCAAAGCAAAAGGCTTACAGATCTTACCTCTTTTCTTCAGATCTGAACTTTTCTTCGCAAATCTGACCTCTTTTTTGCAGATCTAACCTTTTCCCTTCAGATCTGACCTTTTTTTCTGCAGATCTGACCTTTTCCCTTTAGATCTAACCTTTTTTTTTTTTTCGCACAAAGCTTCATAGATCAAACAAAACATTGTGCACTAGGGAAACAGATCTACGCACAGAGCTTATTTTGCACAAAGCTTTTTCTTCTTCAGTTCCCAAAAATCACAGTTGTAGGTCCTAGCAATAGAACCATTTGTTGGCACAGGGGCAGACCCAGGTTTCAACGCTCAAGAGCGCACCAACAAAACCCTAACTACCAGCCCTTTCAGCAACACCTGCGAAGCAGATGCAGTCTCACCCGAGGTAGAGGCAGGGGTGGTTGCAGGAATCAGATGTCTGCAACCTTAGCTGGGACACAGATCTATGATTATCTTGCTTACAACACACTTAGCATCAATTATTCCTTAACATACATTCATTAATACACTTCGCTAAAAGCACAGAGCATCGCAGTGAATACTTATACTAAGGAAGATTCAGTACTTAGCCACAAAAATATAGGTTAGATTCAACAGATCAAGCACTAATCATATTATATATCAGATCTAACGTTCATTCATATCTCATCAACACAGAGCATAACTAGATCTATTTAATCATATCAAGCACTTAGCCAAGAAAGAGATAAACACATTAGAGTGAAGCACAAAGCACTATACACACAGTTACCGTGGTTTACCCCCACCCTAGGGCTACATCCACAAAGTATTATTTATATTATCTTGGTCAAGCAGTTACAGCACAGAGCTTCAATGACCCTTACTTCACATAGGACAAAAGATCTACGCAGCTCGCTAGATCCTTCTTCCTTGCTATTCAGCACAAGACTACACCAAACTGCACTTAGCTTTCCGATCTCCTGCACAGAGCACTATAAGATACATCCGTTCACACAGATCCAGTTACTAGCACTAAGCTTTCAGATGTACATCACATGGATGTACTACATTACTATTACCATTTCTACTATCTTACTACTTACATTTCCTATTTATATATTACAAAATGGGCCTAAACGTGGGTAAACCCACAGGCCAACATCCCTTTCCCATTACATCAACTCAAAACCCTAAAATGGACCCAAAAATAGGTCTTGCTTCCTTTATTTCCGTTTCGCGTTGCGCTCCTTCCTTGGCAAGTTGCCGCAGTCCCAAAGGAGGTCAAATATGACCAAGTATTCTTCAAAACTTGGTCAAGGGCCAACATAGATTGTTAAAAAATACAGAGTGGAAGACTCGCTAGAATGGTGGAAACTTTATCTCTGAGAAGAGATGTGATGTCTACGCTCATTCGGAAGAAGATGATTACAATGAATCTCTAAAGGCATTTTTATGATAAACATGAATTCCAAAACCCTAGACATCCAAAAACCTAACCCTAGAAGATGAAGCGCAAAAGTCACATGGGCTCTGTTGGGGTAAGTTAGTACATTAACTTCCCGGGGTTGTAACTTTTGCATATAATCTCCATTTTAGGTGTGTGATAGCTGATTGGAAAGGTATTTTAGAGAACTACACATTATATCATCAAACTCTAACTCTGTCTACAATTTGACTATGGCAAGCCAAGAAAATGTTGTTTAGAGCCCTAAAACAGAACTGGAAGTACAAAAAGATGTACTGACATGAAAAATTCCAAAATAAGCTAGTTGGAATAGGTGGGCGACCTTTAATATCCACTTGGATGTGGTGTAGGGCCTCAGGAAAGCCTTGTAAGTGCAGAACCCACAATTACAAAGAATTTTCCCCATTACAGAGAAACATGTTGAATTGAAAACTGTCAAGATGAGATAGTTAGAATTTGGAACAGGTGGGTGGCCACCAATATCCACCTAGATCACCATTGAAGTTGTGAAGTTTGAAAAGAGTGTCAAGGATAATATTTAAAGGAATTTGTTTTACCGTTGAGGAAATGTGGATAAGTGGACAAAGAATAAGATAGTCATTAAGAATTTAATGATAAAATAATGTAATGATAAGAAAATCATGGGATAAATTAATTTAAAATGATCATAAAATAAATTCGAACTAACACATTTGTTATAACAAGATTTGCCTCGCCATTGCTATCTTGCACAGAGGGCCTTTTTCCATTTCCCTATGCAAACTTATCAACCCCGTTTTTTGATAAATCCAGAGCCAAAATTATATATTTTTCCATATATACACTTCCTAACTACTTTGCAAGATGCGTATACGCTTGTTGCTCCACTACAGCTCCCGTATATCGAGACTTGTGCTAGAAAATACAAAATGATGTCGGGTTTCCATGTCACGACAAATGATCTCTAATCTTTGGCCTTCCATATACTGCAAACGTTCCGACTTAGCCCTTCAGTTGCATTCTAGAGGCTATCTGAGCACAATTTCGAGCTATGGAAAAGGAGAGAGAAAGTATTCAAATTTGAGAGCAAAGTTACTCTGTAGAAATTACTTCATATTGAGTTTGCATCCCTTTGTCCCTCAAGTCTATACACAATGTTCAGCCCCCAAGCTTTTCCCTTATTGTCAAGAGGATCTCATTATCTCTTTTCTATGAGCTTGCCTTTGCTGGAGGATTGAAGTGTTGGAGACCCAGTTGGAAGGAATTTTGTTTCTTGGTTTCGAACCGTGTCAACACAGAAGTCTATAATGTTGATACTTCTGTTGATCAATTATTAATAGAAATACTCATTTCCTGTCCTATCGATATCTTGCAAATATATGATTATTATCCATGGGCATGTTTGTAATGTTTATTAATGGATTGTACTATCTGATGTGCTAACTCATTTTATATACCATCACTCTATACTTGCATCGCTTGTTTGTTGAGAACTTCTTGTAGGTGTAAAGCTTTGGGTCAAAGTACTTAACGGTGGAACGACATCAAACTATTGGATCGAGGTAGGCTTCTTACTCATATTGCACATTAGTTTATATAGTACATGTTGGAATTGAGTTGATTTCTGCAGTCATACCTATCTGTTGTGGTTTACCCTTGGCCATAGAGAGTTTTTTCCTTGTAACAGAATTGGCGAATCCACTGGGGAGAGATCTTCCTTCTAAGGATTGAAGTATTTTTCCTTCTTACATTGCTCTTTTGTCTTTGTATTTCTTGTCGTATCACAGTTGGATAGAGTTTGTTCACTATGGGTCTGAGTTTTCAGCCTTTTAACCTTGTCTAACCTTGTTTTAAAAGATATACGCCATTTTTTCCCTGACAACCACGTGTATACACTTGTTGTCCCACTACAAGAGACATATATACGCCCTTTTCTCTTGAACATGAGCGTATACCACTTCCCCCCTTGCTTGTTTGCTTGGTTTAGTGACTGTTGGGTAGGTTTTGAGGATCACTGAGTCTTCTTAGGTATCTGTGGTACCTATTGAGATTATCTGGGATGACAGGAAACCTTTTTGGAGTTGAATTTTTGGGCGGCATCTTTCTCTTTGTTTTTTGTTTTTTATTTTTCCTTGGTAGTTGGGTTGTCTGCTTAGTTGCATGGTATTCTACTCAAGTGATTGCTTTTATACACAGTAGAAGTTATATATCAAGTCTCTTATCATTCCATGCATTTTCTTTTTAAATACATTGAAAATACAAAAAATAGGCATTTTTCATTGGTTGGTATTTTTGTCTTTGAACCTTTATCATTAGCTTAGCACAT
>JASDQU010102876.1:48525-64572 GCA_032191745.1 Picea mariana | reverse complement strand
GTTTTTATTTAGCATATCATTCACTGAAAAGTTAAAGTTAGGCTTTGCATTATATCTATTTTTATTTTCATGCAGAGTCATAACACCATGAGTTTCATTTCCATACCTCTTTGAGCAATCACAACCAATACAATTTACGCTTTAAACTAAAATTGATTGGTCACGATTTTATTTTTTAGGGTGCACAAACTAGCCTAGGATTTAGTACCTTGTAATAGGATTTTGTGAGTAAACTTATCTAAGGCAATTGAATCAACTTATGTGTCTGAGATAGGGAGTTGAGAAATCCATTGTATAATTGGTAATATCAAGAGGCTCCGCTCACACCGGAGTTAATCACGAGGTCGCGCAAAGTTAGTTGAATGGATAACCCCTGGATATTCACCTAGCGTCAGAGATATTTATGTGGATTTATTCCTATTTGGGGATCTTGCTAGTGCCCATACCTCTGTGAGAGGCGGTGCTTTCAAGGTTTTGGGCTTTGATACCCTGCCCATATGGTGATCCAGACTTACGACTGCTCACATGTGCATTGGTTATACAATGGTTTATTAGTTTCTTGACTTAGGTTTATCATAGGTTACTTGCAGGGGTTATTCTGCTTGTATCCTGAGTCAGATAGGGGTCGGAAAACACAGCCTTTATGGAGGATTACCTCTCCGGAGGGGTCTGACTGACTGGTTGTTAACCCGATGAGGGCCCTTATAACTGATTATGTTACCTCCAAACTTTAGCAGGGAGTCTGAAGTCCCTCTTGGACGAGGCATACCTTTTTTAGCGAGGGAGGCCAGTCCGCCACTTTAGCCCGTTTGCATGCATATTGGTCGTTTGACTTTTTGGTATGCTCTTTGATTACTAGTTGGCCTTAAGATATCTTTTTATTTGTTGAGATTCATAAGTCGTCGTGGAGTCAGACCATCTTCCTCGTAGGTCCCATCGTTTGTTACAGTTACCACCGGTTTTCGAGCTATTTCCTTCTAAAAGGTGTAGAGTTATCAGGTGTGGTACACACACATCCACTTTTCAGACTTGTGATCCCATAAATATGAGTACTAATTCTAGTTTTCAGAACACTGGGAGTTCATCAACTCCCAATCCCACTATATTTAATTGCACTCCTTCGACAACTACAACCGCTACAATTGCAATGTCAAAGGCCTACACCGGTACTATGGCTCGATCCATAGTCAATGTTTCATCTCTTGCCTCTAACCCTTTTGGGGGTTTTGTCCACTCGTTGAGTTACAATGTTCAGACCATCCCCATGGCTACTAGTCTGTTTTCTTATGGTATGCCAAGTTTCACTTCACAGTCTTCAACTGTCATCCCAACTGCTGGCCATAATCCTAGCCTTGGACTTGGGGGCACCACACCTCCTTACACTCCCTTTCCATTTGGTAGATCTCGTGTTCCCAAAGTGAATCCTAATGTAGGAAGTGTCCCCTTCCCTAACCTCAGGTCTAATCCTTCTACGACTGGATGGAACAACCAGGTTGGCAGACAAGTTCCGCCCTATATCCCTATCCCCTCGGTGCCGAATTCAACCAATAATTTTGTCATAACGAATCCATTTCAATTCTCCAGATTCCCACCCGGAGGAGGTCATTCTTATGTCTTGGGCACCCCCCAACCTATATCTAATCCAGTTGGGGGAATTTTTAACAACCAACAATTTAGAGCTAACCCAACTGGGGGCAATTTTCATAACCCTTATCAGAAAATTCCTACTGGAATGATGCCCAATCCATCTTTCATGAATCTGCTCGAAGGAGGGTCTTTTAATTTCGGACAAGGTTCTGGTCCTTACCAAAACCTTGGATGGAACGCAGCTCCTAATACTCATTCTTTTGCAGGAGGATGGGGTCAGGTGTCGCAGTCCCATATTCCCTTTCTGACCACGCTTAATCTGCCATATTTGTCTAAACTAATGAACGACCCAGTGAGTCATGATCCCACATGGACCCCTGTCCCCACCAAGCTTCCGTTAGACATTCCAAAGTTTGAAGGTAAGAATGGCGAGGACCTTGATGATCACGTCACTACTTTTCACCTCTTGTGCTCATCGAATTCTTTGAATCACGATTCTATTAGATAACGATTGTTTCAGCGCACTCTTATCGGGATTGTGTCACAATGGTATATTGAGCTACCTAGGGGGACATATGGGTGTTTTCAATAGTTAGTGTTATCCTTTCTTAACCATTTTCAACTACCCGTTCGTTACGATGTTGGCCTTGAAATTTTGTCAACTTTACGCCAGGGTTCCGGTACTCATATTTCAGACCATATCCAGGAATGGCGTAGGCGAAGACGGTTAGTTAAGACTCCCATACCCTCGGCCTTTCTTTTAGAATGGTTTTAAAAATCTTGGAATGCTCCTATTTCAAAGGGCGTTTCTACTTCTGAGGTCTTCAGTGAGGAAGAGGCCATTTTTAGAGCCCAGCAATTCGATTCGATCTATGTTTGGTCTGGGATGTTATACCACCTTCTTCCCAATGCACCACGGTCAACTCATGATCCTAGACAGGGTCATGGGCCCCATGCCGATGGAATTGCAGGGTCCACAAATGTAAATTCCACAGACTCGACAACGAAGTCTGCTGGAGGACCAGCTTCATCTGGATCCTCCAAACCCACCCAATCGACGGATGTACATTCCGTATAGTCGTCGAAAAACCCAAATGGTGACCAGAAACTAGATGGGAATAAACGAAAAGGTCGAAATAATCGTAGAGGTGGGAAGAATAAACCCAAGGACAAGAATAATAATGGAAAACAGAACGATAATGCTGGAGAGGGCACAAAAGAAAAGTGTAAGGTTAAGTTTCCTTGTAAACTTTGTACAGATGATCACCTTACACACGTATGCCCCAAACTTGCAAAGGCCGCGAGGCTTTTAAATCTTCCGCCCACTATGCTAACGAATCCTTTTAAATAGCACTTAGCCTCAAGTTCTTCGAACGTCGGAAATGCGTCTGGTGGGAGTCAAAACCCACCATCACAAGATGGTGACCGTGTTTGTATCAATATGGTCGACACAAAAATCGATATAGCCACTCGCTCTCGAGATTACTACTCTTCAAAAGCTAGTACCAGCCTAGAATATCCTCCTCCACCCCCAGAGATGAATTTATAGATCGATAAACCAGAGCCACTACCTCATATTTTGAAAGGATTATTCAAGCGCTCTACCCATAACCCTAATGCTAAATCCACCCAGAACTACTCTATTGTTAAGGATCTGGGCCAAACACCTTGCGTAATGTCTGCTTTGGAGATACTCCAGACGTGTCCATCACAGATGGATTCCTTACTCTCTGCCTTAGGAGCTCTAGAACCTAGTGGCTCAAAGATCATCAATTTCGATGTCACGAACGTCAAGCCTCGCTTACCCTACCATGTGGCTTTCCAAATCCACGTGGAGTATTCTAAATATACCATCAAACGAGCGGTCATTGATGAAGGTGTTGCTACTTGTGTGATGTCCTTATCTTGTTGGATAATTATCAGTTCTCCAACCCTTTCAAATTCATTTACGATGTTGACCGCATTCAACGGTCATTCCTTCCACCCTCATGGTATTATCCCCGCCTTTCTGGTCTAGTTAGGTGGGAAGACGGTAGAAGTGGAAGTAGAGGTAGTTGATGCACCTCTCGATTATAACATGTTACTAGGTCGCAATTGGACTTATGCTATGGTTGTCGTTGTATTGTCTGTTTTCCGCACTCTTTGTTTTCCTCATCAAGGGGAGATTGTGGAGATCGACCAGTTATCCTTTGCGTACTCTATCTCGGACGCATCTGTTGGACCGTCGATCCCAGTGGTCGAAAATTCTCAGTCGGTAACTGAGAATATCGATGTCAAAATGTATTCTTCCCTCATGGGTACTTTTGACTTCTCGACACCGATTCACCACATTTATGCCATGTCCAGTACGCTCGCTTCAGTAGAGAGGTCCATCCCTTTCCGCACTTCTTATTTCAGTGACCCTTGGACCCTACCTTCTCCGACTTCATCGATTGAAGGTCAGTCGCATGCTGGCATGGCTATGCCAATATCAGCAGCAGATATTACATATCAAGTTATCCTCGACTCTTCTACCAATCCCGATCATGTTCCCTCGCAGACGGTCGAGGAGGATTCAATTCTCAGGCCCATGTGGGCCACTTCGTTATCTTATTCACATGATTTATTGGATGAGACTTTTCCTTCGGATGAAGCCATTCTTAAATCCATGAATGTTTTTGAGAGACCTTGGGATGATATGCATCATCGATCTTGTTTTCTCCCAAGTCTTGAAAAAATTGAGCAAGATGATTTTAGATCTACCCTGAGTGAGATAGTCGGTCACATCGTAGTTCCACTTGATACACATGGAATTTACGGCGAAGGGAATATGGCGAGTATTTATCCCACCGTCCAGATCGATATCTCTCGTACCCCTGGCAAGATTGAAAATGTAAATATAGGTGCAGATTGTTCGCCAGAAGAGATTCTGATCTACACCAACCTCTTCAAATAATTTCGAGATGTATTTGCTTGGTCATATGAAGAGATGTCAGGGATCGACCCCCATATTGTCGAACATGAGATTAGGACTTACCCAGATTCTAAACCCGTTCGACAACGTACTCTTAGAGTTGTTAATCCTAGGAAGGCCCCCACTATTAAGGCAGAGGTAGAAAAGCTACTTAATGCTGGCTTTATCTACCTGGTTCCCTTGACCAAATGGGTATCCAACCCGGTTCCCGTGAATAAAAAGAAAGGAACCATTTGTGTGTGTATGGACTTTCGCGACTTGAACAAGGCATGTCCTAAAGATAACTTCCCCATGCCTTTCATTGATCAGATTCTTGATGAGTGTGCGGGGAGCGAAATATTTTCTTTTATGGATGGATTTTCAAGCTATAACCAAATTCAAATCAAACCCAAAGACCAACATAAGACGACATTCATATGTCCTTGGGGCACGTTTGCATACCGGAAAATGCCTTTCGGCCTAAAAAATGTCTGAGAAACCTTCCAACAAGCCATGACTTTCACTTTTCATGATCTCAAACACATAGTCGAAGCTTACCTCGATGATCTTGCTGCTCATTCTCACAAGATAATGGATCAGGCTACTCACCTTCAACTGATTTTTGAAAGATGTCGCTACTATAGAATCTGACTCAACCCTCATAAATGCATATTTTGCGTTAGATCTGGCCGTCTCTTAGGATTCTTAGTCTCCGAGACAGGGATCATGGTAGATCCACTTAAGGTTGAGGCTTCAGTTGCCTCCCCCACACATGATTAGACAGCTTCAAGGTTTACAGGGGAAAGCTGACTTTTTGCGTTGGTTTATTGTGAATTATGCCAATATCACTAAGGGTTTTATGCGCCTAATGAATAAAGACACCCCATTTATCTGGGATGAGTGAGCTCAATAGTCTTTTGACGCTTTAAAGAAAGCCTTGGTATTGGCCCCTCTGCTGAAATCTCCTGATTACAGTAGAGATTACTTGTTGTATATCGATGCATCTGAAGAGACCATTGGTATGGTTCTAGTTCAGGAGGATGATGAGCTCTATGAGCACGTCATCTACTATCTCAGTCAAAATTTAGCCGGTCCTGAACAGAATTACTCACACATTGAAAAGATGGCTTTAGTTGTCGTACACGCAGTACAATGTTTATGACACTATATATTGATTTGCAAAACTACTGTGGTTGTCGATGTTAATCCATTTCAATACATCCTCACTAGACGTATCATGGGTGGAAAATATAATAAATGGATTGTCATCCTACAATAATTTGATCTCGACTTTGCTTCGGCCAAGTCCAAGAAATCACTAGTTTTTGCAGAGTTAATATCTGATTTCCCACGATTAGACGAAGATGTTATTCATGTCGATTCATTCACAGATGAACACATTTTCCTTGTCTTGTCGTCTGACCCCTGGTATGGAGATATTGTTTTATATCTTCAAACCTTGAAGTTCGCTCAGCATCTCTCGTGAGATGATCGACGGTGTGTTAGATACCAAGCCAAAAAGCATATAATCGTCGGTGACACTTTGTATCATCAAGGAATAGATAACATATTACGTCATTGCTTAACTCGCGAAGAAGCCGAGTTATTCCTTAATGATTGCCACAAAGGGGCTTGTGGCAGTCATCTATTCGGGCTTGTGACAACCTAAAAAATATTGCAAGCCAGTTACTTTTGGCCCACCATATTTAAAGATTGTATTGAAGCGGTTAAAAAGTGTCACTCCTGCCAGGTGTTCACTCAAAAAATGTGCTCACACCCAGCCCCTCTCCACCCAGTCATTACCGTCGGTCCCTTCACTAAGTGGAGAGTAGATTTCATTGATTACAACCCAAATTTGGTTGGGGGGCATCAACACATTATCGTGGCTATCGACTACTTCACCAAGTGGGCCAAAGCCACGCCTACCGTGAAATTTGATGGGAAGACTGCAGATTTTTTCATATTCAACCAAATTATCGTCCGGTTCGGTATCCCGAGTGAGATTGTCACTGATCATGGTAGTCATTTTCAAAATGAAATGATGATAGAACTAGCATCTAAGCTGGGGTTCAAACATGATCACATGTATCCTTATTACCCCCAGGAAAATGGGCAAGTAGAGGTCGTCAATAAGTCACTTAAGACCATTTTGCAAAAAACTATCAGTCGGAGCAATTCCAACTGGCACATCATGTTATATCCCACACTTTGGGCATACTGAACCTCGGATAAGACTGCCACCGGTTTTTCTCCTTTTTAGTTAGTACATGGTGTGGAGTCGATACTTCTCGTTGAATGTGAAATTTGTTCTCTCAAATTGGCAGTTGAGCTCCTACCTAACACTTCGGATTTAGAGTGACACCTTATACACCTAGAGAGTCTTGATGAGCAACGTTGGGACACCTTTACGACTATCGAGGCAAACAAGAAACGTGTCAAGGTTTAGTACGATAAGTCTTTCTGTCCCCAGTTGTATGCTGAGGGTGAATTGGTCCTCTTATATGACCAAGCCAAAGAACCGCTAGGGGCAGGAAAGTTTAAACCCATGTGGCATAGTCCTTATATCGTGCGACGTGTTCTATAAAAAGGAGCCTACGAGTTGGAAGATTATGAAGGGAATAAATTGGATGAGCCCAGAAATGGGCTCTACTTAAAAAAGTATTACGCTTGAGCCCTGGGCCTGGGCGAAACCCTTTGCATACTAATGTAAATTTAGTGTATATACACCTTTTCCCTTTTTTTTTCTTTGGCTTGCTTATCGAGTTTTCCCTTTTGTTGGCAGATGTCAACGGAATCTTTGGTCTATGTAGGATTCACAGATGGAGCCAGTCATCACACACAGAACATATCTTCCACCGCTTGGGTGATTTACTCATTTGAGGGTCTACTGGTGTCTTCAGGTGGCATATGCCTAGGGCCATCCATGAATAATGTGGCCGAATATAGCACCATTATATAATTATTGCACGATGCTATCTCACATGGTATTCGCTTTATAGAGGTGTGTCTGGATTCTAAGTTAGTCGCACGTCAGTTAAACAGTTGTCATCGTGTGTGTGTGATCTAATGTTACTTCGTCGATTCCTACAGGTATGTCTTTTAGAACGACAATTTGATTTTATTACATATTTTCACATTCCTAGAAGTTCTAATCATGTATTTGATGCCTACACTAATTATGTTTTGGATTGGAATTTGTCACATTAATAAATCAAAGAAGACCATTAAATCAATGTACACATTGTAAGATATAAGTACAGCCGAAGATCCCTCTTTTTATATTTCCAAAAAATATGGTGTTTTATATTACAAAATTGGGGCTAAAACCCTCAAAAATACATATACAGTCGATATACATGTCCTGTGACATCTACGCCTGTGGCACCGGATGAGTCTCGTGATAGAAAACCATGGCATTGGTGAGATGCCAGAAGAGTCGTACCCATGCTCTAGGTACACTGAAAACCTGCCTCTGCATGGCTTCAGGTAGATCCTCCACCTGAACCATAGGAATCCTTTGTGTCAAACGCGACAGGTTTCCCTGCATGTTCTGAAGGACTCTCTCTGCCTCTCCTGCCACTGCCTCATCTACCCAGTGCCTCTTCCTGTGTCGTAGGAATCCCTCTGTTCATTGTGGAACCACATCTGCAACCACACAAGTATCGAGTTAATATTTAAAAACACCATCCAAAAAATATTTTTGTTCTTTTAAAATATATAAAAAACAGTGTTTACCTATTGTGCTGTAGGCGGCTCCTGGTGGAAGCGACATATCAGGATCACCTTTAAAATCAATTCTCGCATAGGGATAGTCATCCAGAGCTATGATTTGTCTCCCCCACCAGAAGAAAAAATAATCATTGTAGGGTGTCACCACCCGATCTGAAACCCAATAGCCCACCAGCATTTCCAATAGCAGCATTTCCAATAGCCTCACTTGGGACCTCATTCCTTTGAGAGCCCAAAACTTGTATAGACCACATATTTTTAATGCCACTTGAGCCACCAGATCACGTTCCACTGCTGCATCTACCTCCTCATGCTCTCTCTCCCTCCACTCCAACACCATTCTGCAAAAACCAAATCAATTTTTGAGTTAAAAACTTATTTTTTTCCATTTTGCGCACATATACACGGTTTATCCAAGAACAGTCACGGGTAGGGCCTGATATACGCCCCCTATATTTCACACAAGGGCATATATCTGGTCGTATATGCAACATATTAGTAGAAACCCGTGTATACCGAAAAACACAATTTGTGCCCTTAAAAACTAAAAAATGGATCCCAATTCAAAATTGTAAACCATTGAATTTGAAGAGGATGGGATGAAGAGTTACCTGGACTAGACGGCTTGCGATTATGTTTCCTATTGCTCCCGCGATCGTCGTTTGAATTCTGGAGGTATGTTAGTCCAAATTGCACTATTTTGGGTGAAAATGAAAATGACATAGTAAATTGTGATTTTATTACTATTTATAAAACATTTTTACCCATTTGACATAGTTTTATGCCATTATTTTGTCTAATGGACTAATTCAAAAGTGGTTTTAAGCTGGTTTTTGTAGTTTCGACTCAATTTTCTTACAGATTTCAACATCATGGTTGGTCGTTCATATCCTCAAGCAGGTATATTCATAACCTAGCATATATGATAGGTATTCATTACATTGTGTAGTTTGCATTATCCTCCAATTACCACTTTTTGCGCCTTAGGTACGAACCCATTTATTGTGACGCATTAACCTCCATCTGCTATCATAGCATCACTAATAAATGGTAGAGACTTACGAAACACGGGTACCTTAGTTAGAACCTATTTGTCATTTGGAGCCGATGCCGAGATTTTTTCCTTAAAACCGGGAGTCCATTAGAATTTGATACATGAATTTACAATAAGCCTCATTTCTCATTCATGCACACATGGCCTTATTACCCACAGACTACCAAAAACATGAGTCTTAGTTAAGCTCTTTTCCGACTTGTTACTAAAAATGGAAAATATCACCGAATGATTTGTCCCTTTCACACTCGTTAAAATTGGATTTGAAAGATCATGAGTCTTAGTTAAGCTCTTTTCCGACTCGCTATCAAAAATGGAAAAGATCGTCGAGTGAACTTGTCTTCTTCACACTCGTAAATTGGATTTGAAAAGATGTCTATTTGGCACAATTTTACCCCTTTTTCACACCAAGTAGACTAAAAGATATAAAAAAGGACATTTTTTGGCGTTAAATTGTGATTGCATCTCATGCCCTTGCTTGCAGTATTGAGCCTTTAGCCGGTTCTCGCTTTGCGTTATAAACCATGGCCCAAGAAGTTTGCATCGTCAACCAAGCAGAGCCTTGTCTATATCCTTTTCAATTTGACACCCTACACCTTGGAGGGAACATCACCCCGAGTGTCCATATCTCGCATGCATTTCCTTGCATTGAGCATAGGTACGTTCCACTGCTGGAACTAGTTTTTCTTACTTGCGACACTCGTTCCCTCCTCTGTATCATAGCATTCACTTATTATGAAAAAACAAAAAAGACGGGCAGGAAGGGAGTGCTATATTGTAATTGATAGCAGTCGTGTCACCTTTGAACAGAGCACAAATTTATTGAGTCCTTGCGTCATCATAATTTTGGTTTTAGCATGGCCTTAGGAAGCTGATCTCGTTACAGAATTTTCTCTACCGACTAGTTAATCTTCCAACCACTATAGATAACATTATGGATGCCTCCTGCATCTAATTGTCAAAACATTAAGTCTATGCTGCTAGATTCCATCGTATGTCTCATGCTCTTGTTCAAAGGAATTCTATCAACCTATGTTGGCCACTCCTCAGAAATATTGATTTTGCATGTCATCCATACCCTCAGTTTGTCTCAGAATCACATGATACTTTGGTCTTATGATGTACCTTAGCCCTACATTCATCATTGGTAGGTCACCTTGAACCCAACAATCGACATTTCATCATGGGTTGTTGACTGGGCAGTTTCCCTTGGGTTCGACGGCAAGACATCTGTTCACACTTTGGGATTTGTGTAGTGTCTTGGATGCCATTATCCTTATTGGTGGTTTCCTCGCCTTTGTCAATAGTTTTCATCACTGGATACTATTCAGAGGGTCTTTTTTGTGTACCACTTTCATTTGGCACATGTGAAAGATGCACAGGGTCGTTGGTTTGTGAACATGTTCTTCATCTGATCTCCACCAAATCATGAAGCTCTTGCTTTGTTCCTCGTGTTGACCGATGAGAGATGCCTTAATTCTCTCCTTTCAGCGGGTCTCGTTCCATCAACTTCAGCTCATGTACTCTGGATACGAGACTTAGAGTTTTATGAGTACCTTGAGGTTTGCAGTCATTAGTGGTAGGCTCTCTCGCCATTGACAGATAGGAATACATCAATGCCTCCTGATCAATGGATCTCTCAAATATTCAACACCAGCTCTATTCACATTTGTAGAGATGTACTTGGTGCCTTGATACCTACTTTCATCATCGGTAGGCTATCTCGCATTTGTTAACGGTATACCTCAATGACCGGTAATAAAACGATGTATCATTGTGTTCAACCTCAACTCATTTATTCACATGATGTAGACTTGCACCATTGGCAGATGGTATTGAAGACTTGAAGACATCACTTTGTAGACACAGCTTTCCTAAGTTGTTGCTTCCATTTCATAGGACCAGTACCTATTTGACTTCAGCGATCATGGGAGATTAGATTGTACTCCATGGTATACAGATATCTTCAGATTGATTTTAAGACTGGTTTCACTGGGCCTTTTTCATGAATATGACAACTATTGGCATGTAAACGCATTTATATTTGCCTACTCATGGCCATGAACACTTTTTGGTATATTTTCCACATGGATCTGCATTGTATTTTTGGCAGCCATGTATGCAAAGTCAGTACATAATGTAATGAGCAATTGAGTTCGTCCAACTGGTTCTCTACCACTCCATTTCTGGGTTATTTATAATGTATTTCGGCCATCGTAGATACTCCTCTGATCTCACACATTAGGGGGCATCTGTTATAGAAAGATTTGCCTCACCATTGCTATCCTACACAGAGGGCCTTTTTCCATTTCCCTATGCAGACTTATCAACCCCCTTTTTTGATAGATCTAGAGCCAAAATTATATATTTTTCCACATGTATGCTTCCTAATTGCTTTGCAAGATGCATATATGCTTTCTACTCCACTACAACTCATGTATATTAGGATTTGTGCCAGAAAATACAAAATGAGGTTGGGTTTCCATGTCACGACAAATGATCTCTAATCTTTGGCCTTCCATATACTGGAAATGTTCCAACTCATCCCTTCAGTTTCATTCTGGAGGCTACACGAGCACAATTTCGAGCTATGGAAAAGGAGAGAGAAAGCATTCAACTTTGAGAGCAAAGTTACTCTGTAGAAATTACTTCATATTGAGTCGTCTTCCCTTTGTCCCTCAAGTCTGAACACAGTGTTCATCCCCCAAGCTCTTCCCTTATTGTCAAGAGGATCTCATTATCTCTTTTCTATGAGCTTGCCCTTGGTGTAGGATTGAAGTGGTGGAGACCCAGTTGGAAGGAACTTGGTTTCTTGGTTTCGAACCGTGTCGACATGGAAGTCTGTAATGTTGATACTTCTGTTGATCAATTATTAATAGAAATAATCCTTTCCCATCCTATCAATATCTTGCAAATATATGATTATTATCCATGGGCATGTTTGTAATGATTATTAATGGATTGTACTATCTCATGTGCTAACTCATTGTATATACCGTCACTCTATACTTGCATTGCTTGTTTGTTGAGAACTTCTTGCAGGTGTAAATCTTTGGGTCAAAGTGCTCAATGGTGGAACGACATCAAACAATTGGATCGAGGTATGCTTCTCCCTCATATTTCACATTAGTTTATATAGTACATGTTGGAATTGAGTTGATTTCTGCAGTCATACCTATCTGTTGTGGTTTACCCTTGGCCATAGAGAGTTTTTCCCTTGTAACAACATTATTTAATAAAATTAATAAAATTATGAGTAAGACTCATTAATTAATTGATTGATTAATTAATTATCTAAGGTTTAAAAATTGAAAAGGGGGGAGAGATGAAAATAAATATAAAAAAATAGGAGGATAGGATGAATATCAACATAGTCATTAAAAAATTTATGATAAAATAATTTAATGAAAATCTAACAAGGAGATAACTTAATTTTTTTTATAAATTTTTAAACTAATGAATGAATTAATTAAGATAATTAAAATATGAGCTAAGACTTAATTAATTAAATAATTAGCAGAGGCTTAAAATTAAAAGGGGGAGAGATGAAACTAGGTATCGAAAAATATGAAAGATGAAAGAGAAGGGAGATATAAGGCCTTGGATAAGAGGATCCAAGAAATAAGAAAAGGAAAACGAAGGAATATAAACAGATGAGAAGGGTTAAGAGGAAGGAGGCAAGGAAGGGGGAAAGGGGAATTCGAGAGAGAGAATAAAACAAGGTGAAATAAATTAGGTTTGACGACCTAGGCAATAAATGATAGGATTCCATGATTGGCTAAGTTTGTACCCATCATCACGATTAAAGTTATTAGGATGTTTTTCGATTTCTAGAGCTTCTCAAATGACATGAGATGACTGATAGGTGTTGAGGCTGGGATTTTGGTTTGTTCACAACAAATTAGGTGTTTAGATTTGAAAGAGTGTTCAACAATAGTTGAGTTAGTGATGCGATTGTGGGTGGTCTCAACGATGTGTTATTTAAGATGGGCTTTAAAGGATCTACTAGTTTGGTTGATGTATGATTTTCCATGGGATCATGGAATTTGGTAAACCCATGGGCCTAGCATCAAACAAGTTTTGTCTTTAGCAGATGTGAATGACCGTTTGGGGGTTTTAAAGGGTTTGAAAATGGTTTTGATAAAAAAAATTAGCAAGAATTTTAGAAATGTGGTCAGTAGTGCCTTGGATATAGGGAAGATAAATAAGAGCAAGGAGGGACAAGGAGGAAGAGTCATTCGATTTATGATTGCAGGTTGAGAAAAATAATTTTTTAATTTGAGAGGTGGAATAACCATTGAGCATAATGGTTTTGGTTCGGTGGGATTTGTCTTTCTCAAGGAATTGGGGAGCAAAGATTCACATGGCTCGGGTAAATAGAGTTTTTAGAACAATGGATTTTTTAGCAGGATGATGATGGGATTGTTCTTGCAGATATCTATTGGTGTGCATATTTTTCTAGTAAACTTGGTGGGTAAAGGAGTTGTTAGGAAGATGGAATACAAGAACATCCAAAAAGGGAAGAGAGTTATCATTTTTAATTTCCACAGTGAATTGGATATGGGGGGAAATGTTATTTAGATGGTTAAAGAAAGATATTAGAGAGGGATGGCCATGAGGCCAAATGGCGAAGGTATCATCAAAAAATATAAAAGATCCTTTATGTTTAATATGAAAGTTGTTTAAGGATAAGGACTCAAAACGTTCTATAAAAATATTAGCAACCATGGGGGATAGGGATGACCCCATGGTGGAGATTAAAACTTCACAAATTCAATGGTACCTAATGATGAGTGGAGTGTCCACTCGAAATGTTTGACATTTCAAAACTCCTAACAAATTTTATATCCAGAAATATCAAGCAACAAGTCCAAATGACCCATTCGTAAGCCTTTGATAAATCAATTTTTAAGATCACTACCTCTTTCTTAGATAGATTAATTGGATGAAGAGCCTCCTAGGCTAGGACCACCACATCATGGATTTGATGATGTTGTAATAATTCGAATTTTTCCTATGAGATTAATTGGATAATAATGGTCTTGATCCTTTGGGCGATTAGTTTTGACACTAGTTTAAAGATGACGTTAAAACATGAGATTGACATATAGTCATAGAAGGTTAAGGAATCCTATTTTTTAGTTATAAGAGCAATAGATTTATAATTTAGAGCTACGAGCATCTTACTGGATCGTCGATATTTCCACACCACTTTCAACGAATCCCCTTATAGGAGATCATAGAATCCCAAGTAAAATACCACCGACAAGCCATCCAGACCAAGACTCTTTCCTTTTTTCATAGAAGAGAGAGTACTTAATAATTCATCCTCTATCACCTCAACTTCCAGGGAGTTATTCATTTAATAATAAATTTATCTTGGAATCAATTTAAGGATCTAAAGAATCTCATGAATGGGATATCCTTGAGGTTCTTCAAAAAGAGATATGAAATGATGCACTCCAGCTTCCGCTTTTTCTTTAAACGATCTTACCACCTCACCTTCATGATTTTGAATTTCCCATACAGTATTGAGATTTTTATGGCA
Source organism: Picea mariana (assembly GCA_032191745.1). Taxonomy (NCBI): domain Eukaryota; kingdom Viridiplantae; phylum Streptophyta; class Pinopsida; order Pinales; family Pinaceae; genus Picea; species Picea mariana. Next base: position 49,722 of record JASDQU010102876.1, on the reverse strand, counting down.
ATTTCCATATTGGTGAAAAAACTTAGTATTATTATCACCCTCATGTATCCAAATGGCATGGCCTTTAAGACACCATGTTATTTCTTCTTTTTCAAGAAGATCTCGTTGAATCGCTTCTAGAGACCTTAGTTTTGATAAATCCTCTTTAGTGAAAATCCCAGACTAATTTTCTTCATATATTCTACTTATCTTGAGCTTTGTTTCTTTAAGAAGAGTGTGTGTCTTCTCCTTGAACAAGGAATACCATTCTTTCATTTTTCCTTTCACTTTGGATAATTTATTCGTGAACTGTTGCATATATGAAGAGGATACTTGCTAGCTAAGGGGAACCCAATTGTCCTGAATTAATTTTTGAAGTCTTCTTCTTGAAGCCATGCATGATTAAATTTGAGGGGGGGCACTAGCTTTTAGTCTTCTAATTCCATTTTGAATAGAATCAATAGATGATAAAAAATCCCACCTGTTGCTACCCAAGAATTAATAAGGAAGGAATACCCTATCAAGGACTTTAATATTAGGAATTGATCAATCCTTTTCGAAATAGATTCATCATTTTTTCTAAAGTTTCTCTAGGTGGGAACTAACTTGGTTGGCTTAACATCTACCAATTTATGCCTTTCAAAAAAATGAATAAGAAATTGTTCCAATGGGTTCTTTCTAGGATGAATCCCCCACAAGTATTCCAACAGAGAATGAACACCTTCAGTAACCACTCACACAACCAGATCAAATATCAACACACTGATGTTTTGACGTGGTAAAACCCCTACGAGGAAATATCCACGGCCCCAACCAACACGACCACTTGGAGAAGTTTATTAATGCAAAAGAAAAATATTACAGAGAAACTTTACAAGAGAGTTTCTCACAATCGATCATTGGCAAATGACCCTCCATGCTCTTTAAATAGAGATCATAGACCAATCGGGTGTTAAGCCACAGATCAATGGCCATTACGATCGAGGATAATATGAATTTTCAGATCACTCTATTTCGGGAACATATCCTAACCATTAGATTTTCTAACTAGAAATGCATACTAATGAATACTAAAGAAACACACTAAGAAACACACTTTTACCTAATGACACATTAGACAAAGTAGATATTAACTAACTCCTAAGTGTCTAAATATCCTAACATCCCCCTTTAAGAACAACTTGGGATAATTTTGAAGTATTTACAATAGTGTCACAA
>JASDQU010102875.1:382958-398778 GCA_032191745.1 Picea mariana | reverse complement strand
CCGCGGGGGTTATGTTATATATAACCATACATTTGTTATAAATAACATATGGTTATATAAACATATAACCATACAACGATAAAACCAACGAATATGCCAACAGAGGGGATTACAGGGGTTGGAACCCGCGAACTCCCCCCAATAATGCCAATGATTTAACCCTTAGGCCATGTGTGCCAAATTTAATAGATATTCCACTAAATTTAGTGTCAAGCTGCCATAATTTTTGTGTGGAGGTTTGGGAGCCCACGGCCTATATATGGGCATGAATCCTAAGACCTGGACATGCATTTCGATGTGTGTACATATATAGAGGCATATATTTTGATGTAGGGCATGGCTCCCAAGGAAGTATGGATTTTCTCGATTTGCGTGCAAAGAAAGAGGCCAAGTATGGTTATCTCGTAAAGCATGCCATGAAGTATATTGTCCAAACATAGGCAACTTTATATTCATTTTTCACAATTTTTAGCAATGATCATGAATTTTAGATCTATTTTATGATGAGAGGTCATTTGTAAAAGTCTTAGTCCAAATTTCCATTAATGATATTTTAGCGCATTGTTTTGTGTGCCTAAGAGGGTGAAATTGAGCCAGTTTGAAATTTGGTCAACTTTATAGTCAAATTTCTCATAATTTCACAAGGATTTAAATGGTGAAGTTGTGTTTTTGTTTTGAGTAATGGAATTAAATAGACTCCATTAAATTGGATATTTGTGAGCCTGTATTATAATGTAATTAGGCATTTTGAGATGATGGAGAACAAACATGCTATCTAAAGGGACTTTGAATATGAAGTGATATATGTCATATACATATGTAATTTGAGTTCTTTTATTTTTTGATGTGTCATCTCACTATTATGCAAATTAATCTTCAGTTTATGAGTTTTTGGATAAGCACATTATCAAAATTCTGTAAATCACCTCAATACAATCAGTGAATTAATTATGAATTAAGTTAGATGTTGTGTGTATATATTGTAAATAAATGATTGGTGTCTAATAATTTTGGATCATCGAGCTAGGATTTGAGGTGGGGGGAGATGTTGTAGGGGCTATTCGAATCTATCGATTAGACCTGATAATCTACCAAGTCAAATGTGTTAGGCAGTTGGTTGTCTAGTCGAAAATGTAAGTCATTTAACCGCTTCGTCAGGTCAACCTACCAAGGAAAATAGGAAGTTACAATTGCTTTGTAACTATATGTGAAAGTATAAATATGTGACTATGTAATAGAGAAAGTAGGTTGTTGTGATACATAATAAAGTGCATGTTGTTGGTCTCTCCATTACTTTGTATATTCTTCTATCTCTCATCTATATGTGTTCTTATATATTAGTCCATTGTAGTATATTGCTCTGTGTGAAGCATTACTAGTAACTTCAACATATAATTCCATAGATTATAAAAGGTACCAATTTCCAAGGCCATGGTTTTAAAAGAGTTGCAATTTTGACCCCATAAAAGGGGGAGTTTTTGTTGGTGCCACTTTTCAATTCAAGGGTTAAATGTAAGGTTTTTGTTGGCAACAATACCAGTTGTTAGGCCATGGCTTCAAACAAGTTTTAAATTTGACCTCATAGAAAAAGGGTATCATTGTTAATGCCACTTTTTGATTCAATGGTTGATTTTAAGGTTTTTGTTGGAAACTTTACAAGTTTGTTAAGGCCACGGTTGCAAAGGTGGTAATGTTAACCCTAAAAATGAAAAGGGTGCTACTAGTAGCACAACTTTTCAAAACTAGGATTAAATTTGGTGTTTTTAACCCAAAAATATAGGTTTTTAGAGTTAGAGTTCTCACTTTGAGGTCACATTTCTCATCAAGTTGATAACTATGTTGAGATTAATTTAGTGCATTTATTAATGGATCATAGTTTACCCAATCCTAATAATCACACATTATTTAAGTTATTTTGGCAGATTGACCTTAAGAGACACTCAATGTTAAGGCCTAAGTTTAAATAACTCATCAATATCATGGAAAATAAAGTTGCATATCAAGGTGGAAATATGTTCCAAGAAGGACCATAATTTGATAAAGAGATTGGGGAACTCTTCTCACATCGAGCATGGCAACTAGGTTTCCTAGTCAACTAAGAACCCTTCAGACCATGGCAGAAAGAAACCAATCTATTCTTGTGCATCCATGGGCCCATCCTAAGGCCCGTTAGTACATGAACCTTCTCAACAAATTGAAACATAAAACATTCTTTGGAAAGTTTGCAGGTATGGATGAAATTCCACCCATGTGACTCCTAGACCTCCCTAACTGAATTTCTCATGATAATGTCAGTTGGGACACACCCTACAAAATATCCCAATAGGGTCTCCTCCCTAAAGGATATGAAACTAGAGTATATTCATTCACATAAATATTAATAGGAATTTCCTTAATATTGAAGTTGGAGTTAACTTGTGATGGACTTTTAAAACAAATTTTGAAGAATCCTTTAGAGGTACCAATGCCACTATTGTTACTTATTTTTGAGATATTCAAAATTACCAGAGCATTTTAGGTGGTAAGTTTTCCATTATTGACACCCATGTGCCTTATGATGAAGTCTTGTTCATAGGCATGATCAACTAAGCCAATAGTCCACAGAAAATTACTAGAGTAAAGACTAAGTAAACACAAAATATCACAATCCTTCTACGCATATGCAAAACCATAAAATAGATTACTAAAGTAAAGACTAAGCAAACACAAAATATCACAATCCCTCCCCATATGAAAAACCATAAAAGAGATTCATTCTCCTCTGTTGATGTCTAGATCTGTTAAGGTCCAAACAACAATCTCACAAGGATATAAATATCCCCTTGCGTTTTTATAAAGGTGGTACTCCTCTATATTTTCTTAAAGATCAATCTTGATTATCTTGATTATCTTGATATTAAAATAAAAAAAATATTGAAGGAGAAAAATCCAATCTTTATTTCTCAATAAAATGCTAACTATTACCAACTAAAAATAATATGCATTCACAAAAGAATTCCTGGGAAGAGGTCCATGAATCTTCACTCACAAAATACAATATATGTAGAGATATTATACAAAAATAAATAACAATTACAGGAAAAATAAAATGATTCTCACATCCATCACAACATTCATGACTTTTATCGCATTAAAAGGAAATAAAGATATAGACCCACAAATGAGATAACTCTAAGAGAGTTTTTCATTCAAAATGGGACAAAATGTGATAGTAAAACTTCAAATATCTTATGCTTAAAACTCATAGTTCAAAGATATCATTAAATTTTATCCCCAAAATAGTTCTCTAGGATTTTTCAAAAAAATAAATATAGTCTTTAATAGTCTTGAAAATAAAATGCATTCGTTTGGAATTGGACTGAGATTGAGATCTCATGGACCATAAAATGAAAGAATGGAATAGGGATGGACCTGGAAGAAAGACAAAAGGAAGCGATCAAAAATTGTTCATGTTTTTTCTTACGATATATAAGCACAACTGGGTGACTTTTGAACGAGAAGAGAAAATAATTAAGAAGGATGTGATCAGTTTACTCACTGTGATAGAATATTTCTCCTCTATTTGCTTGTCGATGTTCCTTTTGTATTGTCATTGGTTGTAGTTTCATGACTAGTACCAATCGCCTCTACGTGATCTTCTTCGGTTATCTTGATTAAATCTTGCTTTAACAGATTTTAGATGTATTCTCTCATGGGTGGGATGATTATTTCATGTCTAATATTAATATCAAATAATGTACCTTTGAATTCCCTTAAGTCAATTGGTCGTCCATATCTTTGTTTTTATTAGCATAACTTACAAGCCAACTTTTGATTTCATTTTTCATGTACTCGGTCATACTATTAAATTTTTTCTCTAATACACCTTTCAGTGTCTCTAAGTGTTCTTCAAATTTCTCCCTCATCATAATCATAGAGTTTAAAATCAATTTTGGATCTTGGACTTCCCCAGTAGTTCCTGATAAATCTAACTCAATTAATTTTAAATATGATTCCCCTTTTTTGACACTTAAAGTGTCAACATCAACCAATATTTCATTTAAAACTTTTATTCTCTTGATCCAACAAGATTTCAATTGCTTTATGAGAATAGGGGACGATAAATCTTCCTTTTTCCTGTTTAGTTCACTCATTCTAGAAAATTCAAAACAAATGTAATGACATCATCCTTATAAAACCCTCATCATTTTTTAGGTCGACCTATATATATTCTCTGAGATTGTGAATCCTGGAACCCAAAGAAATGAAGTTTCTTACCAAATCCCCTACCTCTAGAATGAGAGACATTCTCTTCTTTATGTTTTCCCCAACATAATGTCTTATTGCAGTAAGAAAAATTGATGTTCCTTTTAACTTTGAGCTTGACTCTAGTGTTTTGTTAAATCTTTTCCTATGTTGAATAATAGCAACAAGAATTACAAATATAGGGGGTGGAATTAAATCATACTCCAGTTCTTTAACCATTTCTTTGAGCATAGGATTTTCATCTTCCATTTCATCCACTGACACTTCTAGAGCATCACCTGTAGCTCTATGAATCCTTGCAATTCTTGATGGTAAAACTCTGCTCAAATTAAATTCTGAATTTGTTTTTCCTTGAACCTTTTTTCCTTTTGACTTTACTCTTTCAAGTAATAATTTCTTAGAATCTTTTTCATATAAATAATTGTGAAGAGTTAAGAATTATTCTTCATAGAACACTGGTTCTTATGTCACCAGCTCTGCTACAAGTTCTTTACTCTCCTGGATCCTTTGTTCTTTGTCTAGAAACTCTATATCTTCGATATTCACGTCCAACTCCATGTCCTCAAGGGTATATCCATCATCATATATTACTTCGTCTATTTCCTATTGATTTGATTTTGTTTCTCTTTTATTGTTTATTGTGAGCTTATGAGGTCTTCCAAGACTCTTCTTGGGAAGATAATGGTCATCTCCATCACCATAATTTTTTAGTTAAAGATTTATTTTGTTCTTGGATTACACTTTGGGGGTTCTATTTCGGCGTGTAGCTTCTTTGAGAAGTATTTTGAGACCTTTTGATTATTTCATTCACAACCCTTCTATGTTTTCGATGTGCTTCGTTAGTGCTAACAACAATTTCAAGGTCTCCCACTGGAACTACTTTAGGGTTGTTACCATCATCTTCTTCTTCACCAAATAAATAAGTATTTGCATATGATACATTGAAACCAACAGAATTTAGGTGACTCATGAAAAATTGATTAGGTTCAAACCCTTTTATTTGATTTGCCAACTTTAAATTGTACTGGTCAAACTAGACTACATACTCATCAATTTTTTAAGCATTTTTTAGTGTAATTTTGCCAATTTTCCATGGCAAGGAAATGAATTGAATTTTCTTTCTTTCATAAAAGAAGTGTTCCCAAACCCTGTATTGTTTGCAAAATTCTATTACAAATATTTTTTCTGGAACATAAAATGAAAGATAAATTGGGGCTTCTCGAGAACAATAAACTCTATTGACACTGTAATTTTCCATTTCCTCAAAACTTTCCCTTTAATATAAAAATATTTTCGCATCCAATGATAGTATTGAAAGTACCATTTCCAAACATGAGTTTCTTGAAAGAAGAAACAAATGAATCATAAACTTTATAAAATTGTTACATTACCTTCTTCTTCCACAAAGTAGGGTACCATGTTTGAACTGGGTATATATTACAATTGACTTGTTTTTCTAAGTGCAATCCTTCGAATACATGACGATATGTGATGGAAAAGATCAAATATGAAGACATATAGAACTTCTTGTTCTTCCTAAAATTTTATAATTGGAATGATATTTCAAAAGAGATAATTTTCGACTAGTTGAAAATCACTTTCTCTTGGATAGAAAAATATAAAATATAAATAACTAAATGAGGAATTGTAGAATTTGATTCTTGTCCAAGAACCATAGAAATAATCCATGCCATTTATTGATATGGTTTTCTTAATTGAATAACCTGTATAATTAATAAATCCTAATTCATTGTCGCCGAGTTTTCTAGATATTGCAACAATATGTCCCAACCACCAATTCTATTCTTCAAAAACTATTTAGCTTCATTGAATTTGAACATCATAGTCGACTCTAGTAATTTTAACATCTTCTTAAAATTTGATGGTGCTAGAGAAATTGGGGATTGTCCCTATAGTTGAATGATTTTTGTATTCTTCTCGTGTTTGTCTATGCACCATGAAATGAGATCTGTTGCATTAAAAATTTCAAGAACACACCCTGTGTTAGCAATTCCTGATATCCAAATATCATTAGTGTTTCTTTCTTGAGGCAATAATGTATAATAGTATTTATAATCTCTTGACTAGTGATATTTTGGGTCTTCTCACAAAAATGTATTAAGAGTATCTCCACAAAATCTCTCTTTCCTTCAAGCCATCATGCTTAAAGAGTTGGAAAATTATTTATAGATTTCTTAATGTTAATACCAAAGATATTCCTTTTACATAATAACCTTGAAGATATTTTTTGAAAGAATGATTAAGGTGAATTTAATGAGAATGGTCTCGAGAAAATGACCATTAATAACGACCATTTTATATTTAACCACTTGTTACTTCCATAAGATTTGCATTTAATGTTGCTCGAGAAATGTGACAAGAATACAGAGGATTCATCAAGGAGAAATGTATATATGAATATGAAATAAAATAAAGTGGAGTAAGTCCGATCTCGCGTTCCCAATGGTAAAATCTCAAAATATGACTATGTTTCACAAAGAAGACAGACACATGGAAAGAAAAAGATATTTTTCAAGAGTTGTGATACTATCTTTCCTTCCACGGTAAAAGGATAAAATGACTAAGTGTTGAAGTATCGAGAAAGAAGTAGAGTCTCAAAAATGACTAAGTATCATGGAGTGGACGGGAAGACATATCATTATTTGATAAGTGAATGAAATCAAACCCACGATGAAAAATAAAAAACCTTCTAAGTATGGTATAAAATGATAATAGTAGAACGAGGAAGTGCATTTTGGTGACGACATAATTTTGTATAATTCAATAAAATACGTAATGAACCCATGAAACACTTAAAAATAAATTGAGTATAGGTACATTTTGGTTATGGAAAAACACAATGGTGCACTTTGGGGAAGGAAAAAGTTATAACAAGACTTATGAATCCGCCATTAAGTGGAAAATTTTCTAAGTGTAAAAGCAAGATATACAAGAGAGATATTTATGACTCATCTTATTTTAGGATCAAAAAATGGCTCATACTATGGTATAGTAACCCATTGTGGGTTAATAAGAATCCATAAACTCTCCCATTGGGCATGGAGTCAGTATGAGAAAAGAAATTGAAAAACAAATGACTCGAAAAATATGTACAGGGAAAAGATAAAAACTATGTACACATGAGAGCAATATTGATCAAGAGAAAAAACTTTTTAGATGTTGTCCAATGAATAGAAAAATATGAATTTTCCCCTTCATATCTTTGAACAAATAAGAATTGTATCCCAAGGCCTTTTCAATCACACAGGGGCCGATCGATTTTGCTTCAAATTTCATAGAAGATTTCTCCTTGGATTTGTTCCACAATAATACCAGTTGTCCCTATTGAAAATACTTGACTGAAGAACTTTGATCAAAATATTTCTTCACATAATCGTAACACACCCAAACCCCTAAGTACGCTTTTTAGGGATGGGGTATTAAATTTTCACTTTTCCTCAACTATATCAATGCCCCTTTTTTAGGAGACCATCGACTCCTACTCTTCAAGATCTTTGCAACAAATGTCATAATGCTAAAAAATGAGCTCTGGATCAAACATTACAACCTCTAAAATTTTCCAGGATTCCTTTGGCCATAGTCCAACTCATTTCCACATGGAATCTACATTGCTCCGCATCATCAACGCTATATGAAGCAACTCTGACGTGGTGCCTACCACCTAGCTCCTTGATCCCCATTTCATAAACCACCCACTCTAATCAATGACCATGATCAATGGCCTTTACTTACTCTCAAGGTTCTCCCATCAGAGCATTCCTCCTAGCCACTCAGACCGGTCCACTCTGACCCCTTTCCCTTCAGTTAATCGAACGAACCTCAAAGTCAGAAAGACAATGAACTTAGAGTGTTCATATTTCTCACTTGGTCGATGATTAACATCGTTCTGTCAAGTTGGAACCACATATACATGGCACTACCACCGCCTTCCACCTGACACTACACGTGGAAAGCACATTCCTACCAAATCTATTTTAAAGTGCCAATTCTAGTAGGACATGTGGCATGATCTTTGTTTGACACGTGGAACCACCCTCTTCAAGACATGTGGACTAAAGTTGCACTTGGGTTCCTTTTCATCAATTAACAAATTAGATATATTCTCATATTATATTTCATTCAGAGTATATTCCCCCCTGTAACACTCTGAATATTATTACCTCGATGAACTATGGGTTCCGTCCACTCATCTACCACCTTGACCTCGGTTTCCACCATGGACCTGCAACCTGGATAGACATGGGGCATTCATACTGTATCATGAACCCTCCTCTCAAAGGCCAAAAATGCCATGACACATGGAAAAACCATCAATTGAGACATGGACCAACCACCATGTGCATCATTACTAGGCCTAAGGTTCTCCACTCAGACATTGACACATGTTTACTACACATTGGATAAGATTATGTCCTTGGCATGTGTCCTCTTCCGCTCACAACAATACTAACAAAATATATGGCTGAGACTTGATCCTCCTCCTCACCAACCTACGGTCCATATCACCCCTCAAAATGCCTCTCGTCTAAATCTACCATCTCTGGATCCAATGACCTAGGTTATTCTCCAACTAAATCGATGGCTCTAGTTCACTCTCGAAGTTCCTCCTTTGGATTTCTCTGGTCACACAACTCCGATGACCTCACCGTGATCAATGATCTAGATCGATCGATGAAAAGGTATAATAATAGGTCAATATCTCTTAACACCCATCAAATCAGAAGGCTAAGACCTTGACACTTTCCCTATGGGTTAATACCGATAAGGGCCACAATCACACTTTTATGCAATTACAAGCAACCATGTGTCCTCCTCTAGACACGCTGGTTCCCTACATCATCATGGAATCATTTCTCCTCCTATCCTCGCTCATAAAATTCCCACGCTTTTTTACTGTTGAGATTACTTTCCAACTATCCTCTAATCTATGGTCCTGAATGTCTCTCAAAGTTACTTCATCAGAGTTCATCTCCACAACTCTCTCCAACCAACACCTTCGAAGAACGACTAGGATCTATTTACCTCACTGAATCAACAATCAATATTTAATCTTACCTTACATCGATCAATGGCCTATATTTCCCTTCAGGGTCTCGTTATGACCCCGCATTTGGTACTGGCCACCTGGACCTTTTTTTCCACCCGACACGACTCATGGCACACATGTCACCAAGGAACCCTGTCTCAAAATGAAAAATCCCAGTGACACATCACGTGATCTTGGCTTGACACGTGCTACCCCCCTATGTCATGACACGTGGATTAGAGTGGGGCTACAATTCATCACAGAGCTTCGGGCTCAACCTCCCAAGTGCTGACACTTGTCCCGAGTGCATTGGTTGGGTGACATTATCATTTTCAATATGATGTCACATTTTTCATGGCCTTGTCCAGGTGAAAACCATATATCTATGGTTGGCAACGCTCTCAATGGGACTTTGATTGACGACTATGATTTTCCTATAGAGTCTTCCCATCATAGTGCATAATCCAAGGATACTCCTATGAATCCTCCATGATCATCGATCCAAATTTCCCGACGCCTATTCCAATGGATCTAATGGTCCAAAATTATATTTGAAACCTCTCCATCACAGTGGCTCTATTTCATTTTTTGGGGGCTACTCCAATGGAACCACAATGATCAACAGTCGTTATCGACTGGATCTTCTCTCCAATGGATCAGATGGCAAACAATGACCTTACTCCCCAACCATCCCTCAAACATGAGGATTCCTTATCAATGACCAAGACCTTTTGTATCTCCCTCCAATGGATCTAGGGTTCTCGTTCGAATTTCGGTGCATTCTCTCTAGGAATCCTATCCTACCCCAATGAAGGGTTGGGATTTACTCGTCGTCTCAATACAATGGATGCAATTCCTTGGAGCTTAACATAAGGGTTCATGCAGGTCAATAGTCCTAATATGGAATTAGACATTTTTGAGGGTTTTCTTTGAGGGTTTTCCTTGACTAATGACTTGAAGTAGAGCTTCACTTCTAAGGGAACCTTCCATTCAGGTCTATGCTTACATTAGTAAACATACTTATGGGTGCATCAAGTTCTCATTCCACTAAACAATCTTACATAGTGTAATAGAATTACAAATAACACAAGGATTTATCTCATCTACACATGCATATTTATCCATGAAAGCATCCACAAGAAATAGCCATTCATATTGTCCCAACATTACTTAAGTACACAAACTTGTAAAGTATTAACTAGTCCATACATCAAGCAAACATACACATCCAAGAATACAATAACCTGCACCAGTCTATTCATTTTACTCAGTACCAGGAGCATAATGATTACTTATCTTTTCAATGATGGATTTAACCAACCAATTGGTTGTGGGTGTTCTCCTTTCCACCCAACCATAGGCTATGCATACTCAGTCACTTCGGCACTAGGCCACCCCCGTGCCAATCCATGATACCACCAGGGAATTCTTCCTTAGGTTTTCAAGGTAATACAGTAAGGATTACCTCATACCCACCTAGCCCAAGAATCATTAAGGCTTATCAGATGCCCTCCCAGCATTAATCTCACAACCTCTCGGTTTAGATTGGGGACCTCGACTCTCATACTAGTCCTACAACCCAAACTCCCTTGTTCCAATCCATTCACCCTTGGAATCCCCCCTTTCTCTGCTTGCATTCCCCACACAAGAAGGTTCTCCACTTTTCTTGTTCCTTCTATCAAAAGGAACACGTGGTGTAAAACTAGGTGTATAAATCATACTATGTCTTACCCTTGGCTGGAAGCTTCTGTTGTCCTAGACAAATTTACCATTACATGTATTCATGGGGATGGTTGGTTGTTCAACTACCACCACTTCTCATTAAATTATTTTTCCTTGGAATCGGGGCTAAGAAAATAATCTGAATATTTTCAAAAATAATCTCTCAATAAGGGGGTTTGGGTTATTTCAACACAATGAGCCCCCTCTCTAGGATTCCTCACTCTTTCCTCTAGTGGTATCATGGACAATAGTTTTAAGGCTTCACCCCACAGTCAGTTGATTGGCGTGTTGAATAAAAAATAATATAATTGTAGTGTCTATGTGCCATCCCATGGAAATTATCAATCATTATTAATTTACAAGCTGGGGAAAACATGGCTATTACAAGATTTTTGTCTTTGATTTATTTTCCTCAATTTCCCATTTATTTGTTCCTTTATATGCATCAACTGATTATAACTTCTTCCTAGACAAGATATTTCTTCTATGTCTTCAGAATTTGTAGCATATGATAAGGCATTCAGTTCTAGATGAATTGGAATTTTTGCTTCTTTCCTATATACCAATGTGTATGGAGACAACTCGATGTAATTCTACTATCCCATAATGCATCTATTAATTTTTATGCCCATTTATTTGATTCACATCAATTTTATTCTTAAGGATTTGGATCAATGTTTTGTTTGTAGATTCAGCTAAACCATTTCCATGGAGATAATATTTCGAAGATTTCCCCATTATAACACCAAAATCCACACAAAATTTGGTAAATTTTGATCCGATGAATATTGATCCATTGTATGTAATGAACTTATCTAGGACTCCAAATATTAATAATATATTATCTTTGAGGAAATTAATTGTAACATCCCCCGGCCACCCAAAGGCCGGGGAATGCCACTCTATAGCAATCTCTCATGCTCTGACACCAATTGGTAACATCCCCAGCCTTAAACAGGCCGGTCCATGCTGCTCTAGGGAACACTTTCATTCTCTTACTGCGGAACATACGGTAACATACCCAGTAATCAACTGAGCTATGCCACATAATTTTCTCTTCAAACTGCATGCAACTTAAACATATACATACAACACTCTTGTGGAAGCTTTACATATAAACATAAACAAACAATCACATTCTATAATATACGATTTCATACTGGAATAACAGTAACCATAGATATGCAGCATATACAAGAAAATACCCATAAACATACAAGCAATTATAATCACATATATGATAAACCATAACATAAGCACGTAAATAACAATGCAGCATATAATTTTATCATATGATTGGTACTTATATTGGAAATATTGTCACCAACTGCATACAGACCATCCACAAACCTCCCAGCCTTAGACTACATTTTTCATCACTCTCAATAATGAATCACCCCCGAGCTGGGACTAAACTCCACCCGGGTAAAGGGTTCCTAACCAGGCTAAGACTCATGGACAACAGGAAAGACTCTGTCTCAGGTGCTCACTCAACTAACAACCTACAACCTCTCATTCCCCACATGCCTATCCCACCCAAGGAAGTGTGACCCTTTTCTGCTTAATAGTCCCTCAGCTACCCCACTTCCCTTCCAGGGCTTCAGCAACAGGCCAGACCGAAAGTCTCAGAGCACTATAGCTGCAGTTTATCACCTTTGGGAATCAATCCCCAACAATTCTCTCGCTCGGAGAATCGGTCATGGGCCCAACAACCCGCTTCTTCAATCCCGCTCCAAGCTAACCAGGTACACCAACCGAAAAAGGTTATGGAAACATGCTCAGATATGGTGAAATGGATGTCTCAAGGACAACTGACTACGTGAGTGAAAATGGTCATGGAATCATTGGCTGGATAACTGAGTGAAGGAAGGAATCACCGTGAAACTCATCGTGAAAAGTGATGGTGAGAATGATGGTCAAGCTATTGGTAAGAATCCCCATGAAAAAGTGACCAAAAGAGCTAAGTCCCCACGATACCAATGCATGCCCCCAACTTGACACTTTTCATATCAAAAGTTACTTTGGTCCACTTGTCCCCAACTTAAGAACTTCGGATAAAATAATTATCCATACTTTATGTTTTTAGGGAATATTGGTATAATATTCCTTTTTGGCTTAAGCTCTCTAGCTTATCCCTTTTCCCTTAACTTTTGGCCCTCCCTTTCCCTAACTGGTGAAGTTTAGTCTCCCATCTCTTTTATTGTGGTAAATCTATGCACAACGATGTATTTTATATTAATCATGAGACATGTACAAAATAGGCGCATTGGCCTTTAACATCTAGGTGTTTCAGTCTAATACCAAAACATAAGCACCCCAACTTATAATAACTAGCTCACCAGCCTATAACACATATCATATACACGAGGCTTGTTGTCCTCCATACTGCACACGATATCCAGAAATGTGCACACTACATCATTTTACCATGTAGTTCATGCGTGCACTATGCCATGGGAAGTGCATTACAAAATGATGTCAAAACAACTCACCATCTTAAGTACACTTATATTACATTTACAATTGGGTTCAGCTGAGGGATATTACAATCCCCTCCCCTTATTTATACATTGTCCTTAGTGCATCATACACCCATATACAACAAAATCTTCAAAATATGCGGGTATTCTGTCTGCATTGCATCCTCATGCTCCCAAGTAGCATCCTCAGGACCGTACCAGGTCCATTGGACCTTTACAAGCCCTATGGCTCAGTTCCAGAGCTGCTTGACTTTATGGTCCAAAATGCACACTGGATGCACTTGAAAAGCACCTTCTTGCTCCACCTAAATCACATTCCAATCATTAACATGATTACCATCAGGTATATATTTCTTTAGCAATGATACTTGGAAGACATTATGAACAGACATAGATGCAATCAATTCAATCATATAAGCAATTGGACCAATCCTCTCTAGGATTTCAAATGGCCCACAAAATATGGCTGCCAACTTGGCGCAGCTTCCCAGCTTCAGGGAACTCCTGTTAGCTTTTACTTTCAGGAAAACATGATCACCCACTTTGAATTCTCTGTGGGTTCTATTCTTATCGACATAACTTTTCTGTCTGTCTTGGGCAACTTTTAAATTCTGCTTAATTTTTATCAGTTGGTGCTCCATCTCCTTGAGAAACTCTGGCCCAACTACTATCATATCAGCTGGATTATCCCAACTCACTGGAGTATTGCACTTTCTGCCGTAAAGTGCTTCAAATTGGCTCATCTTCAACGATTCCTGATACCCATTGTTTTAAGCGAATTCTACCAGGTGCAGGTAGTCTTCCCATTTCAATGGTTTGTCCATCACGTACATTCTCAGTATGTATTCTATCACTCTGTTCACCCTCTCTGTCTGTCCATCAGAATCAGGACGATAAGCTACACTAAAGTTCAGATTCTCTCCAAATCCTTTGAACAATCCTTTCCAAAAATTCGAGGTGAATTTCGGGTCTATGTCGGACACAATTGTCTTAGGAATTCCATGCAATTGTTCCACTTCATTCATGAAAATATCAACAAAATCTGCTGCCTTGTGAGTAGTTTTCAGTGGAATAAAATGGGAATCTTTCGTAAGCTTGTCAACCACCACCATGATCGAATCATGCAGCTTGCTTGTTTTAGGCAATCCCATAATAAAATCCATTGTCACCACTTCCCACTTCCATTCAGGAATGGGTAAAGGTTGCAGCAACCCTGTTGGGTGCCTATTCTCAGCTTTAACTTTCTGGCATTCCATACATCTAGTGATGTATTAAATGATATCTCTCTTCATACTTGGCCAAAAGTAATGGATTTTGATTGCTGCCACAGTTTTCTGATATCCAGGGTGCCCTGCATAAGGAACATTATGCATTTCATGAAAAATCATATGTTTCAAGTCCTGGACATTTGGAACAAAAATTATGTTCTTGTACAACAGTATTCCATCTATTCCCAAATTATAATTATCCACCTTTTGTGGCATCTTACCCTGCTGTAGCATTGCTACCAATTCTTTGTATTGCAGATCTGCATTTGAAGCCTCCAAAAATTTTCTTTTAATATCATTTTGATACATGCTAATGGTTGTAGCATGTAATTCATGCACCTTCCTGCTGAGTGCACCAACCACTTTATACTCTTTCCCATTGATATGCTTTATATCAAAGTCATATTCACTTAGAAATTCTGACCATCTTCTTTGCCTAGCATTTAGATTCGACTGATCAAATAAATATTTTAGACCATTGTGATCTGTTCTTAGCTCAAACCTCTTTCCCATGAGGTAGTGTCTCCATTTCCTCAAGGCATGCACTATGGATACCAACTCCAAATCATGAGTGGCATAGTTTCTTTCATGATCCTTCAACTTCCTTGATTCATAACATATGACAAACCCATTTTGACTAAGGATTCCACCAATTCCTTCATTACATGCATCGATGCATACGATGAAGTCTTCATCTGGGTCTTCGATCCTTAATATTGGAGCACTTGTCAACAATTGTTTCAAGTGTTGGAAACTCTTCTCACAATCCAGTGTCCACTGAAACTTCACTCCCTTCCTTTGCAAGGAAGTGATTGGGTGTGCAATCTTTGAGAATCCTTCAATAAATATTTTGTAGCAGCCTACAAGACCCATGGATGATCTCACCTCTGTCACATTCTTCAACGGTGACCATTCTCTAATGGCCTCTATCTTCTCATGATCCACTACTATCCCATCCTTTGAAATGATATGCCCCAAATAATGAATCTGTTTTTGATAAAATGAGCACTTGCTCAATTTGGCATACAATTGATGTTCCCTTAATACTTGCAACACCA
>JASDQU010102875.1:343078-373977 GCA_032191745.1 Picea mariana | reverse complement strand
TAAATCTCCCCGCTACTAACACTTATGTTGAGTGCATTGGTTGGGTGATTTCATCATTGTCAATATGGTGTCACCTTTTTCATGGCCTTGTCCATGTGAAAACCATATCTCTATGGTTAACAACGCTCTCAACAGGACTCTGATCGATGACTAGGATTGTTCTGTAGAGTCTTCCCATCAGATTTATTTATCCAACGCTACTCCAATGAATACTCCATGATCACTGGTCCAAATTTCTTGATGCCCATCCCAATGTGTCTGATGGTCCAGAATGCTCCTTGAAACCTCTCCATCACAAGGGCTCTATTTCATTTTTGGGGGGATACTCCAACGACACCATAGCAATCAATAATCGTTATCGACTGGATCTACTCTCTAATGGACAAGATGGTCAACAATGACATTTCTCCCCAACCATCCCTCAAACGTGAGGAGTACTGATCAACAACCAAAATATTTTGTATCTCCCTCTGATGGATCTACGGTCCTCGTTGGATTTTGGGTGCATTCTCTCTAAGAATCATATCCTACCTCGATGAAGAGTTGGGATTTACTCGTCGCGCCAATACAATGGTTGGAATTACTTGGAGATTAACATAGGGGTTCATGCAGGTTAATAGTCCTAATATGGACTTATACATTTTTTAGGGTTTTCTTCGAGGGTTTTCCTTGGCTAATGTCCTGAAGTAGAGCTTCACTACTTAGGGATCCTTCTGATGCAGTCCCCCCCTTACCTCAACAGGGTTCTGCGACCTCCCGGTCTCTGGATCGATCTTCTTCTGAGCCGAAAATGGCTCTTCGGGCTCCTGTTGGAACCCTTTGAACGAATCCACAGGTCCCTTATTGAAACCCACCTGCGCGTCTCAGCACTAGCGCAAGCTTCACCCCCACATGATCACCGACTTTGACCACAGACCTTGTCCAAATGGCGCTCATCGCGTTTCACGATTTCACGAGTCGGAACTCCTTGTCTCATGACTCCTTCACTCTTGAACTCTCGATTGTCAAAATGCCAAAAAGGGATCAACTCCATGCAACCACTACCCATGACCATGATCCACTTTTTGGAATTTCGTAATTTGCGATTCCAGCTGCAAAGGGTTCTAGGTCCTTCAAACTCCCGGGTCCCAAAATGCCAAAAAGGGCTTAACGGGCTTTAACTTCTCCCTTAGCCTCCGTCCACATGACCACCACTCTGTGTCCACATGCTTAATGCCAAAGTGCTATCGGCTTTCACGATTCGGTGAATCGCGATGCAAGAGTTCCCCTGTTCTCTGTCTTTCGAAATGCCGAAACCCAAAAAGGGCTTAACAGCTCCTTGGCTCCTCCCTTAAACCTTCTCCATGCGACCCATTCTTGTGACCTGGTGCTATTCCTCTGAACACTTTCAGGGTTTCGTGATTCGGGGAATTGCGATGCAAGCGTCTCACTCATTTGTCTTTTGAATCCCCGATCCACGAAATGTTGAAATCTCTCCCTCTGAGAGATCAATGGCCCAGGCGCTTCTGAAACCAATGGCTACGATCCCACTGGATCGATGGCTCAAAATATTTCGGGCCTTTCCCCTAAACCTTGAGCACTTTCCACTTGTCCTCCTTGATGGACGGTCCTGGTCCTTTCGGCGACTTCTATGAAACACTGACTAGTTTCCACATGTCCTCCTTGATGGATGGCCCTGGTCCTTTCACGAATTCTCCTTTCACGATTTTTGGAGACTCTTCACTCTCAGTCTCACGGTGTCCGAATCCCTGAAATGTGGGTCTCTTGACATGCATCCTCTGATATGGATGGTCCTAAATGCTTTCAGGACTTTGATAGGTCCTCTCTCTCTCCTCTGTTCTTACGAGGGTTAAACCTCAAGCATCTTTTCTGGATCTGATGGCTCATGACAAATCGACACTTCTTCCTTGAAGTTTCTGTCGTTCGTTCTACCCTTCTGTGTGGCTTCCCAAGGATTAAACCCCACACACCTTCTTCCGTATCCGATCGCTATCAGTCCTCTGTGCTAGATCTGATGGCCCAGATCTAATCTTCTGCGCATCTCCCAAGGACTAAACCCCATGCATGTATGCTTGATCCAGCGGCTCTCATGCCACTGTGCTCCCGATCCAACGGCTAGTGCATTTTCGCAGTTTCACGTCTCTGGGAGTCGAAAGACTCTCCCTCTTATGTTTCCTGGTACATGAAATGTCGAAAAACTTAAACCATGCACACCTTACTTTGAGATCAACGGATGTTGATCCATGCCTCCAGATCTGATGGCTCAGATTTGAACATCTCCTATGTGTGCTCCTCCTGTCTGAACACTGATCTAATGTCAGTTGTTGCCTCTCCTTCCTAAGATTTGTCAACTCAGAAACCTCGAAAGGTTTTCTTTGTGCGTGTTCTTCTCATGCTTTCTCTTCTGAGCTTATGGGCTTAGGACAAGTCCGCCCTCACGCACTCCTGGTGCTACTAAATATTTCTCTATACTTAGATCTGAGAATTTTTCTTGGAAAGAAAAATCCCTACACCCACCTAGCGTTCTTCTGCTCGATGCACACCTTGCAGAGCCTACAGAGTATTCAACAACTCTATGAGTGTCTTCTCTTTGACACTTCTGTTTCCTCAGAACTTGAAATAGATTTATCTAGTGCGCTTTATGCACTCACTCAATGCCCTCTTGGCAGAGCTCTATAGAACCTTTAGTAGTTTTGTCTTCCCTGAACTTGAAACAAAGTTCCTTCCTATGCACTCCTTGCACCTCTGCTGATGAAGGTTCAACGCTATCCCTCTTGAGCTTTCCTAAGGTTACCTCACCTCTGTCAACGCACACCTTGCGAACTATGTGCACTCCTTACACTCAGAAACTCAAAGACGAGAAGAAATTGAAACTTATGAAATACTTCACCAGTTATGCATTCAAAACACGAAATGCATAAAAACATGCAAACACATACAAACAATTCATGGCAGGAAAAACTGCTCTTCTATTCATTCAGAAATGCCTATACAAGGTGTTTACAAAGGTTGGACTGTAACAAGTCACAGCTCTCTCTCTCGATACCTCTCTGCTCTAGTCTCTCCTCCTATCTCTCTCTCTGTCCTATCCCTCTCTAATTACAAAGAGGGCTCTCTCGAGATTATCCTCAACCTCACCGTCTCTGAGCTATCGCCATCACAGAGAAACTCCTACAACTACATTACATAAATGGATGCCCAATCCTGGGCTTGTTGCAGGCAACCATTAAAGGAAACCTCAACCACTACCTATACAAAGGCGTGGTCTGGCATTAAAATCCTTACAACATTTATTGAAATTTCAAATTTCAAAATTGAGAGGGTTGCGCCTCTCCCTTTCTCCATTAAATGCATGTTGGATGTGTTGGTTGGCTGGCACACTGCTGACATGAAGAGATGCTCCTACATCATACTCCTTAGCTGGAAAAATCATGATCTCCTGATCATAAGCTCCTCTTCTCCAGTGTTGAAATCCACCTGGATCCCAAACTTTCCCTTGGAGTTGTCCATCTGCTCCTATGCTTCGTTGTTCCTGCTGCTGCTGCCCTGCTGCTCATCTTCTCATTGTTGGCAGTATTTGCTGCTGAACTCAACATCAGCCTTCTGATTTCTTTAATTACCTCGTCCAGCTGCTCCAGTGGTTGGCTCTCCTTATGCAGTCTTCTCTGCTGCACTTCTATCTCCTCAATAAGCAGATCTACTCAATCTCCCCTGCTATCTTTATCTCTCTTTGTGGAACTAAGTGGCCACTCTGATGCAGAATCCATCTCTGCAGTCTCCTCACTGAACTGTTGCAGTTCTACTGCTGCCATTTCGCCTCCTGGCATACTTCCATCTTCTTCCAGCTTCTCCCCAAGATAGTATGTTCCACTACCTTCTTTCAACTTAGCCTGTTGGATGTGCAAACTTTTCACCATCACCCTTCTTTAGAGGGCTTCCAATTATTCACACAGGTCAGCAAAATCCATGTTGTCTACTTCCTCTTCTTCTTCTTCTTCTTCTTCTGCAGCTTCCAGTATTTCATTGATTTCCTATCCAGCTTCTTGGCTGAAAATTTTGAGCCATTATGTTGAATTCTCATCTTCTGCTTCTTGGGCAAATGTCAGTGTCTACTCCATTTCTTCCTCCATGACAGTTTATGTTGGTTGTCCTCCTGTTGTTGCTGCATCTGCAACACATGCTCTGGCCTCAACTGGGCTACTTGGTAGGAACACCTCTATTCCTCCAATGATCAGAATTCTCTTCTGATTCTCTCCTGTCAGCATTCCTTGCTAATATGAACTCTCCTCTGAGTTCATGAGACTTTTAGATAGTCTCATCTCTTTCCTCTTGCCCACCTGACAATTTGGGAATTTTCTGCTACCCACCTGGCAGTCTATGAGATCGTCTGATCCCATATCATTTCCCACTTGGCAATCTGAACTTTCACCACTGCCCCCTTGGCATTACGCGAGACCTTCCACTAAATTATTTCCATTGCCCACCTAGCAACTTGAAAGTCCACTTCTGCCCACCTGACAGTTTATGAGATCCTCTATTAATCTCATACCATTGCCCACCTGGCAATATGAATTTCCATGGCTATCCTCCTGACAGTCTATGGGATCCTCCAATGATCTCATTTCATTGCCGACCTAACAATTTGAAAATTCATCCCTGCCCTCCTGGCAGTTTATGAGATTTGAAACTAATCCCTCTTCCTCATCACTGAGGGTTTCTCCGACTTCTGGCTCACAAATGCAAACCAAATCTATGTCACTAAGGATTTCAACATACCTCAGCCACTTCCTCAACTCTTATTGTTGTTTCCTGGCCAACAACTTTTGAACAGGCCATTTGGCTTTCCTGTTCAGAGGCCAATCGTACCTCCAGTGTAATTTTGCCTCCTGCTACATCTTCAATGTCAGTTGTTCCATTCTCTCTCTTATCTCAAAGATTTCTTTGTCAATCTCTACTTTACTCATCTGCTGGTGGTCTCCTCTTCCACCATGCTCATGGCATTCAGTAGCCATTTCCATCTTTCACCTGCCCTCCTGGCAAGTGTATGGATCACTCTATGTCTGAGAGCATCTCCATGTCCTCCTACAACTCGCCTGGTTGTCTATCATTTGTTGCACACCTTGTAATAATCACCACAGAGATTTAACACCCTGCTTCTTTCACCTATTGTATACAGATGAATCTCTACTTCTGATTCCACTTGATGTTACCAGAATTTCTCCTTTCAATCCCTTTGTCTGCTATCTGCAAACAAAATCCTACTCTGATACCACATGATGGTGTGTATCAGAGTATTTTCTTTATCTACTCTGCCTCCCTCTGCCTCCAGTCTACAGACAGAAAGTGGCTCTGATACCACTTGATGTAGTCCCCCCCTTACCTCAGCAGGGTTCTGCGACCTTTCGGTCTCTGGATCGATCTTCTTTTGAGCCGAAAATGGCTCTTCAGGCTCCTACTGGAACCCTTTGAACGAATCCACTGGTCCCTTATTGAAACTTGCCTGTGCATTTGAGCACTAGCGCGAGATTCACCCCCACATGTTCATCAGTTGTGACCACAGGCCTTGTCCAAAAAGCGCTTGTCGCGTTTCATGATTTCGTGAGTCGGGACTCCCTGTCTCACGACTCCTTCACTCTTGAACTCCCGGTTGCCAAAATTCCAAAAAGGGATCAACTCCATAGCTGGTTCCTCCCTTAACACTCGACCATGTGACCACTACCCGTGACCACGATCCACTTTTCAAAATTTCGTAATTCGTGATTTCGCAATTCTAGCTGCAAACGGTTCTAGGTCCTTCGAATTCCTGGGTCCCGAAATGCCGAAAAAGGGATTAACAGGATTTGGCTCCTCCCTTAGCCTCCGTCCACATGACCACCACTTTGTGTCGACACGCTTAACGCCAAAGTGCTACCATCTTTCACGATTCGGGGAATTGCGATGCAAGCATTCCCTTGTTCTCTGTCTTTCGAAATGCCAAAACCTGAAAAGGGCTTAACGGCTCCTTGGATCCTCCCTTAAACCTTCTCCATGTGACCCAGTCCTGTGACCTAGTGCTATTCCTCCGAATGCTTTCGGGGTTTTGTGATTCGGGGAATCGAGATGCAAGTGTCCCGCTCCTTTGTCTTTCGAATCCCTGGTCCACGAAATGTCAAAATCTCTCCCTCTGAGAGATCAATGGCTCAGGCCCTTCTGGAACCAACGGCTATGATCCCACTGGATCGACGGCTCAAAATCTTTCGGGCCTTTTCCCAAAACCTTGACCGCTTTCCACGTGTCCTCTTTGATGGATGGTCCTGGTCCTTTCGGTGACTTCTATGAAATGTTGCCCAGTTGCCACATGGCCTCCTTGATGGACGACCCTGGTCCTTTCACGAATTCTCCTTTCACAATTTTTGGAGACTCTTCACTCTCGGTCTCCTGGTGTCCGAATCCCCGAAATGTGAGTCTCTTGACACGCGTCCTCTGAGATGGATGGTCCCAAATGCTTTCGAGACTTTGATAGGTCCTCTCTCTCTCCTCTGCTCTTACGAGGGTTAAACCTCAGGCATCTTTTCTGGATCTGACGGCTCATGACAAATCGACAATTCTCCCTCGAAATTTCTTCCATCCGTTGTACCCTTCTGTGCAGCTTCCCAGGGATTAAACCCCACACACCTTCTTCTGGATCCGATGGCTATCGATCCTCTATGTTAGATCTGACGGCCCAAATCTAATCTTCTGCGCATCTCCCAGGGACTAAACCCCATGCACGTATCCTTGATCCATCGTCTCTCATGCCACTACGCTCCTAACCCAACGGTTGGCGCGTTTTCACAATTTCACGTCTCTGAAAGTCGAAAGACTCTCCCTCTTATGTTTCTCAGTACACGAAATGCCAAAAAACTTAAACCATGCGCACCTTACTTTGAGATCAACGGATGTTGATCCATGCCTCCATATTTGATGGCTCAGATTTGAACATCTCCTAGGTGTGCTCCTCCTGTCTGAACATTGATCTAACGTCAATTGTTGCTCCTCCTTCCTGAGCTTTGTCAACTCAGAAACCTCAAAAGGTTTTCTCTGTGCATGTTCTTCTCATTCTTTCTCTTCCAAGATTATGGACTTAGGACAAGTCCTCCCTCGCACACTCCTGGTGCTACTTAGTATTTTTCTAAACTCAGATCTGAGAATTTTTCTTGGAAAGAAAACTCCCTACGCCCACCTGGCGTTCTTCTACTCGATGCACACCTTGCAGAGCCTACAAAGTATTCAACAACTCTATGAGTGTCTTCTCTTCGACACTTCCCTTTCCTCAGAACTCGAAATAGAGTTCTCTGGTGCACTCTATGCACTCACTCAATGCCCTCTTGGTAGAGCTCTACAGAACCTTCAGTGGTTCTGTCTTCCTTGAACTTGAAACAGATTTCCTTCCAGTGCACTCCTTGCACCTCTGCTGATGAAGGTTCAACACTATCCCTCTTGAGCTTTCCTGAGGTTACCTCACCTCTATCAACGCACACCTTGTGGACTATGTGCACTCCTTGCACTCGGAAAATCAAAGACAAGAAGAAATTGAAACTTATAAAATACTTCACCAGTTATGCATTCAAAACACGAAATGCATAAAAACATGCAAACACATACAGACAATTCATGGCAGGAAAAATTTATCTTCTATTCATTCAGAAATGCCTATACAAGGTGTTTACAAAGGTTGGACTGTAACAAGTCTCAACTCTCTCTCTCGAGACCTCTCTGCTCTAGTCTCTCCTCCTATCTCTCTCTCTCTGTCCTATCCCTCTCTAATTACAAAGAGGGCTCTCTCGAGCTTATCCTCAACCTCACCGTCTCTGAGTTGTCACCATCACAGAGCAGCTCCTACAACTACATTACATAAATGGATGCCCAGTCCTGACTACGTCATGGGCTTGCTGCAGGCAACCATTAAATGAAACCTCAACCACTACCTATACAAAGGCATGGTCTGGCATTAAAAGCCTTACAACATTTATTGAAATTTCAAATTTCAAAATTGAGAGGGCTACGCCTCTCCCTTTCTCCATTAAATGTGTGTTGGATGTGCTGGCTGGCTGGCACGCTGCTAACATGGAGCGATGATCCTTCATCACCTTCAATTCAAGTATGTTCTTACATTAGTAAAAATCCTTATGGGTGCATCAATTTATCATTCCACTAAATAGGATTACACATCATAATATACTTACGAATAACGCAAGGATTTATCTCATCTACACATGCATATTTATCCATGAAAGAATCCACAAGAAATAGCCATTCATATTGTCCCAACATTACTCAAGTACACTACTCAAGTACACATACTTGCCAAGAATTAACTAGTCCATACATCAAGAAAATATACACATCCAAGAATACAATCACATGCAACAATCTATTCATTTTAATTGGTATCGAGAGCATAATGATTACTTATATTTTCAATGATGGATTTAACCAACCAACTAGATGTGGGTGTTCTCCTTTCCACCCAGCCATAGGCTTTGCATGCTGAGTCACTTCGGAAACAAACCACCCCTGTGCCAAGCAATGATACCACTAGGGAATTATTCCTCGGGTTTTCAAGGTAGTATGGTAAGGATTACCTCATGTAAATGTGTTGAACCTGCACAAAATAGATCTAGCTAAACAATGATACACACATTTGTAGAGATAAAAGGAGAAAGAAGAAGAAGGAGAGAAAGAATGAAAGAATTCTCATTAACCATTTTCCACACTCAAAGAGTGAATAATTTACATAGATATAGGATACATGAGTAACTAATGAGCCATAGTGGTGGTCTAGAGTGATCTGGATACACACCAACAGTTACAGGAGTAAACTGCCACCTAGTCTAGTCTGCCACCTAGCTGAGTTAACTGGTCAATCAGTCTTTAATTAACTGACTGAAACAGAGTGTAGTGAGGAGTAGATCAAGGAATCAAGGGTAATGCACCAATATGTTTATGAAACCAAGGCAAGTGTACACTATCATTGTGATGATCCCAATGTTGCATGGTGACAAAACCAATGCAACATCTAGACTCAACTCAACTAGTAAAACTGAAGTGTCAACTAAAGAGAATATTATTTAGGTGGAATATTTCTCCCCTAAAATATAGGACACTGGATAATGACTAATTATGACTAATAAACAAGGAAAAAACTTAGGAAAAATAAATCCTAGGTGTGTGTGAAGTAACTCCAATACCCCCCCTGAACATCACTATGGTGAAAATAAAGAATGGGTCCCGACAACGAGGCCATGTTAGTTACCCAAATAAAAAAGATATACTGAAATAAAGTGAGGAAAGAGGGAAAACCCCATGGGAAAACCCCTCCTCAAATTACAATGCATAAAAGAAAAAAAATAGAAGGAACAAAAAGCAGTTGCTAAGCAACCTTGTCCTTCACTCCAAGAAGACCTCGCAACTGTGCAAGTTTATGCTCGTTGAAGATTTTGTTGAAGATGTAGATGTCTGCAGGGATCTGATGAAGTATATGCACCACTTATATGTCCACACATATCCACTTTATCTTCTTGTAATGAATAATATCCAAATAAAGTTTGGATGAAACTTTGAAAACCGTGCGACCGTTTTCGGAAAAACCGCCGAAATTTTGTTGATTTTAAAACGATCATAACTTCACTTCTCGGACTCTATTTCAAAATATTTTTTTTTTTAAAATGGACATTTTCCCTATAGGAAGTCAAATATCCAATTTGTTTCATAAAATTATTCTCATAAAATATCATAATTGATTCTGATGTGCGCGGCTCCCTTTTTGTCTCATGAGATGCATCCATTGTGCATGGAAAAGTGTCTACATGTGACCCCTGAGATGCATGCCATATATCTTCCACATGAAATTCAGAAAAAAAATCTGAAATGGAGTAGACATCATCTTCAATTAATGGGATACAAATTTGTGCAAATACTTGTTTAGAAGACTCTTCAGAATAAGAGGCTTGATATTTTGATGGTTTCTCTTCTAGCTCTATCTTTCCAATCCCCTGCATGAAATCTTCACAATCTTCTTTATTCCCAAATAGAACCTCCAATATGTTCCATAGTTAATTTGGAGTGAATTCTTGAGAGACATCACATACTTGGTGGAGAATTTATGGAGAAATAGACAAGCAGATAAATCCTATGGCCATACCTTGTCTATTGAGAAAGTCATTTTTTTCATCGACGGAATCAAACTCTACTTCTATTGTCATAGTTATTTGTTAAAATCCTCTACATTTGAGATGAAGCGAATTTTTTTCTTCCATTCCAAATATTTATGAGGCGTGAGAAGTATTTTCGATGAGTAAAACATAGATTCTATCTTTTCTACGATCTTCAATCTTTAGTACCTGCCAAAATAATTTGGTGTAGATTTTGCTTAGCAGTCTGTCGGATCTGATGCCATGTAAATGTTTTGAACCTACACATAATAGATCTAGCTAAACAATGATACACACATTTGTAGAGAGAAAATGAGAAAGAAGAAGAAGGAGAAAAAGAATGAAAGAATTCTCATTAACTGTTTTCCACACTCAAAGATTGAATAATTTACAATAGATCTAGGATACATGAGTAACTAATGATCCATAGTGGTGGTATAGAGTGATATGGACACACACCAACAGTTACAGGAGTAAACTACCACCTAGTCTAGTCTCTCAAGCAGTTACGAGAGTGAACTACCACTTAGCCGAGTTAACTAGTCAATCAATCTTTAGTTAACTGACTAAAATAGAGTGTAGTGAGGAGTAGATCAAGGAATCAAGGGTAATGAGTCAATATGGTGATGAAAACAAGGCAATTGCGCATTATCATGGTGATGACACCAATGTTTCATGGTGACAAAACCAATGCAACATATAGACTCAACTCAACTAGTCAAACTGAAGTGTGAACCGAAGAGAATATTCTTCAAGTGGAATATTCTCCCCTAAAATATAGGAGACTAGATAATGACTAGTTATAACTAATAAACAAGGAAAAACCTTAGGAAGACGAAATCCTAGGTGTGTGTGAAGAAACTCCAACACCTCATACCTACCTAGCCCAAGCATCATTGAGGCTTATTAGACGCCCTCCCAACATTAAGCTCATGACCTTTCGGTTTACATCGGGGACCTCAAATCTCATACCATTCCTACAACCAAAACTCCCTTGTCCTGAGACTTTCCCCCTTGGACTCCCCCCTTTCTTTGATTGCATTCCCCACACAAGCAGTTTCTCCACATGTCATGTTCCTTCTGTCAAAAGGAACACATGCAGTCAAATTGGGTGCATAATTCACACTATGTCTTACCTCTGACTAGAAGATTCTATTGTCCTAGCCAAATTCCCCATACATTTATTCATGGGGTTGGTTGGTTTTTCAACTACCACCCCTTCTCATTAACTGATTTTTCCTTGGAATCAGGGCTAAGGAAATAGTCTGAATATTTTCAAAATTAATCTCTCGACAAGGGGGTTTGGGTTATTTCAGCATAACAAGCCCCCTCTCCAGGCCTCCTCACTCTTTCCTCTAGTGGTATCATGGCCAATACTTTTAAGGATTCACCCCACAGTCAATTGATTGGTGTGTTGAATAAAAAATAATATAATTACAGTGTCTATGTGTCATCACATGGAAATTATCAATCATTATTAATTTACAAGCTGGGTAAAATAGGGGTGTTACAAGAATTTTGTCTTTGATTTATTTTCCTCAATTCCCCATTTATTTGTTCATTTATATGCATCAACTATTTATAACTTCTTCCTAGAGGAGATATTTCTTCAGTGTCTTCAAAATTTGTAGCATATGATAAGACATTTAGTTCTAGATGAATTGGCTTTTTTTCTTCTTTCCTATATACCAGTGTGTATGTAGACAACTCGGTGTTGTATTTCGATGTAATTCTACTATCCCATAATGCATCTATTAATATTTTATGCCAATTTATTTGATTCACATCAATTTTATTCTTAAGGATTTGGATCAATGTTTTGTTTGTATATTTATCTAAACCATTTCCATGGAGATAACATTTCGAAGATTACCCCATTATAATACCAAATTCCACACAAAATTTGGTAAATTTTGATCCAATGAATATTGATCCATTGTATGTAATGAACTTATCTACGAATCCAAATATTAATAATATATTATCTTTGAGGAAATTAATGAGCTCTTCATAATCAACCTTCTTGAGAGCACAAAACTTCTTGCCATTTTGTAAAATAGTCAGTTGCATTAAGAATATAAAAATGGCCTTTAGTAGAGTTAGGATTTATTGGGCCAATGACATCTAATCCCCACTGTATAGAATGTTCTTCAATTATTATAGACTGTAATGGCATTGTGGCTTGTTTCATTTTTCCTAAAAAACTTTGGAAATAAATACACTTTCTAATCATTGCATACAAATATTTAAAAACCGTTGGCCAATAATAGCCTACTCTCATAATTTTGTGTGTTGTAGTTGTAGGTGGAAAATGTCCACAACAAATGCCTTCATGAAATTCAATGAGCACCCTTTGATATTTTATTGAATCTATGCATCTTAAGAGCATTCCATCAAAATTTGTTCGAAAATGTGTTTCAACAACTAGTACATATTGGTTTGCCTTCATTTTTAATTCCCTTCTTTCTTTTGAAGACATGTCATTTGAGAACTGACCAAATTTTAAATAGAAGATAATATCCTTATACCATTCTGATGTGGATTATGAAGGTCATGCTGAAATAGATATAACCCCGTTTACTATGTCAGTCCCGATCATAAGTTTTCATAATCCTTTTCCTTTTACTGCTTTCAATGGATTGATTTCAATATCATATTCTTGAATATTTGCAAGACAATTTTCCCATTTTCCTTCTCTAAATTGTTGATTAAGGAGCATTTTTACCGGAGATGTTGGGACATATTATATAACATGAGATGAAAAGATATAAGTTTTGAAGTGTGCCCCAACTTTGACCAAAGAAATATCATGTTTCTCTATTTCGAAATATTTCAACTCATAGTCATGTAAATTTTTACTCATAAAACTTATTAGGAGTAATTCTCCTTTGAGATTCCTTTGTGTCGATATAGAAGCAATGGTCTCTTCTAAAGCAAAAGAATATATGATAAAATGTTGATCAAATTTTGGACTGACAAGAACTGGAGTTGAAGTAATAACATGCTTGATCTTAGTGAATTCTCTTTAAATTTCTTGTGTCCATTCAATTTTTTTATCCTTTTTCAACAAAACATTTATCGGTTTCACTATTGTGGCATAATCTGGGACAAACCTCCTTACAGAGTTTATATTGCCAAAAAATATTCTACCCCTTTTTTCAAAGTTGGAGTATTCAATCCATTAATATATTTAATTGTCTTTGGATCGATATAAATTCCATATTTACTGACTATATGTCCGAAGATTTTTCCCTCTGAAACTTCAAACAAACATTTCTTTGGATTCAAAGATATTTCATATAATCTACATGCGCTTTTCTCTTATTCTGGAATGAATAGTAAGATTATCTTAATAGTCAGCCATACATTTTCAAATTAATTCTTTGAAGGCCTGATCCATTTCTCTCTGAAAAGTGGCTCCACTAATTTTCAAGCCAAAAGGCATGCATACATATGCATATGTCTCCTAGGGTGTAATTAAAGTAGTTTTAAGTAAATCTTCTATTGAAATGAGCACCTAATTATATCCAGAAAAACCATCTAACATTGACATTAGAGATGAACCACAAATACATGGCACTGCCACCACCTACCACCCGACACTACATGTGGCAAGCACATTCCTATGAAACCCTATGTTAATTTGCCAATTCTATTAGGACATGTGGCATGGTGTCCGTTTGAAATGTGGCACCACCCTCTTCAAGACATGTGGACTAACATTGCACTCAAGTTCCTTTTCATCAATTAACAACTTAGATATATTCTTAGAGTCAGTTTCATTCGGAGTATATTCCCCCCTGTAACATTCTAAATATTACTACCCCGATGAACTATGAGTTTCATCCACTCATCTACCACCTTGACCTCGGTTTCCACCGTGGACCTGCAACCCGGATAGACACGTGGAACTCATTACGTATCATGAACCCTCCTCTCAAAGGCCCTAAATTCCATGACACATGGAAAAACCATCACTTGATACATGGACAAACCACTGTGTGGTATGTCATCACTAGGCCTAAGGTTCTCCACTCAGAAGTTGACACATATTTACTACGCATTGGATGATAATACATCCTTGGCACGTGTCCTCTTCCACTCATAGGAATACCACTAGAATAAATGATTGAGACTTTATCCTCCTTATCGCCAATTGATCCGAATTATTTTCGGCACGAAATGAGATCGTAGATATAATAAAGAAATGCACAGAGATATCACATATATTCAATAATATAACATAAATATATCAGATATGCAACCATAAACACAGATATATAGTAATACATGATTTCTATTAATGAAATAAATGTACAGAGACTGTAAAATATAGAGTGAAAGACTCAATAGAATGGTGGCAGCTTATCTCTGAGAAGAGATGTGATGGCTACTCGCATTCAAAAGAAGATCATTACAATGAGGCTATGAAGGCCTTTTTACAATAAACATGAATGCCAAGAGTCCTAGACATCCAAAAACCTAACCCTAGGAGATGAAGCGCCAAAAGTCATGTGGGCCCCGTTTGGGTAAGTTAGTACATCAACTTCCCGGGGTTGTAACTTTTGCATACGATCTCTGTTGTAGGCATATGATAGCTCGTTGGAAAGGTATCATCGAGGAGATTAATTTTGGGGGCTCAATGATGCCTTTGGATATCACTTAGAACCTTTATCTCTAAAAACCTTCATTTCAGCCCTCAAAATGGCCCCGGAAGTTAAAAACTGCTAAAAATAGTAAATTGCCAAATTTGCCAGAAAATTGTTTTGAGTCAGTCGAAAAAGGTGGGTGGCCACCGATATCCACCTAGATCACCAACCTATCATCCATATCACCCCTCAAAATTCATCTTGTCTAAGTCTAGCCTCTCTGGATCCAATGACCAAGGTTATTCTCCAACTAAATCAACGGCTCTGGTTCACTCTCGAATTTCCTCCTTCAAAGTTATCTGGTCACCCAATTATGATAACATCACCATGATCAATGATCCATATTGATCGATGCCAAGGTCCGATAATCCGTCAATATCTCTTCACGCCCCTCAAATCGGAAGGTTAAGACCTTGACACTTTCCTTATGGGTTAATACTGACAGAGGCCACACTCGCACTTTTATGCAATTAAAAGAAACCATGTGTCATCCTCTAGACATGTTGGTGCCCTACATCATCATGGTGTAATTTCTTCTCATGTCCTCGCTCATACGGTTCACATGATTTTTGGTTGTTGAGATTAATTTCCAACTATCCCCCAATATATGGTCTTGGATGTCTCTCAAAGTTCCTTCATCGAAGTTCATCTTCACAACTCACTCCAACCAATACCTCTAAAGAATGGCTAGGATCTATTTACCTCACCTAATCAACTAACGAGATTTAATCGTGCCTCACAATGATCAATGGCCCAGTTTTCCCTTCGAGGTCTCCTTATGACCTCTCCTTCGGTACTGGCCACCTGGACCTTTGTTTCCACCTAACACGACACATGGAACACATGTCACCAAGGAAATCTATCTCAAAATGAAAAATCTCAGTGAAACATGGCATTATCTTGGCTTGACATGTGGTACCACCCACGTCATGACATGTGGACTAGAGTGGGGCTATAGTTCATCACAGAGCTTCAGGATCGACCTATGTTAAGCCCTAAATAGTGGCTCATTACCCCTTAATTGGGGCATATTACATTAGTAATTTTATTTTATTTATGTTGACTTTAGTCCATTAGTTGTAATTGTACCTCCTAGTCTCCTATATATACCAAGGAGACATTTTCATTTGGAATCATCTTGTATTTGGACATTTATGTGGGTTATAAGGAGGTTTCCCCCTCAAAGAGGTTTATTACCCAAAATTATTTATTTTTCAAGGCGTTGAGTACTTATTCTGAGGTTTTTCTATGCTATATTGATATTTGGTTCTTAACATATGGTATCAGAGCTCAAGGTGTTGGGGTTTCACTGCTACATATGAGACACCTTGGAATGTTGGCTATAACTTTTTTTATACAATGAATCAGAAGGAACAACTTGGAGGATATTTATTAGATGGACCAAGGTACGTTGGGTTACAATTTAAGCTCTTGAGGCCTTATACTTTCGGAGATACAGCCTGTGTAAGATAGGATTCTGGAATCATCCTGAATTGAGTAATTGCGTAATTTTCGCTATAAAAAATTTTCTATAACGTTTCAGACCCTGAACTCCAGAGGATATTCAAAAACCTTATTAAGGTATCTGTGGTAACAATTTTATCTTGTGGGTCATCTTAAATTTTTATATACACCTTGTGGAAGATAGGGTATCTGACTAGTCCTATTGACTAGCCTCAAGAAGGTGTTTCGGGTAAAACAATCATAACTTCTTCCTAGAGTATCCAAATTGAGTGATACTGATTGCATTGGATAGTGGACATCCCTTAGTAGTTATGGTACACATTTCATAATTTTATATCAATTATTTTGTGCGGGGAACGCTATACAAGTGAGATATCCTAGAAAGGCCAAAAATCAGAAAGTTGTGGGGAAGTTACCATAAATTCCACTTGGCACATCTAATTTTGATCAGACCCATGGCATTGTAGATAAAAAATATTAGAGAACTACAAAAAATAAAATTTCATACTCAGAAGGGCCAAAATTTTGGAGATACAATAAAAGGAATATTGTATAGCAGAACCACCTCAAAATCAAGGTTTAAAGTGATACTTGGCCAACATGCCACCAAAAAAGGGAACTTCTACACCAAATAAGCCTCCAAACAATCCTACTTGGACTCTTGATGAAGGTGAAGAAATGCATAGGGACATAAATGAATTACAAAAGAAGACATTAACAAAATATGAACTACAAGAGATGATGGATTCAATGGAAGCTAAGTTGGAGGCAATAAATACTAAGATGGGTGGTTTAAAAAAGGAGATCATGGAAGGATTGAAAAATTTCCTAATAGAGAGGACACTTAAAAGTGAAAATGTATCCCATGAAATTCATGAGGAGGACACAAGGAAGATGAATCAAGAATGGAGAAACTCTAACTTTGGGTTGAAGACCAACCACTTTCCTAAGATCGATATGAAGAAGTTTGATGGCAAGGACCCAATCACATGGATACTTCAGATGGAGAAATTCTTTGATCTACATAATGTGCCACATACACAAAAGGTATAGATTTTTTCTTCATATTTAGAACCCAATCAATTTGTGTGGTATTTATGGCTTTGTTCTCGCAAATCACTCGTCACGTGGAAAATTTTCACGGAAGAAATGATAGCACACTATGAGGGTACAAGGAGAAATACATTCTTTAGCCAATTGATAAATCTCAAGCAAAAGGGTTCAGTTACAAAGCACATTGAGAATTTCCAAAGATTGAATATAAAGGTAACAGATATTCTAGATGAGCACTTGATTGATGTATTCATAGGAAATTTAAGGGACAACATTCAACATGAGGTTTGTCTTTGGGAACCCAAATCATTAGAGAATGCATTTAGGGTGGCAAGAAATGTTGAAAATAAAAATATGGCTATGGCTACTAGAAGGACCACTCCTAACATCTATCAAGAGAATAATGTTCCTTCTTCTAAAACACCTCAACCTACGAGGTTGACACCTCAACTGTTGGAGAAAATAAAAACAAAAGGTTTATGCTTTAATTGTGACAACAATTACAGTAAGGGACATAAGTGTGGTGAGAATAAATTATTCTACATATATTGTGAAGAGGAAGAAGAAAAAGAACCATCTCAAGATGAAAATGCAGATGCGATTTCTTCTGAAGAGTTAACTCCCAAGATATCATGTAATGCATTGGTTGGAATTAGCACTCATCAAACCCTCAAGATCGAAGGATATATCAAAAAGAGAAATGTAATAGTCCTAATTGATTTTGGTAGTACTCATAATTTCATTCACTATAAATTAGCCAAAGCTCTCAATTTCTTTGTATATCCAGCACCAGAGTTTCAAGTAATGATTGCAGATAAAGGAACTATCAATTGCTTAGGAAAATGCAATAAGAGCAATCTTACTATGGGGGAATATGTAATGAATAGTCCAATGATTTCCATACCCATGGGTGGTGTTGATGTCATGCTAGGAATCCAATGGTTACAATCATTAGGAACAATGGCTTTTAATTTTCAAGAACTTTTCATGAAATTTTCATTGGAAGGAAAAGAAATTGAGTTAAGAGGTATCATAGGAAAACTCAGTAAGGTGATAAGATCCAATAGGATGACAAAATTATTGAAAAAGGGGAATTAAGGTGTAATTGCACAACTATGCTCACTAGATGTTCAAACATCTAAGCTATCTATTCCCCTAGATCTTCAAGGGATCATTGATAATCATTCCAAAGTATTTGAATATATTCCCAAAGGTCTTCCACCCACATGAAATCATGATCATGATATTCACCTAATTACTAGTAGTGTTCCTCCTAACATCAGGCCATACAAATACCCTTATGCCTAGATGAGTGAAATTGAGCGCATGTTTGAAGAAATGTTAGAGGCTAGCATTATTAGACCTAGCCAAAGTTTTTAGTCTGCACCTGTGGTAATGGTATTCAAGAAATATGGCTCATGGCGTATGTGTCCAAATTATAGAGATCTCAAAAAGATAACTATTTAAGATAAGTTTCCCATTCCCATCATTCATGAATTGTTAAATGAACTACATGAAGCAATATATTTCACAAAGTTGGATCTTCTTTCAAGGTATCATCAGATTAGAATGAAGGAAGAAGATATCCCAAAAACAACATTCCGAACTCATGAAGGCCATTATGAATTTTTGGTCATACCTTTTGGCCTTACAAATGCACCTTCCACATTCCAAGGCTTGATGAATTCCATTTTTCAAACCCTTCCTTCAAAAATTTGTGTTCGTACTTTTCGATGATATACCAATCTATAACAAGTCTTGGGAGGATCATGTTCGACATGTTGACAAGGTACTACAAATACTAAAGGAGCAACAATTATATGACAAACCATCCAAATGTTTCTTTGGGGTGAATGAGGTAGAGTATTTGGGTCATATTGTATATCATGAAGGTGTCAAGGTAGACCCTAACAAGATAGTCCATGATGGACTGGCCGATTCCCAAAACATTAAAGAATCTTAGAGGATTTTTGGGTTTGACAAGTTACTAACGCAAGTTTGTTCAACATTATGGAAGAATATCAACACCTTTAATGGCACTAACTAAGAAGGATGCATTTTCATGGACTCCAGAGGTAACTAAATATTTTGAACAACTTAAAGAGGTGATGTGCAAAGATCCTATCTTGACCACTCCAGAATTCACAAAAACCTTTATTGTGGAATGTGATGCCTCGAGAAATGGAATTGGTGCTATCCTAATGCAATAAGGAAGGCCCATGGCTTTTGAAAGTCGACCACTCAAGGGAAATGACTTACACAAACCCATTTACGAGAAGGAAATGATGTAAATACTACATGCATTGAAGAAATGGCATCCTTACCTAATAGGTAGGCACTTCAAGGTCAAAATAGATCATGATAGTCTTAAATACTTCTTGGAACAAAGACTATCTTCACAAGAACAACAAAAATGGGTGACCAAGATATTGGGTTATGAGTTTGAAATCGTCTATCAAAAAGGGAAGCAAAATGTTGTGGCATATGCACTCTCAAGAAAGGATGAATATGTTGAGGCCTTTCTCTATGCTATCTCGATCATCCAAAACGATTGGATAATAGAAGCAAGGGATGAATGGAAGAATGATGAAAAAGTGTGGACTCTCATTCAAAGGTTGCAACAGAAATCCAGTACATTAGATACATTTACATGGAAAAATGATTCACTATGGTACAAAGATCGCTTATATTTATATAAGAACTCCCAAATCAAACAAAAGGTACTATTGGAATTGTGCACCTCTACAGTAGGAGGGCACTCAGAATTTTTGAAAACCTACCATAGGGTCAAGAAGGAATTTTTTTGGGATGGCCTTAAAACTGATGTTCAAAGGTTTGTCGCAGAATGTTTGGTTTGCCAACAAAATAAGGTGGAAACAATTAAGACCCTAGGTCTTTTACAACCATTAGCCATCCCAAGTCAATGCTGGGAGGAGGTTTCCATGGATTTCATAATAGGGTTACCAAAGTTTGAAGGAAAGAGTTTCATCATGGTGATTGTTGATAGACTCACCAAGTATGCACACTTTTTTGCACTCTCTCATCCCTTTAAATCCAGTATAGTTGCCACCACATTCATGGAGACAGTTCAAAAGCTACATGGAAGCCCAAAGATTATTGTAAGTGACAAAGATCCCATCTTCATTGGACATTTTTGGACAGAGTTATTTTCTTGTTTGGGTACTCAATTAGCTCATAACTCATCCTATCATCCTCAATATGATGGACAAACCAAGATAGTGAACAAATGTCTGAAAGGCTACCTTTGTTGTTTTGTCTCTGATAAACAAACACAATGGTTCAAATGGTAACCCTTGGCAAAATGGTGGTATAACACCTCCTTTCATAATGAAACAAAAATGACACCATTTATGGCACTCTATGGATGCCATCCTCCTTCCATCACGTCTTTTGTAAAAGAAAAATCTAAGGTTCAAGTAGTGGAAGATCACATCGAGCATCAACAACAAGCTCTCCAAATCTTAAAGGACAACCTGACCATGGCACAAAATCACATGAAACAACAAGCATATTAACATCGTGGTGAAATAATTTTTGAAGTAGGGGATTGGGTGTTTTTAATACTACAACCATACAAACAGATGTCCCTCAAGCAAGCCAATAAGGATAATAAATTATCACCAAAGTACTATGGACCTTATAAGGTGTTGCAAAAGATTTGTACTATGGCATACAAATTGGAGTTGCATGCAGCTTCACGAGTACACCCAGTTTTCCATGTTTCATGCTTAAAGAAGGTTATAGGTGACAATATCCCAGTTCAAACTATATTTCCATAACTTGACAAGGAAGGAAAAATCATATTGGAGCCTGAAGCCATCACTGACACAAGAATTCGCTAGTTGAGGAATAGATCGATTTCAGAGTATCTCGTTAAATGGAGGAAACTACCGATTGAAGATTCCACTTGGGAAGATGATTCTTTTATACAGAAGCATCCAAAGTTACTCAAGCATTGTGGAAAACACTTTTCTTAAGGGGAGGGGCATGTTAAACCCTAAATAGTGGCTCATTACCCCTTAATTGGGGCATATTACATTAGTAATGTTATTTTATTTATGTCGGCTTTAGTCCATTAGTTGTAATTGTACCTCCTAGTATCCTATATATACCAAGGAGACATTTTCATTTGGAATCATATTGTATTTGGACATTTATGTGGGTTATAAGGAGGTTGCCCCCTCGAAGATGCTTATTACCTGAAATTATTTCTTTTTCAAGGTGTTGAGTACTTATTCTGAGGTTTTACTATGCTATATTGATATTTGGTTCTTAACAACCTCCCAGGTGTTGACACTTTTCTCGAGTGCATTGGTTAGGTGACACCATCATTATCAATATGACATCACCTTTTTCATGGACTTATCTAGGTAAAAACCATATATCTATGGTTGACAACTCTCTCAGTGGGACTCCGATCGATGAATACAACTGTTCCATAGATTCTTCTCATCAGAGTGCCTTATTCAAGGCTACTCCAATGAATCATCCATGATCATCGATCCAAATTTCTCAATGCCCATCCCAATGGATACAATGGTCCATAATACTCCTTGAAACCTCTCCATCACAATGGCTCTATTTCAGGTTTTTGGGGCTACTCCAATGACACCACAATGATCAACAGTCTCTATCAACTGGACATGCTCTCCGATGGATCAGATGGTCAGAAGCAACCTTGCTCCCCTATGGGTGCATTCTCTCTAGGCATCCTATCCTACCCCAATGAGGTTTTAGGATTTACTCATCGCATCGATAAAATGGTTGCAATTACTTGGAGCTTAACATAGGGGTTCATACAATTTAATAGTCCTAATATGAACTTAGACTTTTTTAGGGTTTTCTTCGAGGGTTTTCCTTTCCTAATGCCCCAAAGTAGAGCTTCAATACTCAGGGATCCTACCATTCAGGTCTATGCTTACATTAGTAAAAATCCTTATGGGTGCATCAAGTTCTCGTTCCACTAAATAGGCTTACACAACATAATAGAATTATGAATAAAACAAGGATTTATCTCATCTACACAGGAGTATTTATCCATGAAAGCATCCACAAGAAATAACCATTCATATTGTCCCAACATTACTCAAGTACACAGACTTACCAAGAATTAACTAGTCTATACATCAAGAAAACATACACATCCAAAAATACAATCACATGCACCACTCTATTCATTTTACTCGATACCAGGAGCATAATGATTACTTATCTTTTCAATGATGGAGTTAACCAACTAACTGGCTATGGGTGTTCTCCTTTCCACCCAACCATAGTCTCTGCATGCTCAATCACTTCGACAGTAGGCCACCCCGTGCCAAGCCATGATGCCACTAGGGAATTCTTCCTCGGGTTTTCAAGGTAATACGGTAAGGATTACCTCATACCCACCTAGCCCAGGCATCATTGAGGCTTATTAGATTCCCTCCCATCATCAAGCTCATGAAATCTCGGTTTATATTGGGGACCTCAACTCTCATACCAGTCATACAACTCAAACCCCTTTTTATGAGACTTTCCCCCTTTGACTCCCCCATTTCTCTACTTGCATTCCCCACACAAGAAGGTTCTCCACCTGTCCTATTCCTTCTGTCAAAATGAACACGCAGGCTCAAACTGGGTGCAAAATTTGTACGTTGTCTTAACCTTGACTAGAAACTTCTATTGTCCTAGCCAAATTTCTCATACATGTATTCATGGGGGTGGTTGGTTTTTCAAATACCACCCTTTCTCAGTAACTGATTTTTCCTTGGAAATGGGGCTAAGGAAATAGTCTGAATATTTTTTAAAATAATCTCTCAACAAGGGGGTTTGGGTTATTTCATCATAATGACCCCCCTCTCCAGGATTCCTCACTCTTTCCTCTAGTGGTATCATGGCGAGTAATTTTAAGGTTTCACCCCACAATTCGTTGATTGGCGTGTTGAATAAAAAATAATATAATTATAGTGCCTATGTTCCATCACATGGAAATTATAAATCATTATTAATTTACAAGCTGGGGGGAACAGGGGTGTTACAAGATTGTTGTCTTTGATTTATTTTCCTCAATTCCCCATTTATTTGTTCATTTATATGCATCAATTGATTATAACTTCTTCCTAGAGGATATATTTCTTACGTGTCTTCATAATTTATAGCATATAATAAGGCATTTAGTTCCATATGAATTGGCATTTTTTCTTCTTTCGTATATACTAGTGTGTATGGAGACAACTCGGTGTTGTCTTTCGATGTAATTCTACTAGCCCATAATGCAGCTATTAATTGTATATGCCAATTTATTTGATTCACAAAAATTTTATTCTTAAGGATTTGGATCAATGTTTTGTTTGTAGATTCAGCTAAACCATTTCCATGGAGATAATAGTGCAAACATTTCCCCATTATAATACCAAATTCCACACAAAATTTGGTAAATTTTGATCCAATGAATATTGATCCATTGTATGTAATGAACTTATTTGGGTCTCCAAATATTAATAATATGTTCTCTTTGAGGAAATTAATGAGCTCTTCAAAATCAAACTTCTTGAGAGCTACAACTTCTTGACATTTTGTAAAATAGTTTGTTGCAGTAAGAATATAAAAATGACCTTTACTAGAGTTAGGATTTATTGGGCCAATGACATCTAATCCCCACTATATAGAAGGTTCTTCAATTGTTATTGAATGCAACGACATTACGTCTCTTTTCATTTTTCTTGAAAATGCTTGGCAATAAATACACTTTCTAATCATTGCATACGAATCTTTAAAAATGGTTGGCCAATAAGAGCCTACTCTCATAATTTTGTGTGTTGTAGTTGTAGGTAAAAAATGTCCACCAAAAATGCCTTCATGAAATTCAATGAGCACCTTTTGATATTTTATTGAATCCATGCATCTTAAGAGAACTCCATCAAAATTTCTTCAAAAAGGTGTTTCAACAACTAGTACATAATGGTTTTCCTTCATTTTTAATGCCCTTAATTCTTTTGAAGACATACCATTTGAGAACTGACCAGATTTTAAATAGAAGATAATATCCTTATACCATTCTAATGTGGATTATGATGGTCACGTTGAAATAGATATAACCTTGTTTAATGCATCAGTCACTGTCATAAGTTTGCATAACCCTTGTCCTTTGACTATTGTCAATGGATTGATTTCAATATCATATTCTTGAATTTTTGCAAGCCAATTTTCCCATTTCCCTTCTCTCAATTGTTGATTAAGGAGCATTTTTGCGAGAGATGTTGAGACATATGTTATAACATGAGATGAAAAGATATAAGTTTTGAAGTGTTCCTCCACTAAGAAAGATCATGTTTCTTTATTTATGAATATCTCAACTCGTAGTCATGTAAAGTTTTACTCATAAAACTTATTGGGAGTTCTTCTCCTTTGAGATTTCTTTGTGTCAAGTTAGAAGCAATGGTCTCTTCTGAAGCAAAAGAATATATGATAAAATCTTGATCAAAGTTTGGACTGACAAGAATTGGATTTGATGTAATAACATGCTTGATCTTAGTGAATGCTCTTTAAATTTCTTGTGTCCATTCAAATTTTTTTATCCTTTTTCAACAAGACATTTATTGGTTTCACAATTGTGGAATAATCAGGGACAAACCTCCTTACAAATTTTATATTGCCAAAAAAATATTCTACCCCTTTTTTCAATGTTGGAGGATTCAATCCATTAATAGATTTAATTGTCTTTGGATCGATGCAAATTCCTTATTTACGGGATATATGTCCCAAGAGTTTTCCCTCTAAAACTTCAAACACACATTTCTTGGGATTCATAGATATTTCACATAATCTACATGCCCTTTTCTCTTACTCTGGAATGAATAGTAAGATTATCTTAATAGTCAACCATAAATTTTCCAATTAAGTCTTTGAAGGCATGATCCATTTCTCTCTTAAAAGTGGCTCCATCATTTTTCAAGCCAAAAGGCATGTGTACATATGCATATGTCTCCCAGGATGTAATGAAAGTAGTTTTAAGTCTATCTTCTATTGCAATAAGCACTTGATTGTATCCAGAAAAACCATCTAGCATTGACATTAGAGCTGAACTAGTCACTTGTTGCAACAACATCTCCATATTAGGGACGGGACACTTATCTTTGATATTTTCTTTGTTCAAATCTCTAAAATCAACACAGATACAAATCTCTCCACTTTTATTTCGTACTATAACAAGATTTGAAATCCATTCTAAATGTATAATCAGAAAGATTACTCTGGTCTTCTTCAACTTTTGCAACTCAATTTTCACCACAGATTTTAATTTAGGATTTACAATACTCATATTTTTCCTGAACGACTATGTTCTTTCTTTCAGTGGTATGATATGTTGACATATGTACTTATCATACTCCTTCAAATATTCATAAGTCCGGGAAAAAACATCATCATATTCTTTGAACAAAGCAACGTACTAATCAACTTCGTTTTCAGTGCAATTGGTACCAAGGTTTATATACTTTAGAAAATATTGACTACCAATATTTATTTTATAAGTTTCCTACACTTTTCTGACAAACATTTATTCTTTCAAATTGGGAATTCTAATTTGGTTATCTCTTGTGAAAAGAGATTCACAATTGATATAATATTTTGAAGGAGATGCACGACTTTCATCTTCAATGC
This sequence comes from Picea mariana, assembly GCA_032191745.1. NCBI lineage: Eukaryota > Viridiplantae > Streptophyta > Pinopsida > Pinales > Pinaceae > Picea > Picea mariana. The sequence goes on along the minus strand of JASDQU010102875.1, from coordinate 347,975 downwards.
TCTCAACAGAATCATTTGTATCAACAAGGAACTGAGCCAATTTCTCATCATTTTCAAAAACTTGGAGATAATCTTGATTATTAGGCACTAAAGGCCTGAAAACCATTTTGACCTGAAATGTATTATGACTCTGTGAATCATTAGGATTGAATAAATATGCAATAACCACTAGTAAGTCTACCTTTTGATTTGTATCTCTGGGAATGAAGGATATGTTAAATGAACTGAAAGAATTCATGAGTTCATTTACTCTTTTAGTGTAAAATTTCAAGTTCTCTTTTTGGATATTTTACTTCTTCCTAACATGATTTATAACCAGTTCATAATCACCAGTTACAATCAAATTTTATATTTTCATTTGTAGTGAAAGATTCATTCCTTGTATTAATGCCTCATATTATTCTTCATTGTTTGTACAAGGAAATTCTGGTCTAATGGAACGTGTATATATAACTGAGTTAGGGCTCTTGAAAACAATTCCTACTCCACTTTTGAATTTCGAGGAGGATCCATCAAAATCCATCAAAAGAATTGTCTCCTTATTTTGAAACAATGGAATAATCTGTATCTAGTATATCATAATTCCCAATTCGAGCATCAATGTAGTCCTACATTAATTCATTATCTTTTCTTCTGAATGAAACTGGATTTATGGCTTCTGAGGAAACTCTCACCATTGTTCCATATTTGTTTGGTAGCATCATGCAACTTCCATCATTCATGATGTAACCTCCAATCAATGAACACCGGTCCCTTTTCAGAACTACTCCATACATTGAAGGAAAATCCACTATGATAATAGTGAAAACAGTTGTGATATAGGGAAATACATTTATCCATGCACAAAAATATTTAATCTCCCCATAGGTTGGGACCTTTCTTAAGTCTATTGCATAGATACTTTCTCCATTTTCATAATAGTTCGTGCATCCCGTTCTCAGAGCTTACATTAATAACAAGGGAATGAAATTATTTGTTTCTCTTCTATCAACTAAACAATTGTGTAACACTACATCATGATTTTCTATTGTGATATAGAATGCCAGAACTTTACCCCTAGGTTTGACTGCTGAATTTTTTTGTGAAGGCCTAGAATTTATTACAACACCTTATATTCTAGTATTTGGCTCATCAAGCATATTTAGGATATTTTCTCTTTTCTATGGGATTTTCATAACTTCCATGAAAGAGAGAGCAATTCTCAACTTTTTCAAATCATCAATTACATTATAAGTCATCTATGGAGGATTCTTTATTTGGTTGGGATTTGTTTGTTTCTTTGATGTTTCTGCAATATTTTTTTTTGTCTTATCTTTTTCCTTTTCAACAGTATCCTTTGCTTTAAATTTGTTGACTTGTTCCCTTGTTTGCGTAAAATTATCTTGGGGAATATCTACTTCTTCCTATTCATCAAAAATATACAATGATAATTCTCCTTCATATGTTTGTACAGATTCAAGACTTTCATCCAGAATGATATCGACCTCTTGGTCATATTTATCAAAATTTTCTTCTTCAAGAATTTTTTCCAATATGCCAGCTTTAGAGTTTGGCACTCTAGGTGCCTTTTTCCTATGATCCATCATTCTATCATGATTTATTATTCTCTACTCTTAGAGAGGATTTCTTCTCTACTCCCGGGAAGGAATTCTAGGATTTTGATTGGTAGGGACAAGATTTTCACCTATTCTCAATATTGTTAGCTCATTTTGCATATGTTGAATCGTTCGATTTATTTGAGCTAATTTGATTCTTTGCTTTTTCTCTTGTGTGGTTGTTGGATAGTTTCTTACATTAGGTGTCACTCGAAGGATTCCTCCACCAACTCCTCTATTCTCAACATTCCTTGTTCCACGATTTTCAACATTCTTTGAAGTTGATGCTCCTTGATTTGAGATAGCAAGAGTATCCATTTACATTTGAACTTTCCCAAGGATAATTTTAGGATCAACGTCTATCTCTAACATGATTTTCTCCATCTTTGTTGCTTTATACATAACTCCATCAAAGTCTTCAATTGGTGAAAATGTGATAGAAAATTTTACATTAGGGCATTGCATTTTTATAACACCCAAGTATAACTAGTGTATTTGACTTTTGTTCTTCAAGAATAAGATTTAATATCTTGAAAAATCTTAAGTTAAAATATCTTATCCTTTCACCCCTTTTCAAGTGAATTTGGATGAATTGTATGAGTAAAGTATGATTTGTTACTGGGGGAGCATACATAGTCATGAACTTGGTTTCTAAATCATCTAATGATGAAATTGACCATGCAAGAAGAGGCATATACCATTCATAGGTCGAGTCTATCAATGTCTGAAGAAAAATTCTAAACATTACGACATCATGTTATACTAAATGTATCTCACACATATTCAAGAATAGATCCACTTGTCTTTTTGGATCCATCACTCCTTCTCCTAAAAGTAGTGGAAAAACTCCTTCTGGAAGAGTTGGTAATTGATGTTTCTCTCCTTGAATATTAAGTGGGATATTTCTAACCCTTATTTGTTGGATTCTTTATCTTTCGTTTCTATCTTCATGATTCTCAGGATTCTCTTGTCTGACACCCATTATCATAATTTTTCTTTTCTCAGTGATGAAACTTTCTACAACTTCTGAAATTTGAAGTTGTTTTATTTTTCTTCTTATTATTGGGCCCTTGTATGATTCCAACTTTCAATTTATATCTTGTCTTCTTTGTCATCTTTTGATTTCTCTTTCTTCTTCGCGAGAAAGGGTCTCCCATGATATTTCAATATCTTCACGATTTCTGGTTGTTTTTATTGCCAGATCATACAATTGGTGCAGGATGCTTGTTTGATTTCTAAGACCAACTTGTAACTGGGGTTTATTTGGCTGAGGTTTGGTCATTTATATTATGATCTGCAAAACCAACCTTTTGTTATTCCTATTATGGTCACCAAAAATGTTGATTTCTAGATATTTTAAGGTCCAAACAAAAACCTCAGAAGGATATAAATACCCCCTTGCGTTTTTATAGAGGTGGTACTCCTCTGTATTTTCTTAAAGATAAGTCTTGAATATATTGAGAATAAAATAGAAAAATAATGAAGGATCAAACTCCAATATTTATTGCTCAATAAAATGCTAAATATTACCAACTAACAATAATATACATTAAAAAAATAATTTGTGAGAAGAGGACTAGGAATCTTCACTCATAAAATACAATATATGCATAGATATTATACAAAAATAAATAACAATTACAGGAAAAATAAAATGATTCTCACATCCATCATAGCATTCATAACTTTGATCACATTCAAAGGAAATAAAGATATAGTCCCACAAATGAGATAACTCTAAGAGAGTTTTTCATTCAAAATGAGATAGAATATGTTAGGAAAACTTCAAATATATTATGCTCAAAACTCAGACTTCAAAGATATCATTAAATTTTATCCCCAAAATAGTTCTCGGGGATTTTTCAAAAAAATAAATATAACATTTAATAGTCTTAAAAATAAAATGCATTCATTCAAAATTGGACAGGGATAGGGCTCATGTGGACCAAAAAATGAAAGAATGGAACATGGCTAGACTTGAAAGGAAGAAAAAAACAAGCGATCAGAAATCAGTTATGTTTTTTTTTAGGATAGGTAAGAACAACTAGGTGAATTACATGTATCTTGGATCTTGGACTTCCCCAGTAGTTCCTGATAAATCTAACTCAATTAATTTTAAATATGATTGTAATGTATTAAACAATCCATACAATTGTTTTTTATTCTTATTCTTATTCACTTGTTCCTAAAGTGAGCCAAAGTATAACAAACTATTGTATAGGAACTACCAATTTTCTTAAGGTATCCTTAAGAATTCCTCTATATTCATTCTTAGTAAAATTTATTTGTTATGCAATTTATAATTGTGTTTCATCCTACAAGGCTTCCATAACTAACTAACTGCTTAACCTAAGTAACTAAAGTAATAAAATAAATTCCCTTGGATAAGATAACAATACATGTTTTTACCTTACATTTAAACATTGCAATAAGGGAATTTGAATAAATATAGAGTGTGCTTAAGTCAAAATGAGTCTTTGTATGTAATAAGGTGTTACCAAGGTTGTGGATTACACTAAGGTCATGGACAAAATAAAACATAGTGGCTTATGTTGAAGTCATTGTTCCACATACTCTAACATTTGATTTGGACATGCCATTAAGGCTGCCAGATCGTGACATAAAGTAGCTTACCTTAAATCCACGATTCCACTTACCCTGACATATGATTTCAACATGCATTAACTTTGTCTAGTTTGAGACCTTACCTGTCTTGGTTTAACCTTAACTCGACACCTTCTAGACCACTAAGCCAATTGGTCTTCCACTATGACTTCACCACGCCATACTTGGTCACATGCATTCATACTACGATTGTCTCAGTCATATTACTATTGAATTTAATATATCAATTTTAGTGTTGTTTACCCTCGAAAACCACCAACAAGTTTTTTCATTACCTTATTTCTTTCCAAATCCTGAGTGTTACCTCAGCTCCTTCCTGTGAGAAGTTTGTTAGTTATGTAATCATAATTCTAAGGTTCCAAACTTGTTTTGAACCTGTAACTCATAAATTAGTTTATACTTTCTCACAGAGTGATGAAGAAATTATCATTACGTTCTTGTGTTAGAACGTTTTAATCTTGCAAGGGAACAATGAAGGAGGCAAGTGAATAGAGTTGGCCTCTGACTACCTTGTGTGTTCCTCTGGTTAACATTCAAGGAACAACTAGTGAGAGGTAAGCACAAAAATTAACTAGTTCTTCCTTTAAATACAATAATTTAATGTTAGTATGACGAGCAAATCAGCTATGTCCATCTCATAGTAATAGTTAACTTCATTGTTAACATTTAAAATTGTT
>JASDQU010102875.1:323570-339281 GCA_032191745.1 Picea mariana | reverse complement strand
TACCAAGAATTAACTAGTCTATACATCAAGAAAACATACACATCCAAAAATACAATCACATGCACCACTCTATTCATTTTACTCGATACCAGGAGCATAATGATTACTTATCTTTTCAATGATGGAGTTAACCAACTAACTGGCTATGGGTGTTCTCCTTTCCACCCAACCATAGGCTCTGCATGCTCAGTCACTTCAACAGTAGGCCACTCATGTGCGAAGCCATAATTCCACTAGGGTATTATTCCTCGGGTTTTCAAGGTAATACGGTATGGATTAACTCATGCCCACCTAGCCCAGGCATCATTGAGGCTTATTAGATTCCCTCCCAACGTCAAGCTCATGAAATATTTATTTATATTGGGGACTGCAACTCTCATACCAGTCATACAACTCAAACCCCTTTTTATGAGACTTTCCCCCTTTGACTCCCCCATTTCTCTACTTGCATTCCCCACACAAGAAGGTTCTCCACCTGTCCTGTTCCTTCTGTCAAAACGAACACGTAGGCTCAAACTGGGTGCAAAATTTGTACGTTGTCTTAACCCTGACTAGAAACTTCTATTGTCCTAGCCAAATTTCTCATACATGTATTCATGGGGGTGGTTGGTTGTTCAAATACAACCCCTTCTCAGTAACTGATTTTTCCTTGGAAATGGGGCTAAGGAAAGAGTTTGAATATTTTTAAAAATAATCTCTCAACAAGGGGGTTTGGGTTATTTCATCATAATGACCCCCCTCTCCAAGACTCCTCACTCTTTCCTCTAGTGGTATTATGGCGAGTAATTTTAAGGTTTCACCCCACAATCCATTGATTGGCATGTTGAATAAAAAATAATATAATTTTGGTGCCTATGTGCCATCACATGGAAATTATAAATCATTATTAATTTACAAGCTGGGGGAAACAGGGGTGTTACAAGATTGTTGTCTTTGATTTATTTTCCTCAATTCCCCATTTATTTGTTCATTTATATGCATCAACTGATTATAACTTCTTCCTAGAGGATATATTTCTTACGTGTCTTTATAATTTGTAGCATATAATAAGGCATTTAGTTCCATATGAATTGGCATTTTTTCTTCTTTTTTATATACTAGTGTGTATGGAGACAACTCGGTGTTGTCTTTTGATGTAATTCTACTAGCCCATAATGCATCTATTAATTTTATATGCCAATTTATTTGATTCACATCAATTTTATTCTTAAGGATTTGGATCAATGTTTTGTTTGTAGATTCAGCTAAACCATTTCCATGGAGATAATAGTGCAAATATTTCCCCATTATAATACCAAATTCCACACAAAATTTGGTAAATTTTGATCCAATGAATACTGATCCATTGTATGTAATGAACTTATTTGGGTCTCCAAATATTAATAATATGTTCTCCTTGAGGAAATTAATGAGCTCTTCAAAATCAACCTTCTTGAGAGCTACAACTTCTTGACATTTTGTAAAATAGTTTGTTGTAGTAAGAATATAAAAATGACCTTTACTAGAGTTAGGATTTATTGGGCCAATGACATCTAATCCCCACTATATAGAAGGTTCTTCAATTGTTATAGAATGCAACGACATTACGTCTCTTTTCATTTTTCTTGAAAATGCTTGGCAATAAATACACTTTCTAATCATTGCATACGAATATTTAAAAATGGTTGGCCAATAATAGCCTACTCTCATAATTTTGTGTGTTGTAGTTGTAGGTAAAACATGTCCACCAAAAATGCCTTCATGAAATTCAATGAGCACCTTTTGATATTTTATTGAATCCATGAATCTTAAGAGAATTCCATCAAAATTTCTTCAAAAAGGTGTTTCAACAACTAGTACATAATGGTTTTCCTTCATTTTTAATGCCCTTATTTCTTTTGAAGACGTACCATTTGAGAACTGACCAGATTTTAAATAGAAGATAATATCCTTATACCATTCTAATGTGGATTATGATGGTCACGTTGAAATAGATATAACCTTTTTTAATGCATCAGTCACTGTCATAAGTTTGCATAACCCTTTTCCTTTGACTACTATCAATGGATTGATTTCAATATCATATTCTTGAATTTTTGCAAGCCAATTTTCCCATTTGCCTTCTCTCAATTGTTGATTAAGGATCAATTTTTCCAGAGATGTTGAGACATATGCTATAACATGAGATGAAAAGATATAAGTTTTGAAGTGTTCCTCAACTAAGAAAGATCATGTTTCTTTATTTATGGATATCTCAACTCATAGTCATGTAAAGTTTTACTCATAAAACTTATTGGGAGTTCTTCTCCTTTGAGATTTCTTTGTGTCAAGTTAAAAGCAATGGTCTCTTCTGAAGCAAAAGAATATATGATAAAATCTTGATCAAAGTTTGGACTGACAAGAATTGGATTTGATGTAATAACATGCTTGATCTTAGTGAATGCTCTTTAAATTTCTTGTGTCCATTCAAATTTTTTTATCCTTTTTCAACAAGACATTTATCGGTTTCACAATTGTGGCATAATTAGGGACAAACCTCCTTACAATTTTTATATTGCCAACAAAATATTCTACCCCTTTTTTCAATGTTGGAGGATTCAATTGATTAATAGATTTAATTGTCTTTGGATAGATGCAAATTCCTTATTTACGGGCTATATGTCCCAAGAGTTTTCCCTCTGAAACTTCAAACACACATTTCTTGGGATTCAAAGATATTTCATATAATCTACATGCCCTTTTCTCTTACTTTGGAATGAATAGTAAGATTATCTTAATAGTCAACCATAAATTTTCCAATTAAGTCTTTGAAGGCATGATCCATTTCTCTCTGAAAAGTGGCTCCATCATTTTTCAAGCCAAAAGGCATGTGTACATATGCATATGTCTCCCAAGATGTAATGAAAGTAGTTTTAAGTCTATATTCTATTGCAATAAGCACTTGAATGTATCCAGAAAAACCATCTAGCATTGACATTAGAGTTGAACTAGTCACTTGTTGCAGCAACATCTCCATATTAGGGAGGGGACAATTATCTTTGATATTTTCTTTGTTCAGATCTCTAAAATCAACACAGATAAAAATCTCTCCACTTTTATTTCGTACTTTAACAAGATTCGAAATCCATTCTAAATGTATAATCAGAAAGATTACTCTGGTCTTCTTCAACTTTTGCAACTCAATTTTCACCACGGATTTTAATTTAAGATTTACAATACTCATATTTTTCCTGAACGACTATGTTCTTTCTTTCAGTGGTATGATATGTTGACATATGTACTTATCATACTCCTTCAAATATTCATAAGTCTGGGAAAAAACATCATATTCTTTGAGCAAAGCAGCGTACTAATCAACTTCATTTTCAATGCAATTGGTACCAATGTTTATATACTTTAGAAAATATTGACTACCAATATTTATTTTATAAGTTTCCTACACTTTTCTAACAAACATTTATTCTTTCAAATTGGGAATTCTAATTTGGTTATCTCTTGTGAAAAGAGATTCACAATTGATACAATATTTTGAAGGAGATGCACGACTTTCATCTTCAATGCTCTCAACATAATCATTTGTATCAACAAGGAATTGAGCCAATTTCTCATCATTTTCAAAAACTTGGAGATAATCTTTATTATCAGGCACTGAAGGCCTGAAAACCATTTTGACCTTAAATGTATTATGACTCTATGAATCATTAGGATTGAATAAATATGAAACAACCACTAGTAAGTCTACCTTTTGATTCGTATCTCTGGGAATGAAGAAGATGTTAAATGAACTGAAAGAATTCATGAGTTCATTTCCTCTTTTAGCGTAAAATTTCTATTTCTATTTTTGGATATTTTACTTCTTCCTAACATGATTTATAACCAGTTCATAATCACCGTTTACAATCAAATTTTATATTTTCATTTGTAGTGAAAGATGCATTCCTTGTATTAATGCCTCATATTATTCTTCATTGTTTGTACAAGGAAATTCTATTCTAATGGCGCGTGGATATATAATTGAGTTAGGGCTCTTGAAAACAATTCCTACTCCACTTTCGAATCTCGAGGAGGATCCATAAAAATCCATCAAAAGAATTGTCTCCTTATTTTGAAACAATGGAATAATTTGTATCTAGTATAGCATAATTCCCAATTCCAGCATCAATGTAGTCCTACATTAATTCATTATCTTTTCTTCTGAATGAAATTGACTTTCTGGCTTCTCAGGAAACTCTCACCATTGTTCCATATTTGTTTGGTAGCATCATGCAACTTCCATCATTCATGATGTAACCTCCAATCAATGAACACCGGTCTCTTTTCAGAACTACTCCATACATTGAAGGAAAATCCACTATGATAATAGTGAAAACAGTTGTGATATAGGGAAATACAATTATCCATGCACAAAAATATTTAATCTCCCTATAGGTTGGGACCTTTCTTAAGTCTATTGCATAGATACTTTCTCCGGTTTCATAATAGTTCGTGCATCCCGTTCTCAGAGCTTACATTATTAACAAGGGAATGAAATTATTTGTTTCTCTTCTACCAACTAAACAATTGTGCAACACCGCATCATGATTTTCTATTGTGATATAGAATGCCGGAACTTTACCCCTAGGTTTGACTGCCGAAATTTTTTGTGAAGGCCTAGAATTTATTACAACACCTTATATTCTAGTATTTGGCTCATCAAGCATCTTTAGGATATTTTCTCTTTTCTATGGGATTTTCATAACTTCCATGAAAGAGAGAGTGATTCTCAACTTTTTCAAATAATCAATTACATTATAAGTCATCTATGGAGGATTCTTTATTTGGTTGGGATTTGTTTGTTTCTTTGATGTTTCTGCAATATTTTTTTTTGTCTTATCTTTTTCCTTTTCAACAATATCCTTTGCTTTAAATTTGTTTACTTCTGCCCTTGTTTGCGTAAAATTATCTTGGGGAATATCTACTTCTTCCTATTCATCAAAAATATACAATGATAATTCATCTTCATATGTTTGTACAGATTCGAGGATTTCATCCAGAATGATATCGACCTCTTGGTCATATTTATCAAAATTTTCTTCTTCAAGAATTTCTTCCAATATGTCAGCTTTAGGGTTTGGCACTCTAGGTGCCTTTTTCCTATGATCCATCATTATATCATGATTTATTATTCTCTTCTCTTAGAGAGGATTTCTTCTCTACTCCTGGGAAGGAATTCTAGGATTTTGATTGGTAGGGACAAAATTTTCACCTATTCTCAATATTGTTAGCTCATTTTTCATATGTCGAATAGTTCGATTCATTTGAGCTAATTTGATTCTTTGCTTTTTCTCTTGTGTGGTTTTTGGATAGTTTCTTACATTAGGTATCACTCGAATGATTCCTCCACCAACTCCTCTATTCTCAACATTCCTTGTTCCACGATTTTCAACATTCTTTGAAGTTGATGCTCCTTGATTTGAGATAGCAAGAGTATCCATTTACATTTGAACTTTCCCAAGGATAATTTCAGGATCAATGTCTATCTCTAACATGATTTTCTCCATCTTTTTTGCTTTACGCAAAGCCCCATCTAAGTCTTCAATTGGTGAAAATGTGATAGAAAATTTTACATTAGGGAATTGCATTTTTATAACACCCAAGTATAACTAGAGTATTTGACTTTTGTTCTTCAAGAATATGATTTAATATCTTGAAAAATCTTAAGTTAAAATATCTTATCCTTTCACCCCTTTTCAAGTGAGTTTGGGTGAATTGTGTGAGTAAAGTATGATTTGTTACTAGGGGAACATACATAGTCATGAACTTGATTTCTAAATCATTGAATGATAAAATTGACCATGCAGGAAGAGGCATATACCATTCATAGGTCGAGTCTGTCAATGTCTAAAGAAAAATTCTAAACATTACGACATCATGCTATACTAAATGTATCTCACATATATTCAAGAATAGATCCACTTGTATTTTTGGATCCATCACTCCTTCTCCTGAAAGTAGTGGAAAAACTCATTCTGGAAGAGTTGGCAATTGATGTTGCTCTCCTTGAAGATTAAGTGGGATATTTCTCTTGTGATTTCTCTTTCTTCTTCGCGAGAAAGGGTCTCCCATGATCTTTCAATATCTTCATGATTTTTGGTTGTTTTTATTACCAAATCATACAATTGGTGCAGGATACTTGTTTGATTTCTAAGACCAACTTGTAACTGGGGTTTATTTGGCTAAGGTTCGGTCATTATATTCTGATATGCAAAACCAACCTTTTGTTATTCCAAGTATGGTCACCAAAAATGTTGATTTCTAGATATTTTAAGGTCCAAACAACAACCTCAGAAGGATATAAATACCCCCTTGCGTTTTTATAGAGGTTGTACTCCTCTGTATTTTCTTAAAGATAAGTCTTGAATATACTGAGAATAAAATAGAAAAATAATGAAGGATCAAACTCCAATATTTATTGCTCAATAAAATGCTAAATATTACCAACTAACAATAATATACATTAAAAAAAAAATCGTGAAGACATTGGCTTATGTTGAAGACATTGCTCCATATACTCTAACATTTGATTTGGACATGCCATTAAGGCTGCCAGATCGTGACATAAAGTAGCTTACCTTAAAGCCACGATTCCACTTACCCTGACATATGATTTCAACGTGCATTAACTTTGTCTAGTTTGAGACCTTACCTATCTTGGTTTAGCCTTAACTCGTCACCTTCTAGACCACTTAGCATACTCGTCTTCCAATATGACTTCACCACGCCATACCTGGTCACATACATTCATACTACGATTGTCTCAGTCCTATTACTATTGAATTTAATATATCAATTTTAGTGTTGTTTACCCTCAAAAACCACCAACAGGTTTTTTCATTACCTTATTTTCTTTCCAAAGCCTGAGCGTTACCTCAGCTCCTTCCTTTGAGAAGTTCGTTAGCTATGTAATCATAATTCTAAGGTTCCAAACTCGTTTTGAACCTGTAACTCATAAATTAGTTTATACTTTCTCACAGAGTGATGAAGAAATTATCATTACGTTCTTGTGTTAGAATGTTTTAATCTTGCAAGGGAACGATGAAGGAGGCAAGTGAACAGAGTTGGCCTTTGACTACCTTGTGTGTTCCTCTGGTTAACATTCAAGGAACAACTAGTGAGAGGTAAGCACAAAAATTAACTAGTTCTTCCTTTAAATACAATAATTTAATGTTAGTATGACGAGCAAATCAGCTATGTCCATCTCATAGTAATAGTTAACTTCATTGTTAACATTTAAAATTGTTTTGCTTGTGGATAAGTCACATTTTACTTCGACATTGGATATACAGACGTTATTCTTCTGTTGAATTCATCATTTTGACTATTAGTGTCCTATTGCCTCTGGCCTTGACCAAGCCTGAATGTTACTTCTGCGTTCAGTTTTCCTTTTACCCTTCCAAGGATTTGTATTATAGGTTATTTCTCTTAAATTATGGACTTTGGTATTGCCTGAATGTTCTTTTGTCTATGAACAAACTCGATTCTTTTGTTTTTTCTGGAGTTGGCTCTAAAATTTGTAAGGATTATTCTTTACTTAACTCGCCAAAAAATATGTAGTTATTTCCCGTTACTATGCCTAAACTAAATTCTATCCCTTGACCGTTAGTATGTCATTATGATTTATTAAGGATCGCCATGCTTTGGAATATCGAATCTATTAACCTCGGTAGATTTGACTTGGATCCTTCTGAACTATTACTCCCAATATCTATTTATGTAATGCATTTTTTATTAAATACTAGTTACGATTTTTACCATTAATATGAGCTAACCGGACATATATAGAGTCACAGATGTCAATGGTTTCCATAAAATGCATATATATGTTAATATTTTCCTTGTATATTGTTAGTTCTCATTTTGCTTGTCATTATGAAATTATTCATATAATTCCAAGGATTAATTAATCACATCGGATCCTTCTGAACTATCTCTCCCATTGTCTATTTATGCAATGCATTTTTGTTTAAATAATAGTTACAATTTTTACCATTATTCTGAGCTCACTGAACATATATAGAGTCACATAAGTCAATGGTTTCCATAACATGCATATATATGTTAAGATTTTCCTTGTATATTGTCAGTGCTCATTTTTCTTGTCATTATGAAATTATTCATATAATTCTGGGGATTAATTGCTCATATTGGATTATTCAAACCAGAGTACATATGTGTTTCACGGATATCCACTTCCCTTGCCCCTTTCTTGACTTATTTGTTCATACAACTAATTTATTTCCTACAATATTACATTGGAGTAGGGTTTTTTCTCTCGGAAATATATTATACCAGTTTAGAAATCGATTGTTTAATCAATAATTTCCTCTGTCTTGACAAGTAGTAATACTGGAATTAATGTATATATATATATATATATATACATCTCTAGTTTTTTCCACTATCATAAGATACATATGTAAATTATTATTTTTTATCTCTATATATAATCAAGAAATGTGATTTTATTTTATTATCTATGCTAGCATAATGGATATCGTAACTAATTATGGGCCTCTCTTGTATGCGAGGAACCATCAAATCACGTCCATCATCCACCCCATTCTTTGTTCATGGATTTCCTAGTCAGAACTATATAATTTAAGTAATTTTTTATAATTTAATTATGACTTCTTTCTTCTATTTACATCTCATAGAATTATAAAATAATTCAATTTATTTTAACCATTTCAGGTATGATTCGCTCTGCATTGACAAACCAAGAGGACAGAGACGGAAAGGTACTTGGGTTCCATATTGTTTTTATTTTACTTATGCAACTAGCAATTACGGTTCTTCTTTATTATTATAATCATTTAGCACATTAGTTGCATATAAAAGATCACTGAGAGAGATATAATCATAGAAACAAGAGAGACAAAAATATTATCTTGGGAAACCCTCTATGGGGAGAAAACCCAACAAACTTCCTCAATATAGATTATCCAACCAAGAACAATGCTTCTCTCTCAAGAGAGAACTAACGAAGTAGAAGATCCTCCTCTACTCCTTCACTAGGAAGAGTAGCGCACCATTTAACCATGAGATACCAAGAGATAGACCAAAAACCCTCTTTGACATCACACCCAGTTGCAACAGCTAATCCTCCAAGACTTTCACATGTATCCATCTTGTTGCAAATCTCATTGAGTGAGTTAATAAGTGAGGCACTATCCTCCCTTATAAATAGTAGTCTGGCCTCCCTAAATTAGGGTCTGGGTTGACCTATCAATTTACCCTCTTAAATTACATTTAATTGTCAAGGCACAATAGGGCCATCTTAATAAATATAATATAATAATATTCTTTAGGATTTGTCTTGGTAAAATACAATAAGGATATCTTCCGAAGACACTCCCTCTTAGAAAGGAAGGTATTATTCTTGTCATGGTCATCATCATTGCTTCTGCGCTTCTGCATACTTGGTCATTGTCTTGTTGTCAATCATGGATCTATATATCATAGGAATTTTTTGCACTTTCACTGGAATAACACACCAGACTGCGTTGGGGTAGCATACCAACCTGCATTGGGGTTAACAACCTGCGTTGGGGTAGCATACGAGCCTGCGTTGGAGTTACCAACATGCGTTGGGGTAGCATACCAATCTGTGTTGGGGTTACCAACCTACGCTAGGGTAGTGTACTAGCCTGCATTGGGGTTAACAACCAACGTTGCGGTAATGTACCATCCTACGTTGGGGTTACCAACCTATGTTGGGGTAGCGTACCAACCTTCGTTAGGGTTACCAACCTACATTGGGGTAGTGTACCAGCCTACATTGGGGTTACCAACCTGCACTGGGGTGGCATACCATCCTACGTTGGGGTAGTGTACCAGCTTGCGTTGGGGTAGCATACCATCCTACGTTGGGGTTACCAACCTGCGTTGGGGTAGCATACCATCCTACGTTAGGGTTACCAACCAGTGTTGGGGTAGCGTGATATCCTACGTTGGGGTTACCAACTTGTGTTGGGGTAGCATACCAACCTACGTTGGGGTTACCAACTTGCGTTAGGGTAGCATACCAGCCTACGTTGGGGTTACCAACCTACGTTGGGGTAGCATACCATCCTGGGTTGGGGTTACCAACCTACGTTGGGGTAGCATACCAACCTACATTATGGTTACCAACCTGCGTTGTGGTAGCATACCAACCTACATTGGAGTTACCAATCGACGTTGGTGTAGCGTACCAGCTTGTGTTGGGTCACCAAACTGCATTGGGGTAGCATAACAGCCTGCATTGGAGTTACCAACCTATGTTGGGGTAGCGTACCATACTACGTTGGGGTTACCAACTTGCGTTGGGGTAGCATACCAGCCTACATTGGGGTTTCCAACCTGTGCTAGGGTAGCTCATCACTTCCCTCTACTAGGGATCACATCACCTCCCTCTACTAGGGATCACATCACTTCCCACTATTGGGGAACACATAACTTCCTGGTACTGGGGAACACATCACTTCCCGCTACTGGGGAATACATCACTTCCCGCTACTGGGGAACACATCACTTCCCTCTACTGGGGTACACATCACTTCCCGCTACTAGGAAATTATTTTTGGATCACTCCAAGCTTGTTTATCAAATTCTCGAACTTAACTATGGACAGGGGCTTGGTCAACAGATATGATACCTACTCGCCGATAGGAACATACTGGAGCTTTATTGCTCTATTTTGTATCATTTCTCAGATACAATGGTACTCGATCTCAATATTCTTGAAATTTTCGTGACACATTGGGTTCACTGACAACTTTATGCAAATCTGGTTGTCATAAAAGATACAAGTTTCCTCCAAATCGAGATCAAACAATTATGCGATCAACTTATGAAGCCACACTACTTTGCCACAAGCTAACCATGCTGCCACATACTAGGTCTCTACAAAACTAAGTGCCATATAGGTTTTCTTCTCACTGAGTCATGAGATCATAGTTGATTCCATACTAAAGCAACATCTGGATGTACTTTTCCGTTCTGTGACACTACCTGCCCAATCTGAATTTGTGTATCCATGTAAATCTTATCTCATAATTTGAGATATATTTGGGTCCATAATCGATTGTACCCTTTAGGTGCCTCATCATATGTTTTTCCATAATCGGGTGAACATGTCTTTCACCAAAAAACATGTATATGTCCTTTTGTTCTTTGAACCAAATTTTCACATCATATTGTATCAAACATGTACACTTTCTCAATTACAATTCAATCAACACAATCATGTGTTGGCTCTATTTTATTTATTCAAAGCACTATTTGTCTCACTTTCAAAGAGTATGTCCTCTACTATCTCTACAACTATTCCTTCTGGAACTGAGACTCTGCACCTGCAGCTGTCTTTCTTGAAACTGAGAATGACTGGTCCATTCTCACTGTAGTTGTTGAACTATGAGAGTAGCTCCTCTACTCTATCGTGGTAACATATTCATTTTCTCCCTTTGAATCTCATATTGCATCGACATCTTTTAATAGATCATGGTTATTCCATACATACTTCTTATGATTACTAGAGAAAGTGTCTCATCATAGTATTCTCCCTCTTGCTAGGAGAATCCTCTGGACACAAATCAAGCTTTGTACATATTTATATTTTTATCTGCAACATGCTTGATCTTCTAGATCAATATTTGGAAGTCACCACTGACTTCCCTTATAGTCTCAAGGAAAAATCCATATCCTAATCCTTCTGACTGGCTTCCTCCTCTGTCACTGAAACAAGGGAATCTTCCCAGGATATTTCACATCTCCTAGAAGTCTCTAAAGCTATGATTTAGTATTATTAACTCATGGAATCTGTCTGTCATTCCTGGAAGACGACTCCTTTTTCCCATCTGATCCTCTCTGATATCGGGCTCACTCTGAATCTCCATGCTCCCTCTGAAGCTTAACTCCCTATGAGTATATATAATCTTTGAATCCATATACTCCCTCGTATATGGCTCATCAATGCTATATGGCTTTTCATCTTGCAAAGTGTCATGAGACCATGTTGGTTTCTTCCTGATTATTGTAATGATTCTGGGTAGGCCCTTCTAGCTCTACTAAATTTTCTTGATGATCTAAAGAGTGATAAATATGCACCATCTAGAACTAGGGGTAACTCAATCTCAAATACAGGGATTGCCATGCCTTCTTCCTCTGAGCCTTTGAATTCTTATGAGTCTACAATAACCTCGGAGTCTTTGTAGGACGTACTTAGTGTTGGATACCAAGTACTAATATGAAAATTTGAGTCAGACTTAAAATGAATTCTGCTTCCTGTCAAGGTGGCCTCATTATCTATTGACCAGGTCTTCTCATCGAGAAACTACAAAACATTGTGAGTTCTATTCTAATGTGCTTGTTTTACCATAAACAATGTCACATCATTGTCACCCAACCATAGGCATTTACATATGCCACCCTCGAGCACATAAACTATTTATTAATTTTAAATGAGACCTTGTTGGATTCTCATACCAGGGATAATGATCCAACAAGCTAAGATACGAAATGCATAAGATCTAATGTTAATAAACTTTAAAACTAAAATCAAATATGAAGGGTGCATATACTTGGAGCATGTATTTACCATATTTCTTTCTTTGATCTGTATGATGTCTGGATGAATGATGATTCTTCTTCACAACTTGTACTTGACCCTCATGATACAACAATTCTCCATCTCTTGTACTTCCTGAAGCTTTAGTGTGCAAGGAAATGAGATATAGCTATCAATATCACTTGATATGAATCAAGTGCTTCAAAAGTGCTAAGTCTTATATCACAAAAGATATAGTTCATCTGGATCATCTTCTTTTGTTCTTTTTCATTTAGGTTCATCTTCTTCTGCGAAATGAGCATGTTGCCTTTTAAACTTCATGTTTTTATCTTTGTATTTTTCTTGGGGACAATTTCTTGCAATTTGTCCCATCTTCTAGAAAATGAAGCATCTGAAGCTTGAGAGGTATTTATGAGAATATTTTCTTTTGTGAGGCTTCTGAAATCTTTTGTGAGAGTGAACTTATTTCTTGCTCTTTCCTTTTCCTGTGTGAACTGTTAGTGTTTGGTCTTCATTGTTCTCTATATTTTCCTTTCTTGCCTCTATTATGGATTCTTCTTGAGTACAATCTTCCCACAACCTGTTCAACTTAGTTAAATTTCTTCTAGAGAAGATTCCTTGGATGAAGGATTCCCAAGAATTTGGAAGATCATTTAATGTGGTCATCGTTATCTCAGCTTCTTCGACTGAGACTCCAATAGCTTCCAGATTTTCTTTAATATGGAACACTCTTGTGAAGTAAGATTGAATGGTTTTTGAATTTTTCATCTTCACATTCTTGATTTGTGTCCTTAAGGTCATTTGCCGATTGATTTTCTTGCCTTCAAATAGATGGGATAAGGAATCCATCATTTGCTTTGGGTTTTTTAATGTTGAGACATGAGGAATCAAATGGTTCTTGATGGAATCAGAAATATTCCTCTTTGCTTTGATCATATCCTTCTTATATTTTGCTTTGGACACATCTTCCTCTATCTCTTCAATATATTGTTCAACAAATATTACAAGGTCATTCTCTTCTAGAATGAGCATCACTATGTACTTCCATGCTCGAAAGTCATCGGCTCTTTCAAGCTTTTCATCAAGCTTGGTATTGGTATTCATCTTTCCTGAAACAAGTAAATAGATAACTTTTCAAGATGAGGGTTTTAAACCTTACCAGAGAGATTGTTGAATCAAGGATGAAAATATGTCACAAAATCTGCAACAGCTGCAACCATACTTAGGGTTTATGAGGAAACCCTAATTTTTCAACTTTCAAATCTCAGAATTTTTATCCAGGGACTAGATGTTCCCTCCTATGTTAAGCTCCTAGGTGTGGTTACTTTATCCAACGTCCTTCTCAAACAATGAAAAATTCACCTTTAGGGTTTATGCAGAAAACCTAATTCTACAACAACTGCAATACTGAAAAATGGATTTTGGAGAGGGTACATTAAGGCTTATCCACTTCTTATAAAATGTGAGTTGGTCTCTTTCAGACTTGATCTGATACCATGTTGTTATTTTACTTATGAAACTAGAAGTTATGGTTCTTCTTTATTATTACAATCATTTATCACATTAGCTACATATAAAAGATCACTGAAAGAGATACAATCACAGAAATAAGAGAGACACAAATATTATCCTGGGAAACCCTCTAGGGGGACAAAACCCAACAAACGTCCTCAATATAAATTATCCAACCAAGAAAAATGATTCTCTCTCAAGAGAGAACTAACAAATAAGAATATCCTCCTCTACTCCTTCACTAGGAAGAGTAGTGCACCATTTAACCAAGAGATGGACCAAAAACCCTCCTTGACGTCACACCCAGTTGCAACAACTACTCCTCCAAGACTTGCACACTTATCCTTCTTGTTGAAGAGCTCATTGAGTGAGTGAATAAGTGAGGCGCTAGCCTCCCTTATAAATACTAGTATGGCCTCCCTAAATTAGGGTCTGGGTCGACCTATCAATTTACCCTTTTAAATTACATTTGATTGTCAAGGCACAATAAGGCCAAATTTTACAAAGGCACAATAGGGCCATGTTAATAAATATAATATAATAAAATTCTTTAGGATTTGTCTTGGTCAAATACAATAAGGATATCTTCCGAAGCTACTCAATCTTCAACACATATTAGCTCCATTCTTTGAAGGAAACGATGGCATCTTCCTTCGGTTTATATAATTTAATTGATTGTAATATGTATAATGTTTAAAAAAAAATGGGTTTATCTCTCTTCATAAAATATACGTGGATCTTTGGATTCATGATTCCAATGGTTGTTGTACACAAAGTCTATACTGTGTATTTTTTGCAATGCAACCAAAACTAATTAAATGAAGCAGATCATAAAAGACTTGTGTAGATACATTATACAACTTTCTATATATCTATAACATTACTAGCAATAATTTGTGATTCATGTCAAACTTGATTATACATATATTTATATATATATCTACTCAACCATATGACTTATTTACTTTGATATTTACCATTCTAAGTTATTTGAAGGAAAACATTCAAAGAACTTTCTAAATCATCATACTGAATAATACTTCATAGTCTTACTAACAACATTAATCCTTTCCTTAAATAACAAAATAAAAGAAATAAAATCTTGGGAAAATAGAAGGAGTATCCAAGTTCCACCTAGCGTTAGAATGGATCACCCAAATCACCTGATCCAATCACCCCCAAGCCTGATCATGAATCCATAAGGGTGAAATGAGCCTCCTATTCCAGTATAACCTTTGTGTCTTTAATAGTTTCCTAACACTTCAGTGCTCACACAACAACTTATTTTTGTTCTCTTCTTAATCACTGACATAAATTTACCAGTGAATCCTTCTCTTCCCCATGCTAAGAAACGTATTGCCTCCTCACAGATGTGTATATATCATTTTTCCTAGGTCTTCATCTTTTTCCAAGCTCTTTCTCTCCTTGGGAATTTTCCCAGCTTTGGAAATCCCTGATTTTTAAAGTGGGTCAACCATCAAAATTTACCTCTGACACGTGTCCTTTCATGCCCAAGGTTATCTTCATCTTTGTCCCCCCTCATCGATTCATAATCATCTCTTTTAACTTGGTTATTCCTTATGCTCCCCCTTTATTAATTAAATAAAAATCTTGTCTCTTACATCTGTCCAGTA
>JASDQU010102875.1:279299-323470 GCA_032191745.1 Picea mariana | reverse complement strand
GGTGTCAACCTCGTAGGTTGAGGTGTTTTAGAAGAAGGAACATTATTCTCTCGATAGATGTTAGGAGTGGTCCTTCTAGTAGCCATAGCCATATTTTTACTTTCAACATTTCTTGCCACCCTAAATGCATTCTCCAATGATTTGGGTTCCCAAAGACGAACCTCATGTTGAATGTTATCCCTCAAATTTCCTATGAATACATCAATCAAGTGCTCATCTGGAATATCTATTACCTTTATATTCAATCTTTGGAAATTCTCAATGTGCTCTGTAACTGAACCCTTTTGCTTGAGATTTATCAATTGGCTAAAGAAGGTATTTCTCCTTGTACCCTCACAGTGTGCTATCATTTCTTCTGTGAAAATTGTCCATGTGACAAGTGATTTGCGAGAACAAAGCCATCGATACCACACAAATTGATTGGGTTCTAAATATAAAGAAGCAATTTGTACCTTTTGTGTATGTGGCACATTATGTAGATCAAATAATTTCTCCATCTGAAGTATCCATGTGATTGGGTCCTTTCCATCAAACTTCTTCATATCGATCTTAGGAAAGTGGTTGGTCTTCAACCCAAAGTTAGAGTTTCTCCATTCTTGATTCATCTTCCTTGTGTCCTCCTCATGAATTTCATGGGATACATTTTCACTTTTAGGTGTCCTCTCTATTAGGAAAATTTTCAATCCTTCCATGATCTCCCATTTTAAACCACCCATCTTAGTATTTATTGCCTCCAACTTAGCTTCTGTTGAATTCATCATCTCTTGTAGTTCATATTTTGTTAATGTATTCTTTTGTAAGTCATTTATGTCCCTACGCATTTCTTCACCTTCATCAAGAGTCCAAGTAGGATTGTTTGGAGGTTTATTTGGTGTATAAGTTCCCTTTTTTGGTGGCATGTTGGCCAAGTATCACTTTAAACCTTGATTTTGAGGTGGCTCTTCTATACAAAATTCCTTTTATTGTATCTCCAAAATTTCAGCCCTTCTGAGTATGAAATTTTATTTTTTGTAGCTCTCTAATATTTCTTCTCTGCAATGCCATGGGTCTGATCAAAATTGGATGTGCCAAGTGGAATTTACAGTTACTTCCCCACAACTTTCTGATTTTTGGCCTTTCCAGGAGATCTCACTTGTATAGCGTTCCCCGCACAAAATAATTGATATAAAATTATGAAACGTGTACCATAACTACTAAGGGATGTCCACTATCCAATGCAACCAATATCACTCAATTTGGATACTCTAGGAAGAAGTTATGATTATTTTACCCGGAACACCTTCTTGAGGCTAGTCAATAGGACTAGTCAGATACCCTATCTTCCACAAGGTGTATCTAAAAATGTAAGATGACCCAGAAGCTAAAATTGTTACCACAGATACCTTAATAAGGTTTTTGAATATCCTCTAGATTTCAGGGTCTGAAACGTTACAAAAATTTTTTTATAGAGAAAATTACACAATGACTCAATTTAGGATGATTCCAGAACCCTATCTTACACAGGCTGTATCTCTGAAAGTATAAGGTCTCAAGAGCTGAAATTGTAACCTAGCGTACCTTGGTTCATCTAATAAATATCCTCCAATATTTTCCTTCTGAGTCATTGTAGAAAAAAAATTATAGCAAAAATTCCAAGGTGTCTCATATGTAGCAGCGAAACCCCAACACCTTGAGCTCTGATACCATATGTTAAGAACCAAATATCAATATAGCATAGAAAAACTTCAGAATAATTACTCAGCGCCTTGAAAAAGAAATAATTTCAGGTAATAAGCCTCTTCAAGGGGGAAACCTCCTTATACCCCACATAAATGTCCAAATACAAGATGATTCCAAATGAAAATGTCTCCTTGGTATATATAGGAGTCTAGGAGGTACAATTACAACTAATGGACTAAAGCCAACATAAATAAAATAACATTACTAATGTAATATGCCACAATTAAGGGGTAATGAGCCACTATTTAGGGCTTAACAGAGGTTGATCCTGAAGCTCTTTGATGAACTATAGCCCCACTATAGTCCACGTGTCATGACGTGGGTGGTACCACATGTCAAGCCAAGATAATGCCATGTTTCACTGAGATTTTTCATTTTGAGATAGATTTACTTGGTGACATGTGTTCCATGTGTCGTGTTAGGTGGAAACAAAGGTCCAGGTGGCTAGTACTGAAGGAGAGGTCATAAGGAGACCCAAAAGGGAAAATTGGGCCATTGATCGTTGTGAGGCACGATTAAATCTCATTCATTGATTGGGTGAGGTAAATATATCCTAGCCATTCTTCGAAGGTATTGGTTGGAGTGAGTTGTGGAGATGAACTTCGATGAAGGAACTTTGAGAGACATCCAAGACCATATATTGGGGGATAGTTGGAAATTATTCTCAACAACCAAAAATCATGGGAACCATATGAGTGAGGACATGAGAAGAAATTACACCATGATGATGCAGGGCACCAACGTGTCCAGAGGAGGACACATGGTTTATTTTAATTGCATAAAAGGGTGAGTGTGGCCTCTGTCAGTATTAACCCATAAGGAAAGTGTCAAGGTCTTAACCTTCCGATTTGAGGGGAGTGAAGAGCTCTTGACGGATTATCGGACCTTGGCATCGATTGATCTGGATCGTTGATCATGGTGATGTCATCGGAGTTGGGTGACCAGAGAACTTTGAAGGAGGAAATTCGAGAGTGAACCATAGTCATTGATTTAGTTGGAGAATAACCTCGGTCATTGGATTCAGAGAGGCTAGACTTAGACAAGAGGAATTTCGAGGGGTGATATGGAAGATAGGTTGGCGATAAGGAGGATCAAGTCTCAGTCATTTATTCTGGTGGTATTCCTGTGAGTGGAAGAGGACACGTGCCAAGGACGTATTATCATCCAATGCGTAGTAAACATGTGTCAACTTCTGAGTGGAGAACCTTAGGCCTAGTGATGACATACCACACAGTGGTTTGTCCATGTATCAAGTGATGGTTTTTCCATGTGTCATGGAATTTGGGGCCTTTGAGTGGAGGGTTCATGATATGTAATGAGTTCCACTTGTATATCTAGGTTGCAGGTCCATGGTGGAAACCAAGGTCAAGGTGGTAGATGAGTGGACAAAACTCATAGTTCATCGGGGTAGTAATATTCAGAGTGTTACAGGGGGGAATATACTCTAAATGAAACTGACTCTAAGAAGATATCTAAGTTGTTAATTGATGAAAAGGAACTTGAGGCAACATTAGTCCACATGTCTTGAAGAGGGTGGTGCCACATTTCAAACGGAGACCATGCCACATGTCCTAATGGAATTGGCACTTTAACATAGGGTTTCATAGGAATGTGTTTGCCACGTGTAGTGTCGAGTGGTAGGTGGTGGCAGTGCCATGTATCTGTGGTTCATCTCTAATGTCAATGTTAGATGGCTTTTCTGGATATAATCAGGTGCTCATCGCAATAGAATATTTACTTAAAACTACTTTCATTACACCCTAGGAGACATATGCATATGTATGCATGCCTTTTGGCTTGAAAATTAATGGAGCCACTTTTCAGAGAGAAATGGATCATGCCTTCAAAGAATTAATTTGAAAATTTATGGCTAACTATTAAGATAATCTTACTATTCATTCCAGAGTAAGAGAAAAGCGCATGTAGATCATATGAAATATCTCTAAATCCAAAGAAATGTTTGTTCGAAGTTTCAGAGGGAAAAATCTTCGGACATATAGTCAGTAAATATGGAATTTATATCGATCCAAAGACAATTAAATCTATTAATGGATTGAATCCTCCAACTTTGAAAAAAGGGGTAGAATATTTATTTGGAAATATAAACTTTGTAAGGAGGTTTGTCCCAGATTATTCCACAATAGTGAAACCGATAAATGTCTTGTTGAAAAAGGATAAAAAAATTGAATGGACACAAGAAATTTAAAGAGAATTCACTAAGATCAAGCATGTTATTACTTCAACTCCAGTTCTTGTTAGTCCAAAATTTGATCAACATTTTATCATATTTTCTTTTGCTTCATAAGAGACCATTGCTTCTATCTTGACACAAAGGAATCTCAAAGGAGAATTACTCCCAATAAGTTTTATGAGTAAAACATTACATGACTATGAGTTGAGATATTTCGAAATAGAGAAACATGATATTTCTTTGGTCAAAGTTGGGGCACACTTCAAAAATTCTATCTTGTCATCTCATGTTATATAATATGTCACAACATCTCCGGTAAAAATGCTCCTTAATCAACAATTTAGAGAAGGAAAATGGGAAAATTGTCTTGCAAATATTCAAGAATATGATATTGAAATCAATCCATTGAAAGTAGTAAAAGGACAAGGATTATGCAAACTTATGATCAGGACTGACACATTAAACGGGGTTATATCTATTTCAGCATGACCTTCATAATCCACATCAGAATGGTATAAGGATATTATCTTCTATTTAAAGTTTGGTCAGTTCTCAAATGACATGTCTTCAAAAGAAAGAAGGGAATTAAAAATGAAGGCAAACCAATATGTACTAGTTGTTGAAACACATTTTCGAACAAATTTTGATGGAATGCTCTTAAGATGCATAGATTCAATAAAATATCAAAAGGTGCTCATTGAATTTCATGAAGGCATTTGTTGTGGACATTTTCCACCTACAACTACAACACACAAAATTATGAGAGTAGGCTATTATTGGCCAACTGTTTTTAAATATTTGTATGCAATGATTAGAAAGTGTATTTCTTTCCAAATATTTTTAGGAAAAATGAAATGAGCCGCGATGCCATTGCAGTCCATAACAATTGAAGAACATTCTATACAATGGGGATTAGATGTCATTGGCCCAATAAATCCTAACTCTAGTAAAGGTCATTCTTATATTCTTAATGCAACTAACTATTTTACAAAATGGCAAGAAGTTTTAGCTCTCAAGAAGGTTGATTATGAAGAGCTCATTAATTTCCTCAAAGATAATACATTATAAGTTCATTACATACAATGGATCAATATTCATCGGATCAAAATTTACCAAATTTTGTGTGGAATTTGGTATTATAATGGGGAAATCTTCGAAATGTTATCTCCATGGAAATGGTTTAGCTAAATATACAAACAAGACATTGATCCAAATCCTTAAGAATAAAATTGATGTGAATCAAATAAATTGGCATAAAAAATTAATAGATGCATTATGGGATAGTAGAATTACATCGAAATACAACACCGAGTTGTCTACATACACACTGGTATATAGGAAAGAAGAAAAAATTCCAATTCATCTAGAACTAATTGCCTTATCATATGCTACAAATTCTGAAGACACTGAAGAAATATCTCCTCTAGGAAGAAGTTATAAACAATTGATGCATATAAATGAACAAATAAATGGGGAATTGAGGAAAATAAATCAAAGACAAAATTCTTGTAACACCCCTATTTTACCCAGCTTGCAAATTAATAATGATTGATAATGTCCATGTGATGACACATAGACACTGTAATTATATTATTTTTTATTCAACACACCAATCAACTGACTGTGGGGTGAATCCTTAAAAGTATTGGCCATGATACCACCAGAGGAAAGAGTGAGGAGACCTGGAGAGGGGGCTTGTTATGCTGAAATAACCCAAACCCCCTTGTCGAGAGATTAATTTTGAAAATATTTAGACTATTTCCTTAGCCCTGATTCCAAGGAAAAATTAGTTAATGAGAAGGGGTGGTATTTGAACAACCAACCACCCCCATGAATAAATTTATGGGGAATTTGGCTAGGACAATAGAATCTTCCAGTCAGAGGTAAGACATAGTGTGAATTATGCACCCAGTTTGACCCCATGTTTTCCTTTTGATAGAAGGAACATGACATGTGGAGAACCTTCTTATGTGGGGAATGCAAGTAGAGAAAGTGGGGAGTCCAAGGGGGAAAGTATCGGGACAAGGGAGTTTTGGTTGTAGGACTGGTATGAGATTCGAGGTCCCCGATGTAAACCGAAAGGTCATGAGCTTAATGTTGGGAGGGCGTCTGATAAGCCTCAATGATGCTTGGGCTAGGTGGGTATGAGGTGTTGGAGTTACTTCACACACACCTAGGATTTCTTATTCCTAAGGTTTTTCCTTGTTTATTAGTCATAATTAGTCATTATCAAGTCTCCTATATTTTAGGGGAGAATATTCCACCTGAAGAATATTCTCTTCGGTTCACACTTCAGTTTGACTAGTTGAGTTGAGTCTAGATGTTGCATTGGTTTTGTCACCAAGCAAAATTGGTATCATCACCATGATAATGTGCACTTGCCTTGGTTTCATCACCATATTGACGCATTACCCTTGATTCCTTGATCTACTCCTCACTACACTATGTTTCAGTTAGTTAACTGAAGATTGATTGACTAGTTAACTCAACTAAGTGGCAGTTCACTCTTGTAACTTCCTGAGAGACTAGACTAGGTGTTAGTTTACTCCCGTAACTGTTGGTGTGTGTCCATATCACTCTAGACCACCACTATGGCTCATTAGTTACTCATGTATCCTAGATCTATTGTAAATTATTCACTCTTTGAGTGTGGAAAACGGTTAATGAGAATTCTTTCATTCTTTCTCTCCTTCTTCTTCTTTCTCATTTTCTCTCTACAAATGTGTGTATCATTGTTTAGCTAGATCTATTATGTGAAGTTTCAACACATTTACATGGTATCAGATCCGACAGACTGCTAAGCAAAATCTACACCAAATTATTTTTGCAGGTACTAAAGATTGAAGAATGTAGAAAAGATGGAATCTATGTTTTACTCATCGAAAATACTTCTCATGCCTCATAAATATTTGGAATGGAAGCCAAAAATTCTTATTTATCTCAGATGCAGAGGCTTTTAACAAATAACTATGACAATAGAAGTAGATTCTAATTCCACCGATGAGAAAAATGACTTTCTCAATAGACAAGGTATGGCCATAGGATTTATCTGCTTGTCTATTTCTCCAGAAATTCTCCACCAAGTATGTGATGTCTCACAAGAATTCACTCCAAATTAATTATGGACCATATTGGAGGTTCTATTTGGGAACAAAGAAGATTGTGAAGATTGCATGCAGGGGATTGGAAAGATAGAGCTAGAAGAGAAACCATCAAAAGATCAAGCCTCTTATTCTGAAGAGTCTTTTAAATAAGTATTTGCACAAATTTGTATCCCATTAATTGAAGATGATGTCTACTCCATTTCAGATTTGTTTTCTAAATTTCATGTGGAAGATATATGGAATGCATCTCAGGGGTCACATGCAGACACTTTTCCATGCACAATGGATGCATCTCAGGAGACAAAAAGTGAGCCGCGCACATCAAAATCAATTATGATATTTTATGAGAATAATTTTCCGAAACAAATTGGATATTTGACTTCCTCTCGGGAAAATATCCATTTTCAAAAAAACAATATTCTGAAATGGAGTCTGAGAAGTGAAGTTATGATCGTTTTAAAATCAACAAAATTTCAGCGGTTTTTCCGAAAACGGTCGCACGGTTTTCAAAGTTTCATCCAAACTTTATTTGGATATTCTTCATTACAAGAAGAAAAAGTGGATATGTGTGGACATATAAATGGTGCATATACTTCATCAAATCCCTGCAGACATCTACATCTTCAACAAAATCTTCAACAAGCACAAACTTGCACAGTTGTGAGGTCTTCTTCGAGTGAAGGATAAGGTTGCTTAGCAACTGCTTTTTGTTCCTTCTATTTTTTTTTTTTTTATGAATTGTAATTTGAGGAGGGGTTTTCCCTCTTTCCTCACTTTATTTCAATATATCTTTTTTATTTGGGTATCTAACATGGCCTCGTTGCTGGGACCCATTCTTTATTTTCACCATAGTGATGTTCAGGGGGGTGTTGGAGTTACTTCACACACACCTAAGATTTATTTTTCCTAAGGTTTTTCCTTGTTTATTAGTCATAATTAGTCATTATCCAGTCTCCTATATTTTAGGGGAGAATATTCCACCTAAAGAATATTCTCTTCAGTTGACACTTCAGTTTGACTAGTTGAGTTGAGTCTAGATGTTGCATTGGTTTTGTCACCATGCAACATTGGGATCATCACCATGCTAGTGTACACTTGCCTTGGTTTCATCACCATATTGGTGCATTACCCTTGATTCCTTGATCTACTCCTCACTACACTCTGTTTCAGTCAGTTAACTGAAGACTGATTGACTAGTTAACTCAACTAGGTGACAATTCACTCTCGTAACTTTCTGAGAGACTAGACTAGGTGGAAGTTTACTCCTGTAACTGTTGGTGTGTGTCCATATCACTCTAGACCACCACTATGGCTCATTAGTTATTAATGTATCCTATATCTATGTAAATTATTCACTCTTTGAGTGTGGAAAACGGTTACTGAGAATCCTTTCATTCTTTCTCTCCTTCTTCTTCTTTCTCCTTTTCTCTCTACAAATGTATGTATCATTGTTTAGCTAGATCTATTTTGTGTAGGTTCAACACATTTACATGAGGTAATCCCTACCGTATTACCTTGAAAACCTGAGGAATAATTATCTAGTGGTATCATGGCTTGGCACAGGGGTGGTTTGTTGTCGAAGTGACTCAGCATGCAAAGCCTATCACTGGGTGGAAAGGAGAACACCCACATCTAGTTGGTTGGTAAAATCCATCATTGAAAAGATAAGTAATCATTATGCTCCCGGTACCGATTAAAATGAATAGATTGGTGCATGTGATTGTATTCTTGGATGTGTATGTTTGCTTGATGTATGGACTAGTTAATTCTTGGCAAGTATGTGTACTTGAGTAATGTTGGGACAATATGAATGGCTATTTCTTGTGGGTTCTTTCATGGATAAATATGCATGTGTAGATGAGATAAATCCTTGCGTTATTCATAAGTATATTATGATGTGTAATCCTATTTAGTGGAATGATAAATTGATGCGCCCATAAGGATTTTTACTAATGTAATAACAAACTTGAATGGAAGGATCCCTAAGTAGTGAAGCTCTACTTCAGGACATTAGTTAAGGAAAACCCTCGAAGAAAACCCTCAAAAATGTATAAGTCCATATTAGGACTATTAACCTGCATGAACCCCTATGTTAATATTCAAGTAATTGCAGCCATTGTATTGGCGCGACAAGTAAATCCCAACCCTTCATCAAGGTAGGATATGATACTTAGAGAGAATGCACCCAAAATCCAATGAGGACCCTAGATCCATCAGAGGGAGATACAAAATATTTTGTTTGTTGATCAATACTCCTCACGTTTGAGGGATGGTTGGGGAGAAATGTCAGTGTTGACCATCTTGTCCATTGGAGAGTAGATCCAGTCGATAACGATTGTTGATTGTTATGGTGTCATTGGAGTATCCCCCCAAAAATGAAATAGATCCACTATGATGGAGAGGTTTCAAGGAGAATTATGGACCATCAGACACATTGGGATGGGCATCAAGAAATTTGGACCAGTGATCATGGAGTATTCATTGGAGTAGCATTGGATAAAGAACTCTGATGGGAAGACTCTATGAAACAATCCTAGACATCGATCAGAGTCCTATTGAGAGCGTTGTCAACCATAGATATATAGTTTTCACATGGACAAGGCCATGAAAAAGGTGACACCATGTTGAAAATGATGACATCACCCAACCAATGCACTCGACATAAGTGTCAGTACCAGGGAGATTTATCCTGAAGCTTTGTGATGAAATGTATCCCCACTCTAGTCCACGTGTAATGACATGGGGGGTTACCACGTGTCAAGACAATATCATTCCATGTTTAACTAGGATTTGGCATTTTTAGACAGGGTTCCTTGGTGACATGTGTGCCACGTGTTGTGTCAGGTGGAAACAAAGGTCCAGGTGGCCAGTACCGAAGGTGAGGTCGTAAGGAGACCCTGAAGGGAAATTTGGGCCATTGATAAGTGTAAGGAAAGATTAAATATCGGTCATTGATTGAGTGAGGTAAAGAGATACTAGTCATTCTTTGGAGGTGTTGGTTGGAGTGAGTTGTGGAGATAAACTCTGACAAAGAAACTTTGAGAGACATCCAGGACCATAGATTGGGGGATAGTTGGAAATTAATCTTAATAGTAAAAAAGCATCGAAACTATATGAGTGAGGATCGGAGGAGAAATGAGGCCATGATGATGTATGGAACCAACATGTCTAGAGGAGGACACATGGTTTCTTGTAATTGCATAAAAGTGAAAGTGTGGCCCCTGTCGGTATTAACCCATAGGGAAAGTGTCAAGGTCTTAGCCTTTCGATTTGAGGGGCATGAAGAGATCTTGACTGATTATCAGAACTTTTCATTGATCAATCTGGATCATTGATCACAATGAGTTGATCAGAGTTGGGTGACCAGAGAACTCCAAAGTAGGAACTTCGAGAGTGAACCAGAGCCATCGATTTAGTTGGAGAATAACCTCATTCATTGGATCCAGAGAAGCTAGACTTAGACGGGAGACATTCCGAGGGGTGATATGGACCATAGGTCGGAGAGAAGGAGGATCAAGTCTCAACAGTTGATTTTGGTGGTATTCATGTGAGCAAAAGAGGACATGTGCCAAGGACATAATCCCAACCGATGTGCAGTAAACATGTGTCAACGTCTGAGTGGAGAAAGTTAGGCCTAGTGATGACTTGCCACACGGTGGTTGGTCCATGTCTCAAGTGTTGGTTTTTCCACATGTCATGTCATTTGGGGCCTTTGAGAGGAGGGTTTGTGATATCATATGAGTGCCATGTTTTTATATAGGTTGCAGTTCCACAGAGGCAACTGAGGTCAAGGTAGTAGATGAGTGGACATAACCCATAGTTCACCGGGGTAGTAATATTTAGAGTGTTATAGGGGGGAATATACTTCGAATGAGATAGACTCTTATAAGATATCTACATCGTTAATTGATGAAAAGGAACCCGAGTGTAGTGTCAGTCAATGTGTCTTGAAGAGGTTGTTGCCACGTGTCAAACAGAGATCGTGCCACATGCTGTACTGGAATTGGCACTTTAAAATAGGGTTTCATAGGAATGTGCTTTCCACGTGTAATGTCAAGTGGTAGGTGGTGGCAGTGCTAGGTATCTTTGGTTCATCTCTAATGTCAATGTTAGATGGTTTTTCTGGATACAATCAAGTGCTCATTGCAATAGAAGATAGACTTAAAACTACTTTCATTACATCATGGGATACATATGCATATGTACACATGCCTTTTGGATTGAAAAATGATGGATCCACTTTTCAGAGAGAAATGGATCATTCCTTCAAAGACTTAATTTGAAAATTTATGGATGACTATTAAGATAATATTTTTTTTTTTTTTGTGTGTGGAGGAATCGGCAACTAGTTGGGCACGTGCTCGCGTTACACGTGGCCTTGTTATCCAACCGCTACCACTATAACCTCCAGGTGTGCCCACGATGCCCCTTACGCGGCACACAAGGTAAGTCGGGGGGAATTGAACTCGAAACCTCATGGAACTTCATTTTCACGGCACTTGCCAATTGAGCTGCCCCCCCGGGGGCGACTATTAAGATAATATTACTATTCATTCCAGAGTAAGAGAAAAATGCATGTAGATTATATGAAATATCTCTGAATCCTGAGAAATGTTTGTTTTAAGTTTCAAAGGGAAAACTCTTGGGACATATAGTTAGTAAATAAGGAATTTACATTGATCCAAAGACAATTAAATCTATTAATGGATTGAATCCTCCAACATTGAAAAAAGGGGTAGAATATGTTTTTAGAAATATTAACTTTGTAAGGAGGTTTGTCCCAAATTATAGCACAATTTTGATATCGATAAATGTATTGTTTAAAAAGGAGAAAATTTTTGAATGGACGCAAGAAATTTAAAGAGCATTCACTAAGATCAAGCATATTATTACTTCAACTCCAGTTCTTGTAAGTCCAAACTTTAATCAAGATTTTAATATAATATATTATTTTTCTTCAGAAGAGACCATTGCTTCTATCTTGACACTAAGAAATCTCAAAGGAGAAGAACTCCCAATAAGTTTTATGAGTAAAACTTTACATGACTATGAGTTGAGATATTTAGAAATAGATAAACATGATCTTTCTTTGGTCAAAGTTGTGGCACACTTCAAAAATTATATCTTTTTATCTCATGTTATAACATATGTCCCAACATCTACGGTAAAAATGCTCATTAATCAACAATTGAGAGAAGGGAAATGGGCAAATTGGCTTGCAAAAATTCAAGATTATGATATTGAAAGCAATCCATTGAAAGTAGTCAAATGATAAGGGTTATGAAAACTTATGACATGGATTGATGCATTAAACGAGGTTATATCTATTTCAAAATGACCTTCATAATCCATATCAGAATGGCATGAGGATATTATCTTCTATTTAAAATCTAGTCAGTTCTCAAATGGTATGTCTTCAAAAGAAAGAAGGGCATTAAAAATGAAGGAAAACTAGTATGCACTAGTTGTTGAAACACCTTTTCAAAGGAATTTTGATGGAATGATCTTAATATGCATAGATTCAATAAAATCTCAAAACATGCTCATTGAATTTCATGAAGGCATTTGTGGTGGAAATTTTTCACCTACAACTACAACACATAAAATTATGAGAGTAGGCTATTATTGGCCAACCATTTTTAAATATTTGTATGCAATGATTAGAAAGGGTATTTCTTGGCAAAGATTTTCAGGGAAAATGAAAAGAGTTGCAATGTCGTTGTAGTCCATAACAGTTAAAGAACCTTCTATACAATGGGGATTAGATGTAATTGGCCCAATAAATCCTAACTCTAGTAAAGGTCATTCTTAAATTCTTATTGCAACTGACTATTTTACAAAATGGCAAGAAGTTGTAGCTCTCAAGAAGGTTGATTTTGAAAAGATCATTAATGTAATATCCCCTGGCCAAACCCAATTGTAAATGTAATATAAGTGTACTTAAGTTGGTGAGTTGTTTTGACATCATTTTGTAATGCACTTCCCATGGCATAGTGCGGGCATGAACTGCGCATTAAAATGATGTAGTGTGCACATTTTCGGATACCGCACGCAGTAACTAATGTGCGTGTAGTATGGAGGACAACGAGCCTCATGTATATGATATGTGTTATAGGCTGGTGAGCTAGTTATTATAATATGGGATGCTTATGTTTTGGTATTAGGCCGGAACACCTAGATTTTAAAGGCCAATGTGCTTATTTTGTATATGTCTCATCATTAATATAAAATACATCGTTGCACGTAGACTGACCACGATAAAAGAGATGGGGGACTGAACTTCACTGGTTAGGGAAAGGGAGGACCAAAATTTAAGTGAAAAGGGCTAAGCTAGAGAGCTTAAGCCAAAAAGGAATATTATACCAATATTTCCTAAAAACATAAAGTATGGCTAATTATTTTATCCTAAGTTCTCAAGTTGGGGACAAGTGGACCAAAGTAACTTTCGATATGACAAGTGTCAAGTTGGGGGCACACATTGATATCATGGGTACTTATCGCTTTTGGTCACTTTTTCACGGGGATTCTTACCATTAGATTGACCATCATTCTCACTATCACTTTTCACGATGAGTTTCATGATGATTCCTTCCTTCACTCAGTTATCCAGTCAATGATTCCATGAAAATTTTCACTCGCACAGTCAGTTATCCTTGAGACATCCATTTCACCATATCTGAGCCTATTTCCATAACCTTTTCCGGTTGGTGTACCTGTTTAGCTTGGAGCGAGATTGAAGAAGCGGGTTTTCAAGCCCATGAGAAATTCTCTGAGCGAGAGAATTGTTGGGGATTGATTCCTAAAGGTGCTAAACTGTAGCTACAGTGCTCTGAGACTTCCGGTCCGGCCTGTTGCTGAAGCCCTGGAAGGGAAGTGGGGCAGCCGAGGGACTGTTGAGTAGAGAAGGGGCACACTTCCTTGAGTGGGACAGGAATGTGGGGAATGAGAGGTTGTAGGCTATTAGTTGAGTGAGCACCCGAGACAGAGTCTTTCCTGTTGTCCATGAGCCTTATCCTGGTTAGGAACCATTTACTCGGGTGGAGTTCAGTCCCAACTCGGGGGTGACTCACTGTTGAGAGTGATGAACAGTGTAGTCTAAGGCTGGGAGGTTCATGGACGGTCTATACGCAGTTGGTGACAATATTTCCAATATAAGTACCGATTGTATGATAAAATTATATGCTGCATTGTTATTTACGTGCTTATGTTACGGTTTATCATATATGTGATTATAATTACCTGTATGTTTATGGGTATTTTTCTGTATATGCTGCATATCTATGGTTACTGTTATTCCAGTATGAAATCATATATTACAGAATGTGATTGTTTGTTTATGTTTATATGTAAAGCTTCCACAAGAGTGTTGTATGTATATGTTTAAGTTGCATGCAGTTTGAAGAGAAAATTTATGTGGCATAGCTCAGTTGATTACTAGGTATGTTATTGTATGTTACACAGTAAGAGAATGAAAGAGTTCCCTAGAGTATTATGGCCTGACCTGTTTAAGGTTGGGGATGTTACCAACTGGTGTCAGAGCATGAGAGATTTCTCTGGAGTGGCATTCCCAGGCTTTGGGTGGTCGGGGGATGTTACAAATTGGTATAAGAGCTTCAGTTTCAACAATGAGCTTGGATGGGCTGGAATGGTTCAAATGAAGTGAATATTCATAGAAGAGTAACTTTGAAGTGACCAAAATTCAAGTCACGGAGCATCCATGGAAATTGTTGGCGTGCTGACACGTGCGGTAAATTTTGGCACCGCACGAAAAACATTGGCGTGCAAGTGTGCATGGTAAACTATGGCGTCACGTAGAAGAATATTATGTGTGGATGCATGTGTTGAATTTATCCTTGTGCGGTGAGAATGCACATAGTAATGTGCACATGGGGTGCGCAAGTATTGCATAAAACAGAGGAATTTTGTTGGTACGCGCATAGTATGAGTATAAGTTGTCTCGCGACAATGTATTCAATGGTGCACATAGATTATTGTGCACGATGGAACATGTTGAACCTTGACATGGTGCAATGCATAGGGAGAAATGCATGTGGAGTATCAGTGCGTGATACCCAAAACTGTGCGCAGTGGATATTGGCACACAACACAAAAGTAGTGCATGCAAGTTGTTGGCGCAACGAAGAAGAAATGCACAGTGAATATAGGTGCATGGAATGCATTTTACCTAATGATATTGCTATGCACTTTAAATATAAATGTACAGGTCGAAGTTTAGTGCGCACAAAGTCATTTGGAAGGCGATGAATCTGAGTTTAATTTGCATAATATTAGAAGAAAAAGAAACACACAACCACATCGAAGCATTAATTAAAAGGAATTTCGAGCTTTTCCTCAGATTCAAACAAATGGAAGTGAAATATAAGATTACAAGAAAAGCATACAATAAAAGAAAACAAGACTCATAACACCACCAGATAGAATTTTGTAATAAATAGTCCAAAATCCACTTCTGTATTTATATAATCATATTAATCACAAAATTACAAAAAGGGGGATGATAGCAGTAATTCTATTGTAAAAGGGTCATTTAAGAATAGGCCTATCATCTATGGTGCTCCTTACCTCCGCTACCAGCTGTTCAAATTCACTGAAACATACTTAATTTTAGTTGAAGACTCACTTCAGCTTAGCGATCTCCTCCTTTAAAGAATCTAACCAGATTGGTTGATTCTCTCCAACACTTTTGGCCGTTTCAGTCGTGGATTCCTCCTTCTTCTGTCGCTTGCTCCTTTTCTTCTTAGAGGATGGCCTGTTGATGACTAAATCCTTCATAGTGGGATTTGGTTTGACTTCCAACCATGATTCTATAGCCGGCTCTGTGTGGAATTTAGTCACTAGAATGTGCGCAAGGACCCTTTCCTACTTATTCGCAGGAAAGTCTAGCATGTTGCCCGAATAACCAGTCTCACTGGATTTAGCCTTGCCCATGTATCTCAGTTTGTGGATACCAAAATGCTTTTACAGAGAAAAGAAAGTCGAGAAATTTGGAGATTACTTCGTTTATGGATAAGCAGATAACTTCATACTTGAGGATTGGTAGTTATAGAATTCCAATTATGAAGCGCAGAAGGACTACGTACAAGAGCGTTGGGTTGCCATGCTCAGCTAATCCATTTCAAATGATTAACTTTCAAGTTCATTACATGGTGGCGTTCAGCTGACGTCACATGGCTACAAAGTACCGAATGAGTGAAACGGGGTGATCTGACTAGTCATCGCCCACTCCACGAGTGGTGGATTTGACATGTTGAAACACGTGGTACCACGTCTTGGAAAAATTGGTTTCGAAAAACCACCTTATTGCACAAATGTATCTATGAAGGCACCACGTGTCTATGTTTTCAAGATGTGGGTCTTATCTAGAATTGTCATGGTGATAACACCAGTAAATCAGGAGAGATAATTCTGATGTATATATTGAACCAAAATGGTTCATATTTCTCATGAATTGTTGAATTGTTAGCCCGATAAGTTTCGATAGCTGCACGTTTTGTAGAATTAACAACAACTAGATCAGATCAGACCAGTGCGGATTCCATAGGAATGGAATAAGCACAAGGGAATTACAGTCAGCAAGATGAGAGCAGAGGGGTGGATGTCCATTTGGGCATTGAAGGAACGAACTCCAACGGACATGGAGAAGAAAGGAATGAAAACATGAATATGGCTGAGACCATTAAGAATTTGCAGAAGGAGGTCCAAAGCCATAAATCTGATAATGAAAGGCTTATGAGATCCAAAGAGCAATAGGATGACTTCAACATGAAGTTATTGGAGGGCTTGAACAAAATAGAAAATAAATTGGTTAAGGAGAGTGGCTCAAGCAAATCTGGAAGTCACAAGCCTTTGGATGAGAAAAAAAAAGAAAAAAGTGTTAGTAGACATCACCATCATTCCCCAAGGCATTCCAATAAGAGAGAAGGCAACATCTCAAGTCTATCCCCTGTCAGAAGGTATAAGAGGTCTGGGGTGGATGAGCTACGAGGAGAAATGAAAGAAATCAAACCTCCTACATTTGATGGTGAGCACAAGAAGGATGAAGATGCAGACACATGATTGTTGAGCATGAGAAAGTATTTTCAATTACAAAATTATTCTTCTCATCTAGAAGGTATAATTGCTATCTATCAACTCAAAGGAAAGGCCTCCATGTGGTGGGATCAACTTGTGCAGGTGCAGCACATTAAAGTGAAAAGTGTTACTTGGAGGGAATTCAAGAAGTATTTTGAGAAGAAATACTTGACTAAGAGATACTATGACAAGAAAATGAAAGAGTTCTTTGAACTCAAGCTTGGAAGTGTGACCATAGATGAATATGAGAGAAAGTTTCTGGAACTGTTGACGTATGTCTCTTTCATCAAGGATGAGACAGTCAAAATTCAAAGGTTCTTGAGTGGATTTCCACCATTAATCAGTGAAAACATATAGTATGATGATCCCAAGACATTAGAAGAGACCATAAGGTGAGCTAAATTCCTATATGATCAACAGAAAGCAAGGCCAGCTTTCCAAAAGGCTTGGGAAGGAAATAAGAAATTCAAGATGGATCAAAGGAGGAAGGGAGCTAAGCCACCATTCTTCAGAAATAATCCACATGGACAAAAAATGTCTAAAGAACCCAGAACGATTGACATAGGGAGTCAAGGGCCAAGGAATCCACCTATGCAATGTTGGGGTTGTAAAGGAGATCATAGGTTAAGATATTTTCCTCACAGAGGTGAAAAAGGTAGGGTTGTTCACAATGTACAACAAGCTGAAACAGTGGAGGACATGGGCAGATATGTGCCAAGGATTTATGCAGCCCTAGACAACAAGCAAGTAGAGTATTAGTCCCACATGATTGAAGTGGAAGGTATGATCAAAAACCAAACCATTGTTATTTTAATCGATTCAGGAGCTAGTCATAGTTATATAGACCCTAAGATGGTAGAAAGTTTGCAATTTCCAAGAAGCAAGAATGGGAAATCCTGGTTGGTGCAACTGGCTACAGGAGCTAGAAGAAAAGTTAATGAGATGGTTAAGTCATGCCTCATAGACATGAATGGACTGAACACCAAGGCAAATTTAAACATCTTGCCTTTAGGTTCCTATGGCTGTCTAATTGGTATGGATTGGTTGGACCAACATTACACTCTCTTAGACTGTCACAACAAAGAATTTACTTGCCTATATGAGGAAGGGAAACTAAGGAAAGTACATGGAATTCCTAGGGCAGTAACCATTAGACAAATTTCAGCATTTCAGTTGAAGAAATGTTACAGAAAAGGGTGTCAAATAATTTCAGCTCATTTGGTGGAGACACCTAGAGATAAGGTGCCAAATTTGGGGGATTATGTAGTCCTGGAAGATTTTGAATATGTGTTCAAGGAGGTACCCGAACTACCCCCAAGGAGAGACATTGATTTCTCTATAAATTTAATGCCTGGAGCAATGCCAATATCAAAGACTCTTTACAGAATGAGTACACCAGAATTGAAGGAGTTGCAAATGCATCTTGAAGAACTTCTGAAGAAGGGGTATATACGCCCAAGTGTGTCACCTTGGGGTGCCCCAATA
Source organism: Picea mariana (assembly GCA_032191745.1). NCBI lineage: Eukaryota > Viridiplantae > Streptophyta > Pinopsida > Pinales > Pinaceae > Picea > Picea mariana. The sequence goes on along the minus strand of JASDQU010102875.1, from coordinate 304,879 downwards.
TTGTTTGTGAGAAAGAAATATGGAACACTAAGATTGTGCATTGACTTCAGAAAGTTGAATAAAGTGACTGTTAAGAACAAGTATCCTCTGCCAAGGATTGATGACCTCTTTGATCAATTGAAGGATGCAAAGATATTTTCAAAGATAGATCTTAGATCAGGATACCATCAGGTAAGGATTAAAGAAGAAGATATCAGCAAGACTACCTTCAAGACAAGGTATGGTCATTATGAGTTCACAGTTATTCCATTTGGATTGTCAAATGCACCAACTGTTTTCATGTGCTTAATGAATGGTGTTTTCTGAGAATATTTGGACAAGTTTGTCATTTTCTTTTTGGATTACATTCTTATATATTGTAAGTCAGAGGAAGAGCATGAACATCATTTGAGGATGGTGTTGCAAGTATTAAGGGAACACCAGTTGTATGCCAAATTGAGCGAGTGCTTATTTTATCAGAAACAGATTCATTATTTGGGGCATATCATTTCAAAGGATGGGATAGCAGTGGATCCTGAGAAGATAGAGGCCATTAGAGAATGGTTAGCACCAAAGAATGTGACAAAGATGAGATCATTCATGGGTCTTGCAGGCTACTACAAAATATTTATTGAAGGATTCTCAAAGATTGCACACCCAATCACTTACTTGCAAAGGAAGGGAGTGAAGTTTCAGTGGACACTGGATTGTGAGAAGAATTTCCAACACTTGAAACAATTGTTGACAAGTGCTCCAATATTAAGGATCGCAGACCCAGATGAAGACTTCATCGTATGCATCGATGCATGTAATGAAGGACTTGGTGGAGTCCTCAGTCAAAATGGGTTTGTCATATGTTATGAATCAAGGAAGTTGAAAGATCATGAAAGAAACTATGCCACTCATGATTTGGATTTGGTAGCCATAGTGCATGCCTTGAGGAAATGGAGACACTACCTCATGGGAAATAGGTTTGAGCTAAGAATAGACCACAATGGTTTGAAATATTTATTTGATCAACCAAATCTAAATGCTAGGCAAAGCAGATGGTTATAATTTCTAAGCGAATATAACTTTCATATAAAGCATATCAAGGGGAAAGAGAATAAAGTGGTTGATGCACTTAGTAAGAAGGTGCATGAATTACATGCTACAACCATTAGCATGTATCATACTGATATTAAAAGAAAAATTCTGGAGGCTGCAAATGCAGATCTGCAATACAAAGAATTGGTAGCAATGCTACAGCAGGGTAAGATGCCACAAAAGGTGGATAATTATAATTTGGAAATAGATGGAATATTGTTGTACAAGAACAAAATTTTTGTTCCAAATATACATGACTTGAAACATATGATTTTGCATGAAATGCATAATGTTCCTTATGCAGGGCACCCTGGATATCAGAAAACTGTGGCAATGATCAAAATCCATTACTTTTGGCCAGGTATGAAGAGAGAGATCGCTGAATACATCGCTAGATGTATGGAATGCTAGAAAGTTAAAGCTGAGAATAGGCACCCAACAGGGTTTCTGCAACCTTTACCTATTCCTGAATGGAAGTGGAAAGTGGTGACAATGGATTTTATTACGGGATTGTCTAGAACAGACAAGCTGCATGATTTGATCATGGTGGTGGTTGACAAGATTATGAAATATTCCCATTTTATTCCACTGAAAACTACTCACAAGGCAACATATGTTGTTGATATTTTCATGAAGGAAGTGGCACGATTGCACGGAATTCCTAAGACAATTGTGTCTGACATAGACTCGAAATTCACCTTGTATTTTTGGAAAGGATTGTTCAAAGGATTTGGAACGAATATGAACTTTAGTGCAGCTTATCATCATGATTCTAATGGATAGACAGAGAGGGTGAACAAAGTGATAGAAGACATACTGATAATGTATGTGATGGACAAACCATCGAAATGGGAAGACTACCTACACCTGGTAGAATTCGCTTACAACAATGGGTATCAGGCATCATTGAAGATGAGCCCATTTGAAGCACTTTACGGCAGAAAATGAAATACTCCAGTGAGTTGGGATAATCCAGCTGATACGACAGTAGTTGGGCCAGATTTTCTCAAGGAGATGGAGGACCAAATAATAAAAATTAAGTAGAATTTAAAAGTTGCCCAAGACAGACAGAAAATTTATGCCGATAAGAATAGAACCCACAAAGAATTCAAAGTGGGTGATCATGTTTTCCTGAAAGTAAAAGCTAACAGGAGTTCCTTGAAGCTGGGAAGCTGCGCCAAGTTGGAAACCATATTTTGTGGGCCATTTGAAATCCTAGAGAGGATTGCTCCAATTGCTTATATGATTGAATTTCTTGCATCTATGTCTGTTCATAATGTCTTCCAAGTATCATTGCTAAAGAAATATATACCTGATGCTAATCATGTTATTGATTGGAATGTGATTTAGGTGGAGCAAGAAGGCACTTTTCAAGTGCATCCAGTGCGCATTTTGGACCGAAAAGTCAAGCAGTTGCGGAACCGAGCCATAGGGCTTGTAAAGGTCCAATGGACTTGGTAAGGTCCCGAGGATGCTACTTGGGAGCATCAGGATGCAATGTAGACATAATACCTGCATCTTTTGAATATTTTGTTGTATATGGCTGTATGATGCACTGAGGATAGTGCATAAATAAGGGGAGGGGATTGTAATATCCCTCGGTCGAACCCAGTTGTAAATGTAATATAAGTGTACTTAAGCTGGTGAGTTGTTTTGACATCATTTTGTAATGCACTTCCCATGGCATAGTGCACGCATGAACTACGTGGTAAAATGATGTAGTGTGCACATTTCTGGATACCACGCGCAGTAACTAAAGTGCACGTAGTATGGAGGACAACGAGCCTCATGTATATGATATGTGTTATAGGCTGGTGAGCTAGTTATTATAAGTTGGGATGCTTATGTTTTGGTATTAGGCCGGAAAGCCTAGATGTTAAAGGCCAATGTGCTTATTTTGTACATGTCTCATGATTAATATAAAATACATCGTTGCACACAGAACGAACAAAATAAAAGAGATGGGAGACTGAACTTCACCAGTTAGGGAAAGGGAGGGCCAAAAGTTAAGGGAAAAGGGATAAGCTAGAGAGCTTAAGCCAAAAAGGAATATTATACCAATATTTCCTAAAAACATAAAGTATGGATAATTATTTTATCCTAAGTTCTCAAGTTGGGGACAAGTGGACCAAAGTAACTTATGACAAGTGTCAAGTTGGGGGCATGCATTGATATCATGGGGACTTAGCTCTTTTGGTCACTTTTTCACGGGGATTCTTACCAACAGCCTGGCCATCATTCTCACCATCACTTTTCATGATGAGTTTCACGGTGATTCCTTCCTTCACTCAGTTATCCAGTCAATGATTCCATGACCATTTTCACTCATGTAGTCAGTTATCCTTGAGACATCCATTTCACCATATCTGATTCTGTTTCCATAACCTTTTCCGGTTGGTGTACCTGGTTAGCTTGGAGTGGGATTGAAGAAGCAGGTTGTCAGGCCCGTGAGCAATTTTCCGAGCGAGAGAATTGCTGGGGATTGATTCTCGAAGGTGCTAAACTGCAGCTATAGTGCTCTGAGACTTCCGGTCTAGCCTGTTGTTGAATCCTTGGAAGGGAAGTGGGGTAGCTGAGGGACTGTTGAGTAGAGAAGGGGCACACTTCCTTGGTTGGGAAAGGCATGTGGGGAATGAGAGGCTGTAGGTTTTTAGTTGAGTGAGCACCTGAGACAAAGTCTTTCCTATTGCCCATGAGCCTTAGCCTGGTTAGGAACCATTTACCTGGGTGGAGTTCAGTCCTAGCTCTGGGGTGACTCACTGTTGAGAGTGATGAACAATGTAGTTTAAGGCTGGGAGGTTCGTGGATGGCCTGTATGCAGTTGGTGACAATATTTCCAAGATAAGTACCAATCATATGATAAAATTATATGGTGCATTGTTATTTACATGCTTATGTTACGGTTTATCATATATGTTATTATAATTGCCTGTATGTTTATGGGTATTTTCCTATATATGCTGCATATCTATGGTTACTGTTATTCCAGTATGAAATCGTATATTACAGAATGTGATTGTTTGTTTATGTTTATATGTAAAGCTTTCGCAAGAGTGTTGTATGTATATGTTTAAGTTGCATGCAGTTTGAAGAGAAAATATATGTGGCATAGCTCAGTTGATTACTGGGTATGTTACCGTATGTTCCGAAGTAAGAGAATGAAAGTGTTCCCTAGAGTAGCATGTCCCAGCCTGTTGAAGGCTGGGGATGTTACCAATTGGTGTCAGAGCATGAGAGATTGCTTTGGAGTGGCATTCCCCGGCCTTTGGGTGGCCGGGGGATGTTACAATTAATTTCCTCAAAGAGAATATATTATTAATATTTGGAGTCCCAGATAAGTTCATTACATACAATGGATCAATATTCATCGGATCAAAATTTACTAAATTTTGTGTGGATTTTGGTGTTACAATGGGGAAATCTTCGAAATATTATCTCCATGGAAATGGTTTAGTTGAATCTACAAACAAAACATTGATCCAAATCCTTAAGAATAAAATTGAAGTGAACCAAATAAATGGGCATAAAAATTAATAGATGCATTATGGGATAGTATAATTACATCGAAAGACAACATCGAGTTGTCTCCATACACATTGGTATATAGGAAAGAAGCAAAAATTCCAATTCATCTAGAACTAAATGCCTTATCATATGCTACAAATTCTGAAGACATAGAAGAAATATCTCCTTTAGGAAGAAGTTATAATCAGTTGATGCATATAAAGGAACAAATAAATGGGGAATTGAGGAAAATAAATCAAAGACAAAAATCTTGTAACACCCATGTTTTCCCCAACTTGTAAATTAATAATGATTGATAATTTCCATGGGATGGCACATAGACACTGCAATTATATTATTTTTTATTCAACACGCCAATCAACTGACTGTGGGGTGAAGCCTTAAAACTATTGTCCATGATACCACTAGAGGAAAGAGTGAGGAATCCTGGAGAGGGGGCTCATTATGCTAAAATAACCCAAACCCCCCTATTGAGAGATTATTTTTGAAAATATTCAGATTATTTTCTTAGCCCCGATTCCAAGGAAAAATAATTTAATGAGAAGTGGTGGTAGTTGAACAACCAACCAGCCCCATGAATACATGTAATGGTAAATTTGACTAGGACAATAGAAGCTTCCAGCCAGGGGTAAGACATAGTATGATTTATGCACCTAGTTTGATCCCATGTGTTCCTTTTGATAGAAGGAACAATACAAGTGGAGAACCTTCTTGTGTGGGGAATGCAAGAAGAGAAAGGGGGGATTCCAAGGGGGAATGGCTTGGAACAAGTGAGTTTGGGTTGTAGAACTAGTATGAGAGTCAAGGTCCCCAATCTAAACCGAGAGGTTGTGAGCTTAACGCTAGGAGGGCATCTGATAAGCCTCAATGATTCCTAGGCTAGGTGGGTATGAGGTAATCCTTACTGTATTACCTTGAAAACCTAAGGAAGAATTCCCTGGTGGTATCATGGATTGGCACAGGGGTGGCCTAGTGCTGAAGTGACTAATTATGCATAGCCTATGGTTGGGTAGAAAGGAGAACACCCACAACCAATTGGTTGGTTAAATCCATCATTGAAAAGATAAGTAATTATTATGCTCCTGGTATTGAGTAAAATGAATAGACTGGTGCATGTTATTATATTCTTGGATGTGCATGTTTGCTTGATGTATGGACTAGTTAATTCTTTGCAAGTTTGTGTACTTAAGTAATGTTGGGACAATATGAATGGCTATTTTTTGTGGATGCTTTCATGGATAAATATGCATGTGTAGATGAGATAAATCCTTGTGTTATTTGTAAGTCTATTACACTGTGTAAGCTTGTTTAGTGGAATGAGAACTTGATGCACCCATAAGTATTTTTACTAATGTAAGCATAGACCTGAATGGAAGTTTCCCTTAGAATTGAAGCTCTACTTCAAGTCATTAGTCAAGGAAAACCCTCGAAAATGTCTAATTCCATATTAGGACTATTGACCTGCATGAACCCTTATGTTAAGCTCCAAGGAATTGCATCCATTGTATCGAGGCGACGAGTAAATCCCAACCCTTCATTGGGGTAGGATAGGATTCCTAGAGAGAATGCACCTAGAATCGGACGAGAACCCTAGATCCATTGGAGGGAGATACAAAAGGACTTGGTCATTGATAAGGAATCCTCATGTTTGAGGGATGGTTGGGGAGTAAAGTTATTGTTTACCATCTGATCCATCGAAGAGAAGATCCAGTCGATAGCGACTATTGATCATTGTGGTGCCATTGGAGTAGCCCCCAAAAATGAAATAGAGCCACTGTGATGGAGAGATTTCAAATATAATTTTGGACCATCGGATATATTGGGATAGGAGTCGATAAATTTGGATCGATGATCATGGAGGAGTCATAGGAGTATCCTTGGATAATGCACTCTGATGGGAAGACTCTATAGGAAAATCATAGTTGTTGATCGAAGTCTCGCTGAGAGCATTGTCAACCATAGATATATAGTTTTCACTTGGACAAGGCCATGAAAAATGTGACGTCATATTGAAAATGATAATGTCACCCAACCAATGCACTCGAGACAAGTGTCAGCACCTGGGAGGTTGAGCCCGAAGCTCTGTGATGAATTGTAGCCCCACTCTAGTCCACATGTCATGACATAGGGGGGTAGCACATGTCAATCCAAGATCACACGATGTGTCACTGAGATTTGTCATTTTGAGACAGGGTTCCTTGGTGACATGTGTGCCATGAGTCGTGTCGGGTGGAAAAACAGGTCCAGGTGGCTAGTACTAAAGGCGAGGTCATAACGAGACCCTGAAGGGAAATCTAGGCCATTGATCGATGTAAGGTAATATTAAATATTGATCGTTGATTCAGTGAGGTAAATAGATCCTAGTCGTTCTTCGGAGGTGCTGGTTGGAGTGAGTTGTGGAGATGAACTCTGACGAAGGAACTTTGAGAGACATTCAGGACCATAGATTGAAGGATAGTTGGAAAGTAATCTCAATAGTAAAAAAGCGTGGGAACCGTATGAGCGAGGACAGGAGGAGAAATGATGCCATGATGATGTAGGGAACTAGCGTGTCTAGAGGAGGACACATGGTTTCTTGTAATTGCATAAAAGTGTGATTGTGGCCCTTATCGGTATTAACCCATAGGGAAAGTGTCAAGGTCTTAGCCTTTTGATTTGATGGGTGTGAAGAGATATTGACCTATTATCGACCTTGTCATCGATCGATCTAGATCATTGATCACGGTGAGGTCATCGAAGTTGGGTGACCAGAGAAATACAAAGGAGGAACTTCGAGAGTGAACTAGAGCCATCGATTTAGTTGGAGAATAACCTCGGTCATTGGATCCAGAGACAGTAGATTTAGACGAGAGGAATTTTGAGGGGTGATATGGACCATAGGTCGGTGAGGAGGAGGATCAAGTCTCAACCATTATTCTATTAGTATTGTTGTGAGCGGAAGAGGACACATGCCAAGGACATAATCTTATCCAATGTGTAGTAAACATGTGTTAATGTCTGAGTGGAGAACCTTAGGCCTAGTAATGACGCACACAGTGGTTGGTCCATGTCTCAAGTGATGGTTTTTCCATGTGTCATGGAATTTTTGGCCTTTGAGACGAGGGTTCATGATACAATATGAGTGCCACATGTCTATCCAAGTTGCAGGTAAATGGTGGAAACCGAGGTCAAGGTGGTAGATGAGTGGACGAAACCCATAGTTCATCGGGGTAGTAATATTCAGAGTGTTACAGGGGGGAATATACTCTGAATGAAATATAATATGAGAATATATCTATTTTGTTAATTGATGAAAAGGAACCCAAGTGCAACGTTAGTCCACATGTCTTGAAGAGGGTGGTTCCATGTGTCAAACGAAGACCATGCCACATGTCCTACTAGAATTGGCACTTTAAAATAGATTTGGTAGGAATGTGCTTTCCACGTGTAGTGTCAAGTGGAAGGTGGTGGTAGTGCCATGTATATGTGGTTCCAACTTGAGAGAACGATGTTAATCATCGACCAAGTGAGAAGTCTAAACGCTCTAAGGTCATTGTCTTTCTGACTTTAAGGTTCGTTCGATTAACTGAGGGGAAAGGGGTCAGAGTGGACCAGTCTGAGTGGCTAGGAGGAATGAACTCCGATGGGAGAACCCTAAGAGTAAGTAAAGTCCATTGATCATGGTCGTTGATTAGAGTGGGTGGTTTATGAAATGGGGATCAAGGAGCCAGGTGGTAGGCACCTCGTCAGAGCCGCTTCATATAGTGCTGATGATGCGGAGCCATGTAGATTCTATGTGGAAACGAGTTGGACTATGGCCAAAGAAATCCTGAAAAATTCTAGAGGTTGTAATGTTTGATCCAGAGCTCATTTTTTAGCATGATGACATTCGTTGGAAATATCTTAAAGAGCAGGAGTCAACGGTGTTCTAAAAAAGGGGCATTGATATAGTTGAGGAAAAGTGGAAATTTAATACCCCATCCATAAAAAGTGTACTTAGGGGTTTGGGTGTGTTACGATTATGTGAAGAGATATTTTGATCAAAGTGCTTTAGTCAAATATTTTCAAAAGGGACAACTGGTATTATTGTGGAACAAATCCAAGGGGAAATCTTCTACGAAATTTGAAGCAAAATCGATCGGCCCCTGTGTGATTGAAAAGGCCTTGGGATACAATTCTTATTTGTTTAGAGATATGAAGGGGACAATTCATATTTTTTTGTTCAATGGACAACATCTAAAAAGTTTTTTCTCTTGATCAATATTGCTCTCACGTGTACATAGTTTTTATCTTTTCCCTATACATATTTTTCGAGTCATTTGTTTTTCAATTTCTTTTCTCATACTGAATCCATGCCCAATGGGAGAGTTTATGGATTCTTATTAACCCACAATGGGTTACTATACCATAGTATGACCATTTTTTGATCCTAAAATAAGATGAGTCATAAATATCTCTCTTGTATATCTTGCTTTTACACTTAGAAAATTTTCCACTTTATGGCGGATTCATAAGTCTTGTTATAACTTTTTCCTTCCCCAAAGTGCACCATTGTGTTTCTCCATAACCAAAATGTACATATACTCAGTTTATTTTTTAGTGTTTCATGGGTTCATTACGTATTTTATTGAATTATACAAAATTATGTCGTCACCAAAATGCACTTCCTCATTCTACTATTATCATTTTATACCATACTTAGAAGGTTTTTATTTTTCATCACGGGTTTGATTTAATTCACTTATCACATAATGATATGTCTTCCCGTCCACTACATGATACTTAGTCATTTTTGAGACTCTACTTCTTTCTCGATACTTCAACACTTAGTCATTTTATCCTTTTACTGTGGAAGCAAAGATCGTATCACAACTCTTGAAAAATATCTTTTTCTTTCCATGTGTATGTCTTCTTTGTGAAACATAGTCATATTTTGAGATTTTACCATGGGAACGTGGGATCAGACTTACTCCACTTTATTTTCTTTCATATTCATATATCCATTTCTCCTTGATGAATCCTCTATATTCTTGTGACATTTCTCGAGCAACATTAAATGCAAATCTTATGGAAGTAACAAGTGGTTAAATATAAAATTGTCATTATTAATGGTCATTTTCTCGAGACCATTCTCATTAAATTCACCTTAATCATTCTTTCGAAAAATATCTTCAAGGTTATTATGTAAAAAGAATATCTTTGGTATTAACATTAAGAGATCTATAAATAATTTTCCAACTCTTTAAGCATGATGGCCTGAAGGAAAGAGAGATTTTGTGGAGATACTCTGAATACATTTGTGCGAGAAGACCCAAAATATCACTGGTCAAGAGATTATAAATACTATTATACATTGCCGCCTCAAGAAAGAAACACTAATGATATTTGGATATCAGGAATTGCTAACACAGGGTGTGTTCCTGAAATTTTTAATGCAACAGAGCTCGTTTCATGGTGCATAGACAAACACGCGAAGAATACAAAAATCATTAAACTGTAGGGACAATCCCCAATTTCTCTAGCACCATCAAATTTTAAGAAGATGTTAAAATTACTAGAGTCGACTATGATGTTCAAATTCAATGAAGCTAAATAGTTTTTGAAGAATAGAAATGGTGGTTGGGACATATTGTCGCAATATCTGGAAAAGTCAGCGACAATGAATTAGGATTTATCAATTATACAGGTTATTCAATTAAGAAAACCATATCAATAAATGGCATGGATTATTTCTATGGTTTTTGGACAAGAATCAAATTCTACAGTTCCTCATTTAGTTATTTATATTTTATATTTTTCTATCCAAGAGAAAGTGATTTTCGACTAGTCGAAAATTGTCTCTTTTGAAATATCATTCCAATTATCAAATTTTAGGAAGAAAAAGAAGTTCTATATGTCTGCATATTTTATCTTTTCCATCACATGTTGTCATGTATTCAAAGGATTGAACTTAGAAAGACAAGTCAATTGTAATATATACCCAGTTCAAACATGGTACCCTACTTTGTGGAAGAAGAAGGTAATGTAACAATTTTATGAAGTTTATGATTCATTTGTTTCTTCTTTCAAGAAACTCATGTTTGGAAATGGTACTTTCAATACTATCATTGGATGCGAAAATATTTTTAGATTAAAGGGAAATTTTTGAGGAAATGGAAAATTACAGTGTCAATAGAGTTTATTGTTCTCGAGAAGCCCCAATTTATCTTTCATTTTATGTTCCAGACAAAATATTTGTAATAGAAGTTTGCAAACAATACAGGGTTTGGGAACACTTCTTTTATGAAAGAAAGAAAATTCAATTCATTTCCTTGCCATGGAAAATTGGCGAAATTACACTAAAAAATGCTTCAAAAATTGATGAGTATGTAGTCTAGTTTGACCAGTACAATTTAAAGTTGGCAAATCAAATAAAAGGGTTTGACCCTAATCAATTTTTCATGAGTCACCTGAATTCTGTTGGTTGCAGTGTATCATATGAAAATACTTATTTATTTGGTGAAGAAGAAGATGATGGTAACAACCCTAAAGTAGTTCCAGTGGGAGACCTTGAAATTGTTGTTAGCACTAACGAAGCACATCGAAAACATAGAAGGGTTGTGAATGAAATAATCAAAAGGTCTCAAAATAATTCTCAAAGAAGATACACACCGAAATAGAACCCCCAAATTGTAATCCAAGAACAAAATAAAGCTTTAATTGAAAAATTATGGTGATGGAGATGACCATGATCTTCCCAAGAAGAATCTTGGAAGACCTCATAAGCTCACAATAAACAACAAAAGAGAAACAAAATCAAATCAATAGGAAATAGATGAGGTAATACCTGATGATGGATATACCCTTGAGGACATGAATATCGAAGATATAGAGTTTCTAGACAAAGAACAAAGGATCTAGGAGAGTAAAGAACTTTCAGCGGAGCTGGCGACACAAGAACCGGTGTTTTATGAAGAAGAATCCTTAACTCTTCACAATTATTTATATGAAAAAGATTCTAAGAAATTATTACTTGAAAGAGTAAAGTCAAAAGGAAAAAAGGTTCAAGGAAAAAAAAATTTAGAATTTAATTGGAGTGGAGTTTTACCATCAAGAATTGCAAGGATTCATAGAGCTACAAGTGATTCTCTAGAAGTGTCAGTGGATGAAATGGAAGATGAAAATCCTATGCTCAAAGAAATGGTTAAAGAACTGGAGTATGATTTAATTCCACCCCCTATATTTGTAATTCCTATTGCTACTATTCAACCTAGGAAAAGCTCTAACAAAACACTAGAGTCAAGCTCAAAGTTAAAAGGAACATCAATTTTTCTTACTGCAATAAGACGTTATGTTGGAGAAAACATAAAGAAGAGAATGTCTCTCATTCTAGAGGTAGGGGATTTGGTAAAAAACTTCGTTTCTTTGGGTTCCAGGATTCACAATCTCAGAGAATATATATAGGTCGACCTCAAAAATGATGAGGGTTTTATAAGGATGATGTCATTACATTTGTTTTGAAAGTTTCTGGAATGAGTGAACTAAACAGGAAAAAAGGAAGATTTATCGTCCCCTATTCACATAAAGCAATTGAAATCTTGTTGGATCAAGAGAATAAAAGTTTTAAATGAAATATTGGTTGATGTTGACACTTTAAGTGTCAAAAAAGGGGAATCATATTTAAAATTAATTGAGCTATATTTATCAGGAACTACTGGGGAAGTCCAAGATCCAAAATTGATTTTAAACTCTATGATTATGATGAGGGGAAAATTTGAAGAACACTTAGAGATACTGAAAGGTGTATTAGAGAAAAAATTTAATAGTATGACCGAGTACATGGAAAATGAAATCAAAAGTTGGCTTGTAAGTTATGCTAATAAAAACAAAGATATTGATGACCAATTGACTTAAGGGAATTCGAAGGTACATTATTTGATATTAATATTAGACATGAAATAATCATCCCACCCATGAGAGAATACATCTAGAATCTGTTAAAGCAAGATTTAATCAAGATAATTGAAGAAGATCATGTAGAGGCGATTGGTACCGGTCATGAAACTAAAACCAATGACAATACAAAAGGAACATCGACAGGCAAATAGAGGAGAAATATTCTATCATGGTGAGTAAACTGATCACATCCTTCTTAATTATTTTCTCTTCTCGTTCAAAAGTCACCCAGTTGTGCTTATCTATCGTAAGAAAAAACATAAACAATGTTTTATCACTTCCTTTTGTCTTTCTTCCAGGTCCATCCCTATTCCATTCTTTCATTTTATGGTCCATGAGATCTCAATCCTAGTCCAATTCCAGACGAATGCATTTTATTTTCAAGACTATTAAAGACTATATTTATTTTTTTGAAAAATCCTAGAGAACTATTTTGGGGATAAACTTTAATGATATCTTTGAACTATGAGTTTTAAGCATAAGATATTTAAAGTTTTCCTATCACATTTTGTCCCATTTTGAATGAAAAACTCTCTTAGAGTTCTCTCATTTGTGGGTCTATATCTTCATTTCCTTTGAATGTGATAAAAGTCATGAATGTTGTGTTGGATGTGAGAATCATTTTATTTTTCCTATAATTGTTATTTATTTTTGTACAATATCTCTTCATATATTGTATTTTGTGAGTGAAGATTCATGGACCTCTTCTCAAGAATTCTTTTGTGAATGCATATTATTTTTAGTTGATGATAGTTAGCATTTTATTGAGAAATAAAGATTGGATTTTTCTCCTTCAATATTTTTTTTTATTTTACTATCAAGATAATCAAGATTGATCTTTAAGAAAATATAGAGGAGTACCACCTTTATAAAAACACAAGGGGATATTTATATCCTTGTGAGATTGTTGTTTGGACCTTAATAGATCTAGACATCAACAAAGGAGAATGAATCTCTTTTATGGTTTTTCATATGGGGAGAGGGATTGTGATATTTTGTGTTTGCTTAGTCTTTACTTTAGTAATCTCTTTTATGGTTTTGCATATGGGTAGAAGGATTGTGATATTTTGTGTTTACTTTGTGTGGACTATTGGCTTAATTGACCATGCCTATGAACAAGACTTCATCATAAGGCACATGGGTGTCAATAATGGAAAACTTACCACCTAAAATGCTCTGGTAATTTTGAATATCTCAAAAAGAAGTAACAATAGTGGCAATGGCACCTCTAAAGGATTCTTCAAAAATTGTTTTAAAAGTCTATCACAAGTTAACTCCAACTTCAATATTAAGGAAATTCCTATTAATATTTATGTGAATGAATATACTCTAGTTTCATATCCTTTAGGGAGGAGACCCTATTGGAATATTTTGTAGGGTGTGTCCCAACTGACATTATCATGAGAAATTCGGTTAGGGAGGTCTAGGAGTCACATGGGTGGAATTTCATCCATACTTGCAAACTTTCCAAGGAATGTTTTATGTTTCAATTTGTTGAGAAGGTACATGTACTAACGTGCCTTAGGAGGGGCCCATGGATGCGCAAGAATAGCTTGGGTTCTTTCTCCCATGGTCTGAAGGGTTCTCAGTTGACCAGAAAACCTAGTTGCCATGCTCGATGTGAGAAGAGTTCCCCAATCTCTTTATGAAATTGTGGTCCTTCTTGGAACATATTTCCACCTTGATATGCAAATTTATTTTCCATGATATTGATGAGTTATTTAAACTTAGGCCTTAACATTGAGTGTCTCTTAAGGTCAATTTGCCAAAATAACTTAAATAATGTGTTCTTATTAGGATTGGGTAAACTATGATCCATTAATAAATGCACTAAATTAATCTTAACATAGGTATCAACTTGATGAGAAATGTGACCTCAAAATGAGAACTCTAACTGTAAAAACCTATATTTTTGGGTTAAAAACACCAAATTTAAACCTAGTTTTGAAAAGTTGTGCTACTAGTAGAACCCTTTTCATTTTTAGGGTTAACATTACCACCTTTGCAACCGTGGTCTTAACAAACTTGTAAAGTTTCCAACAAAAACCTTAAAATCAACCATTGAATCAAAAAGTGGCATCAACAATGATACCCTTTTTCTATGAGGTCAAATTTAAAACTTGTTTGAAGCCATGGCCTTAACAACTGGTATTGTTGCCAACAAAAACCTTACATTTAACCCTTGAATCGAAAAGTGGCACCAACAAAAACTCCCCCTTTTATGGGGTCAAAATTGCAACTCTTTTAAAACCATGGCCTTGGCAATTGGTACCTTTTATAATCTAGGGAATTGTATGTTGAAGTTACTAGTAATGCTTCACATAGAGAAATATACTACAATGCACTAATATATAAGCACACATATAGATAAGAGATAGAAGAATATACAAAGTAATGGAGAGACCAACAACATGCACTTTATTATGTATCACAATAAACTACTTTCTCTATTACATAGTCACATATTTATACTTGCGCATATAGTTACAAAGCAATTGTAACTTCGTATTTTCCTTGATAGGTCGACCCAACGAAGCGGTGAAATGACTTACAATTTCGACTAGACAACCGACTGACTAACACATCTGACTTAGTAGATTATTAGGTCTAATCGATAGATTCGACTAGCCCCTACAACATCTCCCCCCACCTCAAATCCTAGCTTGATGATCCAAAAATTATTAGACACCACTCATTTATTTACAATATATACACACAACATCTAACTTAATTCATAATTAATTCACTGATCGTATTGAGGTGATTTACAGAATTTTGATGATGTGCTTCTTATACAAAAAATCATAAAATGATGATTAATTTGCATAATAGTGAGATGACACATCAAAAAATAAAAGAACTCAAATTACATATGTATATGACATATATCACTTCATATTCAAAGTCCCTTTAGATAGCATGATTGTTCTCCATCATCTCAAAATGCCTAATTACATTATAATACAAGCTCACAAAAATCCAATTTAATGGAGTCTATTTAATTCCATTACTCAAAACAAAAACACAACTTCACCATTGAAATCCTTGCGAAATTATGAGAAATTTGACTATAAAGTCGACCAAATTTTGAACTGGCACAATTTCACCCTCTTACGCACACAAAACAATGCGCTAAAATATCATTAATGGAAATTTGGACTAAGACTTTTACAAATGACCTATCATCATAAAATAGATCTAAAATTCATGATCATTGCTAAAAATTGTGAAAAATGAGTATAAAGTTGCCTATGTTTGAACAATATACCTCATGGCATGCTTTACGAGATAACCATACTTGGCCTTTTTCTTTGCACGCAGATCGAGAAAATCCATACTTCCTTGGGAGCCATGCCCTACATAAAAATATATGCCTCTATATCTGTAAAAACATCAAAATGCATGTCCAGGTCTTAGGATTCACACCCATATATAGGCTGCAGGCTCCCAAACCTCCACGCAAAAATTATGGCAGCTTGACACTAAATTTAGTGGAATATCTATTAAATTTGGCACACATGGCCTAAGAGTTAAATCGTTGGCATTATTGGGGGGAGGTCGCATGTTCCAACCCCTACAATCCCCTCCTTTGTTGGCATATTCGTTGGTTTTATCGTTGTATGGTTATATGTTTATATAACCATATGTTATTTAAAACAAATGTATGGTTATATATAACATAACCCTTGCGGATATATATATATATTCATTGATAACTCCCCATGCTTTGGGTAATAGTCATGTTACATGCATATAATCACAATTTATGGGTTGAGGGCTTAGGCCCTCGACCCTCTTTGCCACCCATTAAAAATTTATACATTCGCCAACATGTATAGTTAAGAAACATTGGAGTGGCATGATGGTAATGGAGGGTTTGTTAAGTCTTTGGGAGGTTATGGAGGTCGTAGGTTTTACCTCCATCAACTCCATAATTTTTGATAAACCATACCAATATATGCCAATGGGAGGCTACCATGTGGCAACCTCTAATTGGCTCTCCTATGCCATGTTTCAACATATAATTTGCCCACTTGGATTGCACAGTCTTTCTTAGTCAACTGCCAACCAATGTTTCATATCACTTGTAAGATCATGTGCCACGTGTCACCCTTATAGTGGTGACATGTGTCATCCTTTTTTCCTATGTTTACTTTGATCTTTGACCTGGTTTGACTGGAACTTTGACCACTCATAACTTTTGCATTCAAATTTCTTTTGACTTGTTGTTTGTGCCATTGGAAAGCTGAAGAAGAGGTCTACACAATGATGTCATTTTCTTGGTCATTTGAGATGGTAAAATTTTGAGATTTTATGGATCCCCTAGGACCTTTGTGAGCGTTCTAGGTCCTCCTGGACCTCTGTGAGTGTTCCTTAGATCCTCCTGGATCACTCGCCCCGAGAAAGAGGGAGATTGTGACTATTTGATTTATAAAAAGTGAGAGAGATTGAAATTAAAAAACTTTTAGAGAAGTCAGAGAAAAATTGAAGCTAGTCTCCTGCTGCATTACGAGATAATTTTTTTGAATATGTTATTGATCATGTTTGGTCCACTGTCTGCTCTAGCTGGGTGACCATCTCTTCATGTATTTTCTTAGGCCAGTTGTAGAGGTGCACTTTTGGATTTATTATCTCAACTCCTTTGGCTAGTATTGATGTATCTTCTCCTACTATAATTTCTGGGGTTGAAGAATGATGGTTTCCTGATGGAAAGTTAGACTCTAATGCGCTCAACCTAAAAAATAAAATCTTGGCCGAGGAGGAGAAGCAGGAGCTGAGCGTAGTGGTTTTGTTGGTTGATGTGGGAAGGAGGTTTGATAAATTTGGGGAGCCAATTTATGCAAATATTGGAAAAATGTGTACCATTCATTAATGGAATATTGTTCTTGGATGCCTAATGTCTGCATTTGAGTAAGATACACAATTTTTCTGTAATAAGGGAATTTTGTACTATGGTTGAGTTGGATTGAATTTTTTTTCAAAATGCTATATTTTCTTGAGGACTTGATCAAGATGTTCTACAACATTTTTTGTCTCCAATTGTGCTTTCTTAATGTCTTTGAACCACTACCTCTCTTGTTGTGTAAATTGCACTTCGACCTCCTTTTCTATGATGTTCTATTTCGATAGAACTATTTTTGTTCTAGAGTCGATTGTTAGATTTTTATTCTTGGTTAATTCCTTCAACATGCTTCATTGTACTTTTAATTTGCTGAAGGTCGAGGAAAAATATGTGGGTCATTTTCTTACCACAGTGTTGAGTGTTGTGTCTTGGTCAATCACTACATCTAAGATGTGATTTGTTTCCTTGAACTTTTCATACTCTGACTGTAAGATGATTCAAGTTTGATTGGTCATAAGTTGGTTCTTTGTTGCAATCATTTGAATATGATTTTGTTCCATCTTCATGTTTTTTTCCTACAACTGTTCATTTTCCCTTTGCACCTAAATGTTCAATTCGACCAGTTGCTCCACCAATTTTCTGGTAGACTCTAGTCGATTTACTTCCTCAATCGATGTATCCATGTGTAGCTTTTATCATGCAAGGTCGATGCAATTCTTCAATATATCATGTTCCTTGTCTTTCCTTGCAGTCAACCTGTCCACATCTTTCATTGCTTTCTTCCATCTTGCAACCAACTCTTTAGCAACTTCATTATACAGGTCTAGGATTTGACTTTTTGAGGTGGCGATTAGATCAAATATCATCTCTCTTGGGGGATTAGATGTTCCTATAGTCCTGAAAGATGTGAAAAGGGTGATAGAAGATGTGGTTTCTTTCTTGTGTATAATCTTCTTCTTCTTTTTTTTATTTTTCTTTGAATTTGATGGCTACTACATCGGATTATCAATCTTCTCAGGATTCTTCTTAGGAATCTTCTTAGGTTCTTGTGTGGGTTCTTGTTTTCTTTCAAAGAGGGTTCAACTTTTCTGTTGGCCCTTGGTCAGTGGTCATTTTATTCACGTCCTGCATATTGGAATGATTTGTTCCTACCTATGCACCCATATATTTTTGTTGCTCTTGCTTTGTTTGATTTTTTTGAATCGACCCATGGTCAATCGATTGAGTGACAATTGTCTCATTCGATTGTAGTTGTACTGTTTCGATGTGATCTTGAGGGGGTTGTCCTCGTTGTCTCATGTCTGGTTGATGGATGTCTCATTGTCCTTCGATATTCATTTTATCCTTCTCTTCCTGTCAATGTGGGTCAACTCAATGAGGTGGGTTGATTACTCTTGCTCTGCTTTCTTGGTGTGGGTTGACTTGATGGGGTGGGTCAACTAATATTGTTCCGCTCTATCAATGTGGGTTGACTCAATAGGGTGGGTCAAATGTTCTTATTTTTTCAGTCGAAATGAGTCAACTGTTCATCTTCTTCTTTTTCAACCTAGTCCTACAATGTTTCTTTAGAAGAAAATCGAATCATGACCTTCTTGTTTAGATGTGTCGATGGGTATTCAACTGACCATTTTCCCTCTATGATCTTGGTAGGATCGATAGGTGGTGACTCCTGTGTCAAGTTGATTTCTAGTTTCCTTGTTTAATATTTCTTTGGAACATGGTTGGAGGGATGGACAATGTGAGTCACCCTTGTTCTACTGGTGTCGGGAAGTTGAGTTCGACCAATGCTTGCTTCATGTTGTTCTTCCAACCTCTGCAAAAATCAAGGAGACAATTCTTCAACTTGAACATCAACATTCACAAAATGAAAGTATCACCAAGAGAGGTAGTTGAGATATGAGTGGCACGATATTTTCTTTACGCAATCCACAAGCATTCTTCATAACATTTCTAGATCTTCTTATGCAGGATTTTCTTAGCAAAATCCACGAGTGGGTTTTTTAACTTCCAGGTCTTCTTTATCTTCTTGATCTCTCCATGTTTTTCAAGTTTGGACCACCCTCATTCACTATTGTTGTCACCTAGATTGAATGAAGGATGAAACAATACCAATATAGTCTAGTTGGTTAGGATACTTGGTTCTAACCCGAGAGACCTAGGTTTAGGTCTTGAAAGTAGAACCAATGTTATGATCTAGGGAATTGTATGAAGAATTTTCTAGTAGTCCTTCACACATAGCAATATACAACAATGTACCAATATACAAGCACACATATAGATAAGAGATAGAAGAGTACACAAAGTAATGGAGAGACTAGGAACATGCACTTTATTATGTATCACAACAATCTACTTTCTTTGTTACATAGTCATGTATTTATATTTGCACATTTAGTTACAAGGTAGGTTGCAACTTCCTAACTTCCTCGATCGGTCGACCCACTGAATGGTCAACTGAATTACATTTTCGACTAGACATCTGACTGTCTTACACATCCAACTTGGTTGACAGTGAGTTCTAATCAATAGTGTTAAATAACCCCTAAAACAATATCCCTACAATCAAAATATTAAATTCATCTCCTAAATTGAAAAGACATGATAAAACCCCATTTTTTTTTTTACTAAATGTTGCAAAATTTTTACAACCGTACTTAAAAGTTCTATGCTATTATAAACAAAATCATAAAAAAAAAGGTGAAAAAACTTCACAGGGGAAAACAAAAAGAAAAAACAAAAAGGAGAAAAACCCAAAGTAAGGTTAAAAACATTTTAGATTTTTCAAATAAAGAATTAAAAAAAGGAAGTTTTAAATTAAAATATAAATGAAAACATAAAAAGTTTAAAAAAGAGGAAAAAAAAAACTTCCTTACATTTCTTTCACTTTTAATTTTTTACTTTAAAAATCTAAAAATAAAATTAAAAACAACAATTAAATGAAATTATTTAAAAAAAAAAAAAAACTTAATTTTTATTTTATTAAAAACTTAGAAAAAAATTATAAAGAAAATCAATATAATTTGTTTTTAAATAATTAAAATAAATGTAAGGAATTGTTAAAAAAATAGCATTTCGATGGGGGCTGTGGGGATTTCCGGAATTGCCCCCAACTCCTTTCACACCCTCTCGCCTCACTCTTCGACCCTTTAGCCCAAGCCTTCCCCTTCCTTTCTTCGTGCCCACCGATTAAACAATTTAGGGGACCAAAAAAGTCCATTTTTTATTTTTATTTTTATTTTTAAAATTCATACTGCTTTGCTTTTTTTCTTTTCTAAAATTTAATTTATTATGTTTAAAATTTTTTTTTTACAAGGATGATGGTGATGAAAATGATTAACATCCAGAATTGGTCTATCAGACCTTAAGAGGGTAAAGTATTACTTGCAATTTCTTATAATTTTGTTTCTATGCTCGAAAAGTGTTAAGAGAAGCTTTATGAGATCACCATAGTTTTGTTGATTTAAAAGGTTAGAAGGTTGGTAGTGGGAAAAATATTTTGAAATTGAGATCTAATCTGGGTATAGGTTGGACAATCTAAGAGAAAGTGTTTTTCATCTTCCACATTCTTATTTTCAAAAAGGTGACACACTCTTTCATTCCAAGGTGTTTTAGGAATTGACCAATGCCTGGTTTAACTATGGAGCTCATGAGAATTTGTTCTTATCTTAGCAATGCTAATTTTTTTCTTTACACTCGTTAAAGCAAAGTGATAATTTTGATCTTATAGATTAGGGTTGATTACCTCCTTATAATACCTTAATTTTTGTTTTTCCTCTTAACACTTTATCACACCACATTTTCTCCTTAAATTTTGGTTTAATGATATTTTTAATAATATCCTTATTCTACAAAATGGTCTCTTCCATGATTCCCCAATGGCTTAGCCAAGACTGGGCATCCTTATGCCATCCCTGCTTGAGTCAAAGGTGGTTATGGCTGGAGTTTGAAGCAATTTTAGAGAGCCTCTTGTCTTACATGTTTCTTAACGTGTTCTTATACATTAGGTATCTAGTCATAGTCGTTCTATCAATGGGGGAAAGGCTTCCCTCTAAGAGGAGGATAGGATAGGGCATATTTCCTTTAATTTTGAGATTATACATAATAAAATTCTTTTGTATTTTCTCTATCTTTCTCCAAGACTCACGAGAGATACTGCATCCCCAAACTTCACATTTGTATAGAATAATAGGCGTAACATGAGTCTCAAAGAGGATTTTATTCTTATCCCATATCCAAAGATCAACTAATTTACAATTGTTTTCAAGCCTGTAATAAGCTTTCCATCCTCCAATAATCCTTTTCTCAATGATATAATTCTAGTTGAGCTTGTGGTGAATATCGATTCCAAGATATTTGTATGAATTCACTTCCTCCAAGTTGTTGTTGTCATATACAAAGGTATCATAAATGATGTTATTGAATTTAATGATCATGACCTTAGGCTTGTCAGTATTAATAGTCATACCCATATTAGAGAAAAAAATCCTTGAGGATTCTTAGTTGCTTTCCATGATTGTGGAGACTCCTCGCCATAAGAATGATATCATTAGCATAAAGAAGAAGATTGATGACTATAACGCTGAGAGTAGGGTTGGAACAACTTGCTTCTCCTAAGAAATCTTCTAACTTGTCAATATAAATGCCAAAAACGGTAGGGGACAAGGGACAACCTTGCTTGACTCTAATATTGCAGTTAATTTCTTTTGGCCAACCCTAAGTGTTTTTAAACTTGGCAATAACATTCTCATGCAGCCTTATTGCAACACCCCTTAACTCGAAAGGTGTGCTTATCTCTTCCAACATATCGCAAAGGTTCTTCCTAGGAACCGTGTCAAAATATTTTCTGAAGTCAACAAAACAACCATGACTTGTTATAATTTTTTTAATAATTACATTTTACTTTTTTTTAAGTTTTGTAAAAAATTTTAGTTTTAATTTTTTTTTTTTAATTTTCTTATTTTTTTTGGGGTTTTTTTTGAAAACTAAAGATAAAAGGATGGTAAGGATGCTACTTTCTTTTCTATTTTATTTTTCCATTTTTTTAAAATTTAAAACTTATTTAAAAAAATCATTTTTTAATTAAAAAGTGTTTTTTTCCTTGTTTTTTTCTTCCCCCCCACTTTTTTGTTTTTCTCTCTCTGCTTTTCTTTTTCCTTCTTTCCATTTTTGGGGTTCTTCTGTGCACCCACCCCACTCCTCCCTCTTTTTAATGATTTTTCTTGCAATGACACTAGAATTTTAGGTTATGGTTTAAAAAATATTGCAATTTTTAGCCTAAAAAGGGTGGGGTTCTATAGGTGGCACATTGTTTTGATTTAGGGGTTGATTTTAAGATTTTGTTTGTAGAGGTACTAGTTTTCAAGGCCATGGTTTCAAAGAAGTTTTAATTTTGACCTCAGAAAAAGGGAGGGGTATATGTTGATGTTGTTGTCATTTTTCGATTCGAGGGTTGATTTAAGGTTTTTGTTGGTAATGGTGCCATTGTTAAGTGCATGCCTTCAAATACGTTTTAATTTTGACTACCAAAGGGTGCCATTGTTGGCACCACTTTTCAAAATAATGGTAAAAACAACAACTAAATGTAACCTCTACAAAGATGAGAACTATGGAGAGTTTTGTAACTATGTTCCTTCCAAATACTTGTTTAAAGTTCCAAAATCTATATGAATGTATTTGTGATTTCTAGTTAGTAAAATGACCTAACCATCTGGCATCCATACAAATGTAGACCCTAGAAGTAAATATGGTCCCTAGGTTAACAATGATGTTGAAGAAGGATGGACCCAAGAGTCATAAAAGAATACAATTAATGGACCCCAAAAGGCCCAAGACTAAAAGAATGCAGTCTTAATTGTCCCTTCTAGGCCCTATGATACTTCAAGAAATAGGATGATATTTTAATAAGTCTCTATATCTACTTGGTCTCCTCCATTTCTCTCAAGCAGAGGTCTTGAATCATGGCTTTTTCAAGTGACCATGATATATCACTTATGATGCTTGATTTGTCTCTTGCAAACCTATTGTGGTGGGAAATCCCCCTACAGACTAGCAAATAGGATTATATTATGCGTGCATATATGACCAAAAGAAACCTACTTTCTACTCTCGTCCCCAGACCTAATCCCCATTTCTTTTTAGTGAATACATGGTTAGACCAACATACCTTGTTCCAGAAGGTTGATGTCGATCCTTCTTCATGCTTGACCGCTTGTTGGCAGCTCTCCTCCCAAGGCTGACCTGCATACAAAAGAAGCAACAAACCACACATGCATTTTACCTACAGACTAATGGGTTAGAGATTCAAACATATATTTTCTGAACTATGAAGAACTCATATAGTGGGATGGGAAAAGCATTTCTTTATTATTAACTTTAATGAATCAACTTACAATGTCGAGACTGGCCACTGCTCCGTGAATCCTGATCCTGGGCTCCTCTTCAAATGTCCTCCAACTTCTTTGCTTTCTATCTCTTCTTGCACAAGGATGGCTAAAGGGTTGGGACAATGGGAATGTGCAATTGGGCAGAGTTTCTTTACTCTTATTCTCCTCCTCCAAATAGGACCCCTAACCCTTATTTTATAGGCTAGAAGAAGCTAGGTATTTGGACGAACCCTCGGCCATGCATGGCCGGGAGTTTCAGTTAACTCGTCCAAAGCTGTGTGTTTCGTCGGAAACTTTCTTTTTTTTGTGCTTTTGTCAGTCCACGCGGGTTGTTTGAGGTCAGCTAGCGTGTACACGCGTGCAATAATGTAGTAGGGCATGTGGGACCTTATAAAAGAGGTTTTTTAAAGAGTTGTTCAGTAGTGCTTTGGCAAAGAAGAGATATGAGATGGCCTGATGTCAGGTAAGCATGTATGGTGCAAATTAGGGTTATAATAGATGCCCCCTAATGTGTGAGGTCAGAAGAGAATCTGATGGCCGAAATACATTGCCAATCTTTACTGATGTGCTGAACAAGTGAGCCCAGGGACCAGGAACCAGGAGGCGCCGTCTGCAAAATAACAAATGTCTCACCGAGGCAGACATACCCATGCTCGGGATAAAATAGAATCATGTCTACCAATCAAATACACTGTAGATCCATGTCAAATAACTATATAAAGTGTAGCCGCGAACAATACACAGCGGAGCTACATCTCGAAATAAAAAAGATGTACATATAGAGTATTCATCTTCTAGAAGCTGATATGGCCTGATGGCTGGAGATGAGATCTTCAGAGCTCAAGCAACAACTTCAAAATATTCAAAACTCAAGGTAGGAGTGTAATATGAGTGTACAACTTCACTACCCAGAGGTCTTCGATGGCTCGTCAGTCATGAACTAGAAAATCTTGATGATCAGACTGAAGGCTTCATTAATTTCGAACAAGGACTTGATTGGACATTTAGGATGGCTGGGTATGAGGGCAAGAGACAAATTGTAGAGGGGCCGACTTAGGCTTGGTAGAAACTTCCCTTGGATAACAACATGACAAATTATGAGACTTAGGCAACATGGCATTAATCATAAGTTCACGAAGTAGGAGGCAATGCAAACTCTCCATATGTTTGGAAGAATAACCAAACGAAGGAGGACACAACTTTATGTAGCGAGAAAAGATTCCTAAGGTCATACTACATCCCATAGTTTGATGAACAAACGGACAGATGTGCTTTATCCAAGGGTGACTCATTATGCTGCCAATAAAGAAAATACTTTTCCCTTCCTCTTTTTGGGGTATATTTGATTTTTTTTGTCTTTTTCAATGA
The DNA here is from genome assembly GCA_032191745.1 of Picea mariana. Taxonomy (NCBI): domain Eukaryota; kingdom Viridiplantae; phylum Streptophyta; class Pinopsida; order Pinales; family Pinaceae; genus Picea; species Picea mariana. The sequence goes on along the minus strand of JASDQU010102875.1, from coordinate 279,781 downwards.
TTTTGAAAAAAGAATAAAGGAATGTTATGTTACAATGGAGGAACAATTGCTACAAACATACAAGTTCAAGGTGCAAGGACAAGATTGATGTTCAAAATAATGATACTTGGGAAAAATCCTCCAGGGACCAAGGGTGTTAAGACGCAAAAGCAAAGTGCTACAAGGTTGGTGTATAAGGTATGCAAACACGGTTAACAAAACACACAATGGTAACGTCCTTTTATGTAAGTTTAACGAGCCTAGAGAAGGTAAGCTCGGTGGTTTTTCATATTTAGAGAGTCTGAAAAAACATAAAAGGAGACTTCATTGGGGTACCTTTTTCGAAGATAGTCTAGTCGGTTCGAAAAAGGGGTAAACTAGCACCGACAAGACGTCTATTCAAAACCATTTTAACGAGTGTGATAAGGACAAGATCACTCGACCATTTTTTCATTTTTAAGGAGTCTGAAAAAAGCTTAACTATGGACTCCGTCAGGAATGTT
>JASDQU010102875.1:217670-229272 GCA_032191745.1 Picea mariana | reverse complement strand
AAAATCACTAAAATAAGGTTTTACAAAATGTCATGTCATCATTTCGGTTTTCGGCCATCAGAGGTTTGACCGACGAAATTTTTGTTTTCTATTTCCCCAAACCCAAAATCCCGAAATCGGAGTTTCGGGACTTTCGGTGGCTTACGGCGCTCCGAAATTGCACTGTTAACCACCGAAAGCTAGGACTTTTGGCAGCTAAGATACCTTTGTTTTTGACATGTTAGCCACCGAAATTGCAGATTTTTCATATGCAAAAAACTGCCTTGGGAAAAAACCATTTTTCTCAGCCTTGGAGAGGCCATTTTTCATGTTCTAATAGTCGATCGACATCTAACGATCCTAATATTTCCATTGGTGTCTTCAGAAGTTCATTTGGATCTTGGGAAGGCAGTCAAAATCCCCCAGAAATATGAGGTTCGTTTTCAGAAATGTGGCATTTTTTACTGTGATGAGTCATCATTTTCAAATGATGATTCTGAGTGACTCGAATATCATTTTGAGAAACGGTCAGAGGTTTTTGTGCCTAACACATAAGATATAAATAAAATCCCTCATTTTTCCTATAAGTGTCACATATTGGGAGAATCAAATCCATCTCCAAGACTTAATTTTCGAATCTCAGAATTTCCCCGTTTGACACATGTTTTTGAAAGACAGATCTGGGGCAAATGGAAATGGATCTTAGGAAACCGAGAGAGGGTTTTGGTCAGAAAAAACAGATGAACAAAAACCTCTTTCATTTTATACACAACTGTCACGATTTGAGAGATACATAACCATAACCGCAGCCCGATTTTTCAGCAGTTTGGCCCATTTTCTATGGCAAAAAGTTTCCGAATTTGATGGTAACTGTTGTTATCTTTTGGGAGGATTTCGACCTCAATACCTACATAAAATGCCTTTTCATTTCTAGAGGGATTTCTTTTATAATCTGAATCATTTTTCAGTTATTCGAAAGGGGGAAGAAGACATATATTATTGTATCTTCTTGAAGAAAGAAGGGTGGGGAACAACCCGAGAGCCTTTTGGAGGCTGGGTTTGTAATGCATTCCTTTTCAGAAAATATAGAATAGAATGCCAAGAGATTCTACACCTTGTCACTTTCTAATTCTATCTTCTTCCTGTCTTATTGTTTTTGAAGTTTTCGTCACTTATCTTTCTTCTTTCCATTCATTAATTCAGCTTGTAATGGTTACAATTCAGTGATACTTCTGTTGTAGCTAATTTAAAGCATTCCTTAAAGTGTATTTTTTCCTTTGTTTTTTCGTGAGTAGAACAAGACCTCCATCTTAATTGTTTTGCCTTATTTACAAGTTTTATTTGTTCATAGCTTTTCCTCTGTCTTGCTATGAGTAAGACAAGACCTGTGTTTAGATACTTGAAGTTTGGTGTTATTTCTTCCATTGAAATAAAGATTAGACCTGTCATAATTAGATACCTAACTCTTTCTTTCAGTCTTCTTCATCTCCTATCCTCTATCCATCTTCTTTATTAAATCAATTAGACAAACGATGTCATGCCTCTTCGTTTCTGATCTATAAATGAGTGAAGGGCATGTTTCAGACCTAGTTCTAGAAGCCTCTTGTGACTGATCAATCAACAAATTTTATTTCATTTAAAATGTGCTAAGGCTTGGCTCTATTACAGCCTAGATTCAACTCTTGCAACAACAATCGTGATCGCTTTTCTTGCAATGAGTGCAAGATGGATTTCCTCCTTCTCTTGTCACTGTGGTGGTCTTCTTGTCCTTCCTTTTAAACTTCTTAAATGGTCTATGTGGGAGATTGGAAGGTTTCTTTTTGGGATCTCCTTGAACATGTTTCCCCCTGTTCTCAAGGTGAGTGGCTTGCACACAAACTTCGTCAAGACTAGTGGGGTTAAAAAAGAGAAAAGTATGATGAATATAATTGTGAAGTGTGCCAATATACTTCATTAAAATTTCATAAGATTCAAAAGGAATGTTCAATGCAAGAGATTTCTTCCTAAATTCTTTTGTGAAACTTTGTACAATTTGACCTTTACTTTGCCTTAAACTTTTCCATTCCATCATTGTTTTATGTAAATAACCCAATGGACAAAATCGCTTCCTTGTCGTTGATTTAAATTCCGACCACGAGGAAAGAAGATTACCACACTTACTTTTATCCTGAAGTTTTCTCTCCCACCATACGAGAGAGATGCCTTCCAACCGAAGAGAATCTAGTTGAACTTTAATTTCATCTTCACCAATATGTTGAGCACGAAAATATACTTCAATATGTCGGATCCAATTATCTAGCTTTTCAGGAGTAGCATCTCCATTAAACATAGGTAAATCAAATTTTACATCAAGCTTTGATAATGGTTTCTTAAAAGAGTCTTTATGGATAGAATGATGAGAATTCTCAGAGGAAGAAGAATTAGAACTTGATGGTGAAGATGGAGGCTCAGGAGGGTCTCTTCCAGCCCCTTGGTTTACCGAAGCATCATCATCAGCATGTGCTTCCTTTTTCTTCCCTTTATTCTTCATCCTCTTCTCATAGTCTCCATACATTTGTTCGACCATTTCTGACATGTGATAAAAGAACATCTGACATTTTTTCTCCTGTTCATCACACTTGTCCTCTTCTGCCATTTTCTTCCTTTGGGATGCACAAACAACTTCGGGATTGAAAGTATTAAGAGTTACTTCACCCTGCTTATGCTTGGCCCTAGTAAGCATTCACACTCAACAATGTTAGACAACTGAGAGGGGCGGGTGAATTAGTTGTTACTGTGCTTAAACAATTATACCCAGTTTAAACGCATTACAAAACACTCAATGATGATCAAAATAATTCAGGGAAGTAAGAAATAGAGTATTCAACATCAATCACAAACATGAAGTATACAAAAATAGATATTCCTGAGGAAGCCCATAAAGGGAGAAAACCTCTTCTTCTTCGAATGATAGGCAGTGTTTTCATGTTATGTACATCATCTATCTTTGAGCACCATCTCAATGTGAGGCTACCACCTTTGTTTTACAAGCTGCAACTTGCTAAGAGCACCAACTCTTTGGTTTCTCTAGCACCCACTAGAAGGAAGCACCAACTCCCTGAGTGTTCCAACACCAACTAAATGGAAGCACCAACTTTCAGTCACATAGGCACCAACCTATACAACAGATAACAATAGTTCTCCCTTGCACCACCCTACCACCCTGGTTTTTCTGGTTACAACCAAATGGAAGCTACAACTCCCTTTGTTCAAGCATCCACTTGAAACTCTGACGACGACAGTCCTCCCTAGCACCACCCTACCACCCTGAGATATAAATATTTTCTTTCTAAAATTTATTACAGTGATACATTATTTATCAATGGATTACCAGTCTCATCATTGTTTGGCTACACTTCTTTGCTCTACCTACATCAGTGTGTTCCTGCTTGCATCTTCTTGTGCTTAAGTTCTCATATAGTCTGTTGTTTTCACCATTTTTTCTCTGTCTAGATTATGTTATTCATCTCTGCATCTTTCACGCTCTACTCCGGTTGTCTCCTTGATCACATTTAGTTCAACGTATTTTACCAAGAAACAACAACCTCGCTCTGTCCCAACATTTTTCTTTTATTCCTTCTCTCATCATCCGTTACACTCTGCATATCCAACGCTCAAGACGAGAATCTAAAAAATGCTCAAGAATCATGATTCCAACGCTCAGGAACAATGATTCAACTACCCAGGAACAATTATTCAGTTAGTGTAACTGAATCATAACTGATCAAGAAATCACGAGATCAAACAGCAACCCTTAGATCATATTTTGTTTGATCAGCGTCATTGGATTATTCATGCGGAGGCCTTTTTGACTTTCCAATGTGGAGCCTAGCAGTGTTATCTCCTTCCCCTATCTTCCGCTAATGTGACCTTGGGCGATGGTCTCACATGACCACGTGATTGCGGGTGTGAGCTCTTTTCTCATTATCCTTCTGTTGCATGTGACCTCGGGCTACGTCCTTGCATAAGTGAACGATTGCGGGTGTGTCCAAGAGTGGTTTGGGATCAACCGCTTTTCTCCCTGCAATCCACCTCCAGCTGCCACATACCCTTTCTCCAAAACCATGGTTTCAATTGCGGCCCACCCTTAACTTTTTAAGGTTCGCACACCTTCAATCCCCACAATGCGACGGGACCGTCAATCTCACGATCTTGACGATGTTCATGAACTGACGGATCAGATATAACCTTCTTAAATCAACGGTTGTGATCTATTTCATGATCCGGTCTCTTGGAGTTTCAAATATCAAACCATGCTTTCCTCTGTACGCCAATCTTCTGGAGTCAATGATCTACGGACACCTTTCCTTCTTAATTGACAGCTCAACCTCTACTTCGGGAATTTGACCTTTCAACCAGATCAATGGTTCTGTGGCCCCTTACTCAATTCAACGGTTGAGATCTCCTTCGTTACTCCAGGCTTCAACGATTTCAATTCTCAACCTTCACGCTCTCCCAGAATGCTTTTAGCCGAAGTCCACAGATTCTTGCCACGTGTCTTCCTCAAATCAACAGTCCTCGTTCACTTCAGGACTTCGGCCTTCAGCAATTTCAAACCTTTATCCTTCACGTTTTCCCGGAGTAGTTTCTCCCAAAGTCAATGATCTATTGACACATACCCTCCTGCACAATCAACGATCATAAGTGACTTCGGCCCATTGGGACTTTAGGCTAATCGCTGCTTCATTCTCCTCCAGAGTGGTCACCTGCTAAATAAGTCATAGATGGTGGAGATCGTTTGTTGTTGGTTAACACATTCACTTACACTGTCCTTCCACTGTTCTACATCAACAGTTGAGAATGCACCCAAAGTAATCTTCAAATCGGATGACTCAAGTCCATTTTGGGACTTTAGGCATCTGCTGGTGGTGAAACTCCCGAAGTGACGTAACTTACTTATGTCACTTGATGATATGGCACGAGCCGAGTGTCTGCCACATGTCACTTAGATTCATGATTTGTACGTACCTGAAATGTCAATTTCATCTTGACACTTATCATTATCTGACTGTGCCACGTGTCTTTGTTGATGTGGGTGAGACATGTAGATAGTGTAGTGGAATGTGACGTGTAATGGGTAGTGGAGTGTGATGTCGGAGCATGGAGGTGGTATGTATGAGTTTTTTGGTGGTTTACTTGGAGGGGGGGTTAGGAGGTAAGTGGTAATGAGAGAGGGGTGTCTGAGTTGACAGGAAGGTGACACGTATGAGGGTCCCACATAGGAAATACCACCAACTCGGACCCCCCCCCATGGTTAAAGGCAAAAAGGTCGGGGGGGATCGATATGCCTTGTCGACCATAGATCTGAGTGCCCAATTATAAACCGCTGAGATTAGTGGGCCCTTCTTCTAACTTATCCTATCCTTCCACTTTAGAATGATCTGACGGCTGAAATTTACTTCGGCTCTCTGGACTTCGGGGATTTCAAATCTCAAACTTTGTTCCCTGTTTATCCTATCCGTCACTTAATTTGATCTGATGGTCGTGAAGACTCTCAAAGCAGATCCACAATCAAGGATTTTGATCCAGAACATGTTTTTGTACTGCACTTTCCCTTCTGAGCTTTGATCTCTGCATACTGTTCGCCTCGCCTCCTGATCTTATGCTTTTCCTATTTTCCATCGTCATTGTTGTTCTTTCCATCAATGACAAGCACACACTTCCTGTAAAACATGTCAACAATCTCCCCCTTTGGCATTGATGGCAACCCTGAAAGGTTGCACTATTCTTCTTAGACCTCTGACTGTAGGATCCAAACCACACATTTTGTCCCCATTTGACATCAATGTCAAAGAAAACATGATCCCCCTGAGCTGTTGCGGTACTTTTTCGGAGGTATCAGATATTCAAACAACACATACTCCCCATGACAAGATGCAATCTCTTAGGTGAGAGAAGGGATTGCACCCAGCTTTTGACGGAGATATTCAAATGGTGTCTTGGCTAGGGGTTTAGTAAAGATGTTTGCAATTTGTTTTGTGGAAGGAATATAATTCAGATGAACAGCTATGTTTGTAACCTTCTCTTTGAGAAAATGATACTTTATTGGTATACGATCCGTAGTTGAATGGAGAACAGGATTCTTCGAGACACGAATGGCACTGGTGTTATCATAGTGAAGTCGAATGAGATCAATATAAGTTACCTTCAAATCTGAAAGTGTTTGTATCATCCATAAGATCTGAGTGCAACAAGTAGCAATAGCAATGTACTCTGCCTTTGTAATTGATAATGAAATAGATCTCTTCTTCTTACTAATCCATGCTACTAATAAATCACCTAAGAAGAATGCGCCTCCACTGGTGCTCTTTCTCTCATCCAAATAGTTTTCCCAATCAGCATTTGAATATGCAGTTAATTGAAAATTCTGATTTTTAGGATACGAGAGACCATAAGTCATTGTACCCTTCAAATATTTGAATATCCTTTTGACAATTTCTAAATGACTTTGTTTAGGAGCAAACTGAAAACGACCTACCATTCCAACAGCTTGCATTATATCAGGACGGGATGATGTGATGTACATAAGACTGCCTATCATTGATCGATATGTTCTTTGATCAACATCAAGTGAAATATCATCTAGACTGAGCTTGCAACCAACCACCATAGATGTACTAACAAGAGAGGAATCTTCCATCTGAAACTTCTTCAACATCTCTTTCAAATACTTTTCTTGAGAGATAAATATCCCTGCAGAACTCTGATTGATTTGTAAACCAAGAAAATATGGCAGTCCTCCTATCAAGGACATCTTAAACTTAGTTTGCATTGAATTAGAAAACCACTAAACTGAAGGGTCATTAGTGCATCCAAAAATAATGTCATCTACATAAACCAAAAAAACTAATAAATCATCACCTCTAGTCTATAATACCAGGCTTGTGGTGCCTATTTCAGTCCATATAATGTCTTTTTCAACTTACAGACATAGTCAGGATTATCTGTCAATGAAAATCCTTCAGGTTGCTCCACATATACTTATTCTTCTAGATCTCCATTAAGAAATGTTGACTTAACATCCATATAATATACTTCAAAGTTCTTATGACATGCATAGGCAAGAAATATTTTGATGGCTTCATATGTTGCCACTGGTGCAAAGGTTTCATCAAAATCTTGTCCTTCAACTTGTGCATACCCCTTACAGACCAATTTGGATTTATTCTTAACAATTTTTCCTTGTTCATTCATTTTATTCTTAAACACCCATTTGGATCCAATTACATTCTTATCTACAGGTATAGGAACAAGATCCCAAGTATTGTTATTCTCAATCTGATCCAGTTCCTCATTCATTGATTTTAACCAATTTACATCTTTACTAGCTTCATTAAATTTCTTGGGTTCCACCATGGATATGAAGTCTATATGTGACTTTTTGGCGTCTTTGATTATCCTTCTCCTAGTTTTTACACCTTTGTCTTTCTCACCAATTATCTGAATTGCAGGATGATTCTTTTAAGTAATTCTAGAGGAAGGATTTGATGTTGTCTATTGATTTGAATATGCCTGAGTATTTGTATCTTCATCTGACTCAGAGTCTTATTTTTCTGATTCTTGGACCTGTTAATCTTCAGCTTCAGCTGTGTCCTCTGTAGAAAACTCAATATTGCTCACTTCTCTTACTGGGACTCCTTCATCAACCTTTAAATCAATGCAATCAACTAATTTATACAATCTTTTATTAAAGCATCTATATAATTTACTATTGGTAGCATATCCTAAGAAGATGCCTTCATCAGCCCCTGTCATCATACTTTCCAAGGTTTTCATTATTATTCTTTATGTAGCACTTTCATCAGCCCTTTCATCATACTTGCCAAGGTTTTCATTATTATTCTTTATTTAGCACTTACTCCTAAAGACTTTGAAGTGTTTGATTGAAGCATGTCTTCCATACCACAGTTCATAAGGTGTCTTGTCATTGTGTGGTCTAAGGTGGGATTTGTTAAGAATATGGACTATTGTGTGTATTTATTCTACCCAATAGGTTTGACCAATGTTCTTCTCATTCATCATTGACCTGCCCATTTGCTGAACTGTTTTGTTTTTCCTCTCAACTAATCCATTTTGTTGTGGAGTTCCTGGGATTGTGTATTCTCTCTTGATCCCATGTTTATCACATAATTCCTTGAAATCACTTGACATAAATTATCTTCCTCTGTCTGATATTACTGCCTTTAACCTGTTGTTTGTTTGATTCTCAGTTAAAGCCTTAAATATTTTAAATTTCTCAAATGTTTCGACTTTTTCTTTGAGAAAAGCAACCCAAGTGAGTCTGGAGTAATCATCAATGATCATAATGAAGTAGTTTTCATTCCATGTGCCTTCCTGTCTTGATGGTCCACATAAATCCATATGAACTAATTGGAGTGGTTTCTATGTTGAAGTAGAGCTCTTGGATTTAAACTATGTCCAGGTTATCTTTCCTGCTTGGCAGGGTTTACACACAAAATCTTGTGGCTTTGATATTCTTGGAAGATCTTTTATTGCTTCAATATTTTTAATCTTGATTAAGTGATCAAAGTTTAGATGTCCAAGTCTCATATGCCATAACCATCTTTCATCGTGTTTTCTTAGATGGCACTCTTCTCTATCTTATTTCAGCACATATACATTATTATATGTCCTTATGCCTTTAGCCACCACTTCTCCTAAGTTTACAGACTTTATCTTACAATCTTTGGAAGTGAACACCACTTCACATCCTCTGTCACACATTTGACTTACACTGAGCAAATTATGTTTTAGCCCATCTACAAGTAGAACATCCTGGGATTTTCCTTTACCATTACTCAAACTCACCATCCCTTTACCCTTGATTTTACCTGGTTCATCATTTCCAAAGGTCACATTTCATGTTTTTCTTTTACTTATAGATAGAAATGTATCCTTGTCCCCGGTCATGTACTTGGAACATCCACTGTCTATATACTAGGGTTCTTTTTGTTTTTGAGCTAAAAGTACTAGACCACATTTTTCACTATCTTTCTTTTTCCATGTGCTGGCATTTCTAGCTAAGGGTTTTATCCTTGGATCTGCTTTGTAATTCTTCAGATGGCAGTTTGCAGCTTTGTGGCCGAAGTTATGATAGTTATAGCATTCGAGCTCATTGTTCAATAGGTCAAAGTGATTGGTGCAACTTTGTCTACTCATTGGTTGTTTATTTATATGTTGCAAATATTGTTTATTTATTGATCTCCTTAGTTGCATGTCTCTAAACTTAATTTGACAATTTGCAATCTTATGACCAAAATTAGAGCAGTAAAAACAGTAACCATGGAAGAAATTTTGGTACCTGAAGGATGGCCTTCTTCTTAGAATTTGTTGCTCCATCTTCTGATATCTTTGTTTTTTATCATGGATCATCTTGTCTTTATTAGATTTTGGTGGTAGAGTACTCACATGGTCTAATTGTCTGTTGACTTGGAACTTGATCATCTTTACTATCTCTTTGCTTTCAGGTTGTTTGTTGCTTGAACCACTTACATAGCCTAAACCAGTCTTCAACAATGGAGATCTATGTTTGCTCATAATGTTGTTTAGTTCTATTGAGGCTTTAATGCTTGGAAGATTTTGGAGATACAATGCTTTAAACTTCTCCATCTCTTTTATGGTTTTTACTACCTCTTTTTCCAAGGCTTCACATATTGTCTTCTTCTCTGATCATTGTTGTTTCAGAATGTCCTCTATTTTCTTTGCCTCTTCTAATTCCACCTTTAGCAGGGAAAATTCTTCATCGGGTTTTTTACTATCTTTCTCGAATTGTATCAACAATTGTTTTTGTTTTTTATTCTTAAATCTGAATTTAGCAATTTCTTCTAGGGAACTGATCAGTTCTCCTTCCAAGTCAACCACGACTTCTTCATCATTAACATCACTTCTTGTGATTTTATTATCATAATCCTCTTTGGCCATAAGCATAAATTCATTAACCTTATCTTCACAAGAATAATAACTATATGTCTCCTGAAGATTCATCATTGTTTACACATAAACTTTTCATTTTACCAAATCTCTTGTATTTGTACTTCTCTTCACTTTCAGCGTTTTGGTCCTTCTTATTGTGTGGACACTTAGATGCAAAGTGACCTATCTTTCCAAAGTTAAAACATTTGAAGGGAAACTTGCCTTGGTACTTGCCTGATCCTTTCTTTAGTCTTCTCACAAATTTTTCTTCAATTTCATCAGGCTCAAAATCCTCATTCTTATCTTCTTTAAATGATGCTTCTCTAGAGGTGGGTTTATCTTTATCTATCCTCATTTCATAAGCAATCAAAGTTCCTAGGAGTTGGTCAATAGGAAAAACTTTTAGATCATTAATTTCTTCTATAGCAAAGACCTTTGGGTTGAACCTATCTGACAGAGATCTCAAAATTTTCTGAACTAAAGAGGCTTCCTCAATTTTTTCACCAAGTCCTTCCATTGCATTTACTAGTTCTTCAACTCTCAGAAAGTACTTCCCAACAGTTTCATCCTCTTTCATATTTAGTTGTTCAAACTGTAATCTGTAGGTTTGAATCGTGGCACCCTTTACCTTCTCATTACCTTCATAACTGCTAATGAGTTTGCCCCACATTTCTTTAGCAGATTCTAACTACATAACTTTTACAAATTCTGCTTCTGCAAGCCCACTCAGAATAGAATTCATAGCCTTAATGTTGAAGCTGAATTCTAGCTTGTCATCCTTAGAAGCTAGTACAATTGGCTTCACATAACCAGTCTCTACCACATCCCAGACATCTGCACCTAAAGCCATTATGTAGGTTATCATCCTAACTTTCCAGAAGGAAAATTTTGTTCCATTAAACATGGGGGCCTTATTGGTTGAATTTCCTTCGTGGATAGTCATGTTTAAGCTCTAGGATCTACCCTTAGATAAAAGGAACCCACTCTGATACCAATTGTTAGACAACTGGGAGGGGGGGTGAATCAGTTGTTACTGTGCTTAAACAATTATACCCATTTTAAACTCATTACAGAACACTCAATGATGATCACAATAATTCAGGGAAGTAAGAAATAGAGTATTCAACATCAATCACACACATGAAGTATAAAGAAACAGATATTCCTGAGGAAACCCATAAAGGGAGAAAACCTCTTATTCTTTGAATGAGAGGCAGCCTTTTTATGTTTTGTACATCATCTATGTTTGAGCACCAACTAAATGTGAGTCTACCACTTGTTTTTTACAAACTGCAACTTGCTGAGAGAACCAACTCTCTGGTTTCTCTAGCACCCACTAGAAGGAAGCACCAACTCCCTGAGTGTTCCAACACCAACTGGATGGAAGCACCAACTTCCAGTCACACATGCACCAACTTGTACAACAGATAACAATAGTTCTCCCTTGCACCACCCTACCACACTTGTTTTTCTGGATGCAACCAAATGGAAGCTACAACTCCTTGTGTTCAAGCACCCATTTGAAACTCTAAGGACGACAATCCTCCCTGTCACCACCCTACCACCCTGAGATATAAATCTTTGCTTTCTGAAATTTATTACAATGATACAGTATTTATCAATCGCTTACCAGTCTCATCATTGTTTGGCTACACTGCTCTACTCTGCATGC
>JASDQU010102875.1:189429-199619 GCA_032191745.1 Picea mariana | reverse complement strand
ATTAAACAAGCCAAAGGGCATGACCAAGAACTCATAGTGACCCTTATGAGTTCGAAATATAGTCTTGGGAATGTATTATTCTTTCATTTGTATTTGGTGGTAGCTAGAATGAAGATCAATTTTGGTAAAGTATTGAGCACCACTCAATTTATACAAAAGGTAATCAATAATAGGGGCTAGTACTCGGATGGATAACACCCACTTCTAGAAATTCTTGAACAATTTTCTCAATTTCATTTTTCTGGGAAAATGAATGATGGTAAGGGAAAACATTAGGGGGTAGACTGTCCAAGATTAGAGGAATGGAGTGATCATGGACATCATGAGAAGGGGGGAGGCCATGGGGGGTGTTTAAAAAAACTTGTTGTCAGATATTATAGATTAGACGTGAAGATGCACAAATGGTGTCTCAATGATTTAAATAGAATCGAGTTGGGAAATAATGCTAGAATGACCTTTTTTGAGTAGATTTTTCATTCAATGGGAGTTGATGATATCAAGTGAGCTTGCTATGATTCCTTGGAACTTGTATTGTTGTCCCTCCTATTGTAATTCCAAGGTGAGTTCCTTAAAATCCATGGTAATGGGGCCGAGAGTGTACAACAATTCAACACCAAGCACCATGTCACATCACTTGGGTCTATAGAAAACCTATGATATTTCATGTGGTACTGACCAATTTGTAGGTGCACATTTTCACAACACCCCCCACATTTCATGGAACCACCATTGGAAATCATGACCTGAAAATTGTTGACTACATAAATATAGAAATTGACTTCTTGGGAAATGCAGTGATGAATAAAATTATAGGTTTTTCCACTGTCAACTAGGATGATGAATTTTCTATGTTTAATGTAGCCAATTAACTTGAGGTTTTGGGGAGTAGAGAAACTAGTGAGGGTGTTTAATGAAATTAGCGGTTCAACTTTGGGAGGGTTAGAGGGCGGAGTAGGATCATCAACTTGGGGTATCTCTTAAAAATGGGAAACATCAAATCCTTTTCAGAAACATCCTTAGAAATAGCCATAAAAATATTTTGATCTTTAAACTTATGCCCCAGAAATATTTATCATCACAATTATAGAAAAGGCCCTTGAGTTGGCGTTCATCCATTTCTTCCCTAATTAATTTTTGGATCTTGAGAGTAGTAGGAGGGGGATGATTGGTGGGTATAGGGCAAGGAATAAATGAGGGTTTTCTGTTTTAGGCATAGACAATATGTTGTTCTTCGTTAGTGCATTTAGTATCTTCCAACCAAGTCTAGGGGTGAGCCATGAGGGCCTGGAAATGGATTTAATCGTTTAGGCCACTAATAAAGCATTCCATTAAGAAGGAATATGACATGCCCTTCATTCTGAAATCCAAGAACTCAATGGAGGTTATAAAATATTCCACTATGTTATACCATTTCAACTTAGTCAAATGACCTAAATGGTGGGTGTCTATGTCAAAGAGTTCATAAATATTTGCAACAAATTATGTCTAAGAAACATACCCATGGCATGCATTTTTATTCAATTTCCACCATTGCCAACATTTAGTATCTAGATAGAGAACACCATAACAAAGTTTTTCCAACTCATTAGTAATGCCATGCAAAGAAAAATATTTCTCCATTTGAGTGACCCAACCCGTGGGCTCTAAGCCATCAAATTTATTGACCTCAACTTGGGGAAGATGACAGTCACAATGAGAGGAGATAGAATGAAAGGCCATAGTATGGGAGGAGTCAACACCATATAAGTTTGACGGTTGGTCAGAGAAGGGAGGGACCTGGGAGAAGTTCAAAAACTGGTTGATATTGTCTTTGATGGCATCAAATTCACCCATGAATTTGTCAAATTTGTTCATAACTTGGTCTTGTAAGATTTCAAATTTGGAATTGGCAGAAGCAATTTAAGAAGTTAGTTTCCAAGATTTCTCCTTGTTTTGTTTGGTTTTGGACTGCATGTCTTAGTTGCAAGTGGTGGCCATGGGGAAGTTAGGGTGCTTGGGAGGGGGAGTGGGTCCATTGTAAAAACGATGATTAGTGATATATACAACTTTGATACGGGTGACAAGGGGAAGCCAATGGGAAAGGTTTCAAATAAGGATTTTAGGAAGGGTGGTGGGTTTGTTTAAAACCTCGTACTCCAACACCTAATTAATTTTCTCGCTAGTGATTTTCTTGTTGAAAATTAGATTAGTAGCTCACAAAAAAAATAAACCATTGAAATATTCAACTCAAATAAGTTTAGCGGAAGCAAAACTGGAAACCAAATCATGCACACAAAAACACCAATATTTTTGGGTAGATACCCCTAGAAAAAACTCGGAGGGAAAACCCATGTTGAGAATGATTTTATTATGCTAAAATCAGGGCTCCTGTAAAAGGGATAATTGTTAGAAAAACATGATCACAGAGTAATAAAATAAAATAAATGTGGAAATAAAACACAAAAGATACACAATACAATAAAGACATAGATATACGTGGTTCACCTAGTGTGGGCTACGTCCACCAAAGAAATTGTCAGGTCCTTCCTTTATTATTATCTAGCAAATGAAGGGATAAAACCTACAACACACCTGCTGTAACTTCCTCTTCTTTCTCTCACAATCTTCTGACTTAGAATACAATATTCACAATGATCCATAGCTGCAATACATTTCCCTCATAAAAAAGGGTTTCCTTCTAGGGTAAAAAACCCTAGCATAACTTCTATCATCAGATCTATGATCTTATAATGAACATTCCAAATTTACAATGAAATTACAATATACATTTACAAGGCCATTTTTCCTTCAGGGGATTCGCCCCCAAACCACCATCGGGGAACGTTATCCCCTGAACCCCCGCCCGTGGCCCGCTTTCCCTCAGACCCCACAGGGGGGGTAACCCCCCTTGCACTCCCCCACGTGGAGGAGTGTACATTCTTCTAGGATATAAAGACTTCATGGGGTAAAAACACAGTTGAAAACAAAGACCTCTATATCAAGAAGATAATCAAGCTCCACAACCAACAATAATGACCCACTAAGACAAATACAACTGCAAAAAAACCTGGCAAAGTATGATTTGTTGTATGACCCAAATCTATATGTTTTTCGAGGTGTACACACTTTTCCTTAAGAACCCCCACATATATGCTCATGTCTACATTGACACCCATGTACATGCAAAAAATGACTATATGACAATCTCCGTACAATGCAACACTTTCTTGTGGCTTTGCTCTGCTCGAACCCACTTGTGATTTTCTTTGTTCTCTCTTCTCCTTGATCTGATCTCTAGATGGAAGTCTTTCTACACCTATCCAATATCTCCTTGAATCACAACCCTTCATGATCCAACTCTCTGAGAACAATTCCTTCTCTGCTCTCTCAAGTGTAAGAAAAAGTCCTTCTTTGCTTCTACAGTCCCTAAGGACTCCACACTAGCAAAAATACTTATTTTCCATATCAACGTGAAAAGTATCTTCTCCTTTACCCTAGCCTTGATTGTATAATCTTGTGTTATAATATAAACCTAATATCCAAAGTGATTGACGATTGATATTAATTCTCACCTCAATTGAGATGAATGGCTAAGATTAAATGCTAACTTTTAGCATTTCCTTAAATAACCCAGTTAATTCAAAGAATTAATTAATAAAATAAATTACTTTAATAATTCCTTTAATTGAATTAAGTTCAAGGATAGAAGGATTGGACAATTTCCACATGTTTAGACACATATACCTTTGCAAAAATACATGTCTGATGTGACCAAACACCAATACTCCCTCGTAGTGAGGAAGGTATTTCTCGAGGAGCCACCTGGATTTGGTTCTTCCTTCGATCTTGAAACAATGTTGCACACGTCATCTTGCACACTGACATCCCTTTAACCCTACTAGTTAGCTTCTCCCTGAATATCATAATTCATAGAATCAATGATGCTACATATTAGTGCCACAAAGTTTGGAAACTTTTTCGAAGGCATGCTATCCCTCAATGTACTCCTAGGAGCCTCCTAATCCTAGAAATACATCAATGTCATCTTCTACCAGCTTGGTCTCTTGATAGAACTGGAAGGGGATAACTCACTCTTCCCATTTGAAATTTGACCCCCACACTGGAATTATCTGAACTCTTCTCATCATTCAGCTACTCACCCTTTGGATCCTCCTGGGCCTCATCCTCTATCACTAAAATCGATCCATGATCCAATATATCCTTAGATCCATCTACAGGATGGCCCTACAACCTGTATATATTTCCCTCTATGACACCATTTTTAACTATTGTGTTAGGTATATCTTCCTCTAAACATACGAGTAATTTTCCATTCTAGAACAAGACTGCATAACACTTGTCCTCCAGAGCTAAGACTGAGAGAAAATTTGTCCTCAACTTTGGGACATACAATACATTTTCCACCTCCAGAAAAACTCCCAACTCTAGCTGGAACCTCACTATCCCAAGTCTCTCTACACCACACTTGTCATGAGTGCCAAGCTCCACAAGTAGATATGAGTCTATTTCTGACCATGTGGTGAAAAAATCATGTGTCCTTGTCATGTGATGAGAAGCCACACTGTCCAAGTATCAATAACTCCTTGAGTTTGTGCTAGTCCATGTATCAAGAAATCCTTGAGTTTGTATATTGATCTCTTATCGTAGTGCCGATAGTCCCCCATGAACCTCTTGATCGGCCTCTTGTCTGGTGCCCTGCTAGGGAATAAATGTGTTGATGCACATGTCCTTGCCTTGCTGTATGTTTTGTCTCTATATGATGTGGATGACGATATACAACAACTGTAGGAATATGTTCTTTTTTCTTCAAATCTGCAAGACTTTGTGCCTTTGAGTCAATGAAATCCTTAGTGTCTTGATGATGTCCTTCCTGTAGTTCTTCTTCATATCCTTCTATAGAATTTGTTGCCGTTTCATGTTCAGACTCGACAATAACTTCTTTTCTAGCTTCAATGGGCCCATCTTTCTTACTAAGAGACACATCCTGCATTGTAATTTTCTTTTTCTTGTACCAAAACTTTAAAACCTTATTTTGCACATTAATATTAATGGTACCCACTGATTCCATCCAAGGATATCCCAAAACAATATCTTCATCATCCATATTTATAGCATGAAAATCATAATGCAACACATATTTATCCATGGTGATCTTCAAATATTTTAAAAAATGAATGTTTTCACCCTCAACCTGTGTGTTGTGAATATTCTTTGCAGAAACTTGCAATCTATTAACCAACTGAACATTGATAAAATTTTGTTGGCAACTAGGGTTAATAGAAAGAATGACATTTTCTTTATGAATACAACCATGAACTTGTAATATGGACTTTCCACATTAAAATAAATTCTTGGTGATGTCTTTATCCTTACTCTTTGTATGATACCACTTGCCTAAAAGTAAATTTTCAAGTCCTTCCTTAGAAAGTGACATCCACTCAGAATGATGAAATGATTGCCACCATATGAGAACATCACCTTTGAAACCCCGGTCTACAAAATATTTCCACTGCCCTTTCCATAATGACTTGTGAGATTGTATAAATTCTTCAATTCTAGGGCCATCATATCTTCTAGTAAAAACCATCATCCTTGGAATAAATATTCAACAAAAACTGAAGTTAAAAATAACTGATTGCACAAAATCGTGACTTTTTCCGGAAAAACCTTGAAAAAAATGTTGAATTTGAAATGCTCAAAACTTTACTTCCCAGACTCTATTTCGTCCGATTGTTTTTTTGAAATTGGGTATTTTTCCAAGAGGAATTAAAATATTCAATTTTCTTGGCCAAATTATACACAAAAAGTTTCAGATATGAACCTGAAGTGTGTCGTCCTCTTTTTTCCCTACAAAAAATGTCAAAAAAGAGAAAAACATTCTTCCCTTCTTTGGCCAAGGAAAGTTCTCTGATACCAATTGTTAAGTATTGGAATATATCTGAATATAAAAACACCACAATAGATACAAAATAACAATATGCAAAATCTATTATTACTATCAAACCCTTAGGGTAGGGAAACACCATACAATTGATCCTATTATGGAAGGGATCCTCTCCTGTTCACTTGCCTCTTCAAGGGGGAATCCTTCTATTGTTCTTAAGCTCCAAATAAAATAATTCTCTTCATGTCCCATTACATTGGTTGAACCCATTTATATAGTGCTACCATCACCTAAGAACATTCTAGAGGAGGACTTTTCTAGAAGTAGAACCTTCTAATAAGTCCTCTTACATTTATTGTATCTAACTACCCATTTATTATATCTTGTTAGCCTATGGCTTACCTTTACCAATCACCAAGTCTAAATTGTCAACTATATTTGTTTTATTCATTTAGGATATTAGTAATATATCCTCAAGTGATGACTAATGAGTTAGTTAAGATTGCCTAGCCTAGTCATCATGCATGATTTTAAGATCTAGAGCAAATCTCTCTATGAGGTGACATCACCCATTGTACTATAAATATGTAACATTGGAGTGAATACATTTCAGTGTTGGCTAGTGAGCCTTTTCTGCCATGTTGTTATTCTTGTCTTTATTTTATCAATTGGTATCAGAGCCATGGTGAAAACATGATGAAAATACCAGAGCACTTATGATCTTATAGGCCTGGTAACATCTTGGTAGTTTTCCATAGAGTTTTTTCAATCTCAGTTGATGACGGTGGTGGCTATTCTCAACACATTCGACTAGATGTTTGATACACTTGCGCTTCACGTAAAGGAGACAAGGATGGTGAATCAGGTTAATAAATTTTATCAATATTGTCATGCAAACTATTTTTTTTTTTATGGCCGAATGGAATGGAATTTAATTTACTTTGAAAGTTATTTTTTGAGGTTGATGGTTTAGACATCAAACTGCTTGTTTTAGTGTCCATTAGAAAAACACAGAAACATCCATAGAGTATATCAACAAATGGCCTGGTATATCACGTTAAATCTGAGATCTGGAATATTTGGCTCACACTCATGACTCAGATCGGTGGCTCTACATGTCTATTTAGATCGACATAGATGACCTTGACAACAACACAATATCTCCTCTGAATCTGTGCACTAACTCTCAGGATAAGGATCTGGATAGAACGATCTAAGGGAAACATTGGACAGATCGATTTGGAGGTTGAGGATGCGATTTGCCCAAATTTGAGTTTCATCCAACAACATCATCCCTCTATCCACCATTGCCACACAGATCTAGATCCACGATTTGTGAATATTTATGCGTTAATCATGCAATATTTCTCAAATATTTGCTGTAAAGTTGTGAATTTCAAGCAAGTGATTTGCAAATTTCAAGCGAGTAATTTGAGATAGCACCCCCCTGCAAGTCCCCGGAGGCCATGGTGCTAGGGTTTAGAAGCTCGACAACAACAGTTAGATAAATCTTGTGAGCTTGTATTGGTTGGATCGTTACTTCTGTGATGATGGTGCATTCCATAGTTTTTTCTGTCTTTCAGATCAGATCCATTTCCAAATCAGTTGTCTGTAGAAGAAACTGTGTAAAGTGATCATGGAAGCATCCATGAACATGACCTGTTGAAAAGATAACAACCACTCATATATTCTAGTTTTAATCATGCGATCATGATGTAGGTATACCTTTTATTGCTACACGAATGAGCTAAAGGCCTCACTAATCTCAATTTACTATGTGAACCTGTGTGAACTTCTTTGGTGATCTATGGGTGTGTGAGGAAACTTTGCATGCACAGGATTTGATAAATTCAACGATTGTTTTTCACCAGAGATGAGAAGGTGTGGCGTATATGGAAAGATGTGATGAAGACGAGCCGAAATTGTTGGATTTTGTTAGTTTTTTTTTTCTTCACGTAGGGTTACGACCTTGGTTGAGGATCATTGCCACTACCAGGCATAATTTCTAGAAGTTTTGAATTGAATGCCACATGTCATTATCTCTGAATATTGTGGTAATAGTGTAGAATTGCAATCTGGATTGAACTGGGCTCAATGCACTGCTCATGCATAATGTGATTTTTTAGCTTCAAAATTTTGTGAGGCTAATCACGACAAGTGCTTTCACTTTTCCCGTGGTGATACTGCTTTACCTTTTTCGAGGGAAGGTATGGTGGGTAGAAAAATCAAATAATCTGGGTTGAAATTTTTTCAATGTGAAACTATTTGTTAGAAAAACATGACCGTGGAGCAATAAAATAAAACAAATGCGGAAACAAAACACAAAAGATACACAATACAAGAGAGACACAGATTTACGTGGTTCACCCAGTGTGGGCTACGTCCACCAGAGAAATTACCAGGTCCTTCCTTTATTATTATCCAGCATATGAAGGGATACAACCTACAACAAACCTATTGTAACTTCCTCTTCTTTCTCTCACAGTTTCCTATCTTAGAATACAATATTCACCATCAACCATAGCCTTAATACATTTCCCTCATAAAAGAGGGTTGCCTTCTAGGGCAAAAAACCCTAACATAATCTCTACCGTTAGATCCACAACCCTATAATGAACGGTCTAGATTTACAATGAAATTACAATATACATTTACAAGGAAATTTTTCCTTCGAGGGCTTTGCCCCCAAACCCCCATCAGGGGACGCTGCCCCTGAACCTTCGCTGGGGGCCTGCTTGGCCCCAGACCCCCCGGACCCCGCAGAGGGGGTACCCCCCCTCTGCACTCCCCCGCGTGGAAGAGTGTACATACTTNGGAAGGACCTCTGAATTAGGAAGATAATCAGGCTCCACAACCAAAAATCTCCCACTTGGAGACTGATCTCAACAACTCCACTGCTGCTGTATATGCTGGACTCTGAACCTTCTTGGACCTGTCAAATTTCTCATCTTCATCTTCATTCTTGAAGACCAATTGAAACTGACCAGGAACTCAATTTCTCCCTGGTTACTCCCTTTGTTAACATGTCTGCAGGATTCTGGCTAGTGTGTATCTTTTCCAACTTCAAATGTCCTTATTCCAAGGTGGATCGTATGAAGTGGTACCTCAATTGTATATGCTTAGTATTCGAATGGAAGGCTGAGTTCTTTGCAAGGTGAATGGCACTTTGACTGTCACAGTACAACCTGTTGTTCTCCTGCTTCTTTCCCAATTCCTCCATAAACCTTTGTAACCAAATCATCTCTTTACTAGCCTTTGTAGCAGCAACATACTCAGCGTCTGTTGTTGAAAGTACAACAACTTTTTGCAGTTTTGAAATCCAACTTACTGTTGTTCAACCTATAGTAAAAACATATCTTGTGGTGCTCCTCCTGCTGTCTTTATCACCTGCCATATCTGAATCAACATATCCCTGTAGAAAAGTGTCTGAACCTCCAAAACATAATGCATGAGTAGTAGTACCTTTCAAATACCTGAGAATCCACTTTACTACCTCCCAATGTTCTTTACCTGGATTGTTCATATACCTGCTCACAACTCCCACTGCATGTGCAATATCTGGTCTTGTGCAAACCATTGCATACATCAAGCTGCAAACTGCTGATGAATAAGGGACCCTAAACATATATTCTATCTCCTCCTGTTTCTTGGGACGCATTTCCTTAGTTAATTTGAAATGCTTGGCCAAAGGTGCACTAACTGGTTTTGCATTCTGCATTCTAAACCTCTCCAACACCTTCTCTGTGTACTCACCCTGAGACAATGTCAATTTGCGATTTTTTCTATCTCTTGTTATTCTAATGCCAAGGATTTTCTTTGCAACACCCAAATCCTTCATCGCAAATGAATTTGATAATTTCTTCTTGAGCACATTTATATCCTGCATATTAGACCCTGCAACAAGCATGTCATCTACATACAATAGCAAGATAATAAAGCTTCCATTTTCTAGCTTTTTAAAATAAACATAGTGATCAGAATGACATCTACTATAACCCTGTTCTGTCATAAACCTATCAAACTTCAAATACCACTGCCTTGGAGCTTGCTTTAGGCCATACAAGCTCTTCTTCAACCTGCATACCAAATTCTCCTTCCCTTTGACCTCATACCCCTGTGGCTTCTGCATAGAAATCTCTTCCTCCAAATCCCCATGGAGAAAAGCTGTTTTTACATCTAACTATTCAAGATGCAAATCTTCTACTGCCACAAGACTTAAAATAGTCCTAATTGAAGTCATTTTAACAACAGGAGAAAATATTTCATCAAAATCTATACCTTTCTTTTGTGCAAACCCCTTTACAAC
>JASDQU010102875.1:152096-189329 GCA_032191745.1 Picea mariana | reverse complement strand
TTAGTAACCGTATTAAATTCATTTAAATGATCTGCAACAGACCCACCTTCTGACATCTTCATATTAAATAATCTCTTCATTAGAAATACCTTATTGGATGCTGAGGGTTTTTCATACAATTTGGCCAATGCGTCCATCAAACCCTTCGTTGTCTTTTCTTTGGAAATATTTAAAGCCACCGATGCTGCCAGGCTCAGTCGTATTGTTCCTAGAGCCTTTCTGTCAAGAATCTCCCATTCTTCGTCCTTTATGGCCGTCGACTTCTTTGCTACTCCGCCCAATGGTAGGAAAAGATCCTTTTGATATAAATAATCTTCCATTTGCATCTTCCATAACTGGTAGTTTTGGCTGTTAAATTTCTCAACCCTAAACTTTCCATATTTTGAAATTTCTCCCACTCGAACCAGGAACCCTCTTTTCCTGCGAGTTACCTTTCACTCTGATACCAGTTGTTAGAAAAAACATGACCATGGAGCAATAAAATAAAACAAATGCGGAAACAAAACATAGAAGATACATAATACAAGAGAGACACAGATTTATGTGGTTCACCCAGTGTGGGCTACGTCCACCAGAGAAATTGCCAGGTCCTTCCTTTATTATTATCCAGCATATGAAGGGATACAACCTACAACAAACCTTCTGTAACTTCCTCTTCTTTCTCTCACAATCTCCTATCTCAGAATACAATATTCACCATCAACCATAGCTGCAATACATTTCCCTCATAAAATAGGGTTGCCTTCTAGGGAAAAAAACCCTAACATAATCTCTACCGTTAGATCTGCAACTTTATAATGAACGGTCCAGATTTACAATGAAATTACAATATACATTTACAAGGCAATTTTTCCTTTGGGGACTTCACCTCTAAACCTCCGCTGGGGGCCCACTTTCCCCCAGACCCCCCAGTCGGGAGGATAGCCCCCCCGGACCCCACAGAGGGGGTTCCCCCCTCTGCACTCCCCTGCGTGGAAGAGTGTACATACTTCTGGGGTGTAAATACTTCATGGGGTATAAACATGGATGAAAGCAAGGACCTTTGAATCAGGAAGATAATCAGGCTCCACAACCAACACTATTGCTGAAGATGGTATTGAATGTGAACGTGAAGTTGGTGATGGTAAAGTCGAGAAGACTATAAAAAGGGCATTTGTTGGTGCAAGGGCACGTGTTCTCTTTTACCCAACACTATTATATAATGTTGTCTACAACAAGATTCAACCAGAGTTTAGATGGTGTGGATAGGAATAATCCCAATATCAATTCACCATAATCCAATGTATTAGAGAGAAGACCAGGTCATGGGTTATCGATTGAGTCGTGGTTCGAAGTGATCCCAGGAAGGAGAAGCCCTAACCACTGTTATTAGAACAAAAAAAAAAAAAGTTTGCTCGCTGCCATGAAGAGAAAGGTGGAATGCCCACTGCAGAAAGGAGAGTCTGTCCACCAACGCACAAGGAGAGATCATGGACCATGAGAATACTTTGGTCTACTCATGGTCCCCATTGTCTAAGTTATTGGATAATTTTATATTTTAAATTTTGGGTAGCATCTCAATAATCCTTGGATGTTAAATTTATCCCTTATTTAAATTTTATTTTTTACTTTGAGGGGGGATGAGTGTTAAGAGCTAATTGTATTTGGTAGATGTCATAAGAAGGTATATCCATAAGGAAGAACATATTTATGTTCTTTTTTAGATGTGTAACAAAGATTGTAATTGAAAACTGAATTTCTCTTAGGTGTAAGAGCTCATTGTATTAAGCATAATAAAAGTTCATTTTTTCTGGTGATGAAGTGTCCTAGATCTTCCCGAAATTGAATAAGGGGATCTTAGGTACACCTTGAGTAGTGTATTGTGGTGAAATTTTCATGCTTGTCTTACGAGTAAGTTTATTGTCTAGTTTTGACATAAACAAATTTACAATTTTTGCAACACAAATAAGCCCAAACACAATGTTACTCATGAACATGCAATCAAGCAAAAGTAATGCAAATCAAGCATCAACAAAGAATACTAAAGAAATGAACAAGTCAAGCTCGTAAGAAAAGGAGAACTAGACTCAAAAGTATCGACAACACATTCAAGAGTAATTCAACTTCAGAATCAGGATTTATTGTAACTTGCAAATTGTCTTTTTGTAAGTTTACTTGTCTTTTTTAAATCAAGTTGAGTTGAATTGAATTTGTCATAAGGTGAATTTTCGGCTGAGCCCGACACCCTAGAATCATTTTGAGTCATAATTGACAAGGTTGAGTGTTAAAACTCTAATCATTGTAAATATCACAATTTGGAAGCATTTTCGGTGGTAACTGACATCCTCAACTTCCTGGAAGCAAGTTCACGCAAGGGAAGTACAAGGGAGCATAAAACAAAATCAAGCGAGCGATTCAAGTGAGCGAGTTGCAAATAAACCTTCTTCTGTTGAGTCAAATTGTAATCAGGATCTACCTGCACAAGGAGACCTCATTTAGTGTTTTTGAAATGGCTCGAAGTCTTGAATTATTAGAGTTACTGAACACTCTAATAAACACCACTGAAGAAAACATAGTGATATTGAACAAAAAAACTCTTCAATCAGTGCTTACTTGTTTGCAAGTGACACAAGCTAAATTTAGACTTCTTCAATCTCTATCTCAGCTATTGAATGATGAGTTGATAGATCTCAAAAATCAACAGCCAGTGAAGTGTTCTGAACTAGTTTTTGTTCAGCACAACCCTCTCTATGATGCTAATAATGATGATGTTTTTGATCAACAGTCAGTGAAGGAACAACACAGTGATACAACTTCAGAATCTGTTTCAGACGAAGTTGATGCTATTCTTGAACCTAATTTTCAATAGTTTTCTTTTGAGTTTAATGAAGAAAACTTTTCAATGATGCATCAACATCCAGTAAATCCACTTTCACGGATTTCAAAGAAACAGGTTCAGAATACTCTTTCCAAGCCCATCATCAGACCTTGAGAAGAAATCATCTACAACAAGAATAGAACAGGACTTGGATATGACAAGGAAGTTACCTTTCATATTCTTGATTATTTGAGACCAATCAAGTTCCAAAGTGTTGGATTCCTTCAAGAAGATTCACTTTCACTTGTTCAAGTTCAGCGTCAGAATGATAAGTGTTAACATTGTAATCAAGTTGGTCACAAGGAGAATCAATGTTTTGATCTCCATCCTTGCCAGCATTGTGGCAAGCATAACCATTCTTCAGACAGATGTTCAACATTGAAGAAACCTGCAAGATTGAAGATTCACTATGAGTGGATTGATCCTTAGAATGTCACCAACAACCAAGCAATTATATAAGTCTTACTGTAGAATTCAATCTCGAGTAAATACCAATCTTGTATCACATAACATTTTTGTACCTCACATAAGTGGTCCCCTTATGGCATAGATTTCGAGCATGGCCCTCACAGAATGAGATAACATGTGGTTTTTTCCGCATGCTCACTTTGTGTTGTACTCAAAATGAAACAAGTACGGTACTCTCTTGAGCCTATAAGGGGGGAGTACAATGATGTAACTCTCATGCACCTTAAGGGGGGGAGTTAAAAATTCTAGTGATGATGGTTCATGAAACCACTTATGATCTCTCCTTTCAGCTGACAAAGGGGGGAATTGATGATGGAATTGAAGATGGTTGTCAGACAGAAAGTTTCGACAACAACAAACATCAAGTATGCCAGATGGGCATGAAATTTTCCAAATGGGAAATTGTGGTCTGTAAATGATAGACTTTGGAAGGATTATGTTTCAATAAGTTTAAGTTGAATCATACATAATTGGGATGTTTGATTTTGATTTTGAGAGAAATGATGTAGACGTTTGGTTCACATAGATGGTCATTCGACCTAGCAGAGGAGAAGAGGATCCTTCTACATTGCATCTTGGCATTTGATTGAGTTGTCAGGAATTTTCAGGGATGTGTCAGACTAGAAGATGATTCAATTCTCTTGGTTCGCTCTCATCAGATTGGAATTTACATTAAGTAAACAATTTGCATGCATCGTGGCTCACATGATTACATAGTGAGATTTTCTAGAGATGACAGGCTTTGACATGATTATGGTTCAATGACTTGCAATTGAATCATACGCATCATACATTGGGATGTTGTTGGACACCTAAAAGTGTCAAGATTGGTTAGTGGTTATTCAAAAACCATTAGATACATGGTATCAATTGGTCAGTGGTTATCCCAAACAATAGATTTAGAGAGCACTTTCAGTGATACACTGATAGTAGAGTGGTGATACTACATGTTCACCAATTAGCATAAGACATCAGATTCTTCTAGCTAAAATACTTAGCAAAATGATCAAATTGTCAAGCAATCAGGGAATGTTCAGATATTTCCGCTGTTCACTTCCATATCTCAGCTCTCTTCCAGTTCATTTCAAATGAACATGTTCAACATCCAGATTGGCAGTTTTTCAGGCAGTTTTTCATTGAGGCTCAGCTCAGGAGTTTCAGTATGAAGGCTTGGAATTGATACCATTTTATGCTTTATTGGTGGTATTATTGATCAGACTTATGATTGAGGGGGGTATTGTTAGCCTATGGCTTACCTTTACCAATCACTAAGTCTAAATTTTCACCTATATTTGATTATTCATTTAGGATATTAGTAATATATCCTCAAGTGATGATTAATGAGTTAGTTAAGATTGCCTAGCCTAGTCATCATGCATGATTTTAGGATCTAGAGCAAATCTCTCTATGAGGTGGCATCACCCATTGTACTATAAATATGTAACATTGGAGTGAATACATTTCAGTGTTGGCTAGTGAGCCTTTTCCACCATGTTGTTATTCTTGTCTTTATTTTATCATATCTAACTACCATAATGGACCTTATTTAATAATATAGTGGACCTAGTCCACCTTACATTGGATGGCCTCTACTGTTATCACTATGGGCCCTGTAGGCCCCCCTACTACCTCTCTAGCTACCTAACAATATCATTGAGAATTCCTTCTCAAAGTTTTCTACAAACTCATCAAGCTATGTCTTTGTTGATGCTACCATATACATCTTCCATTGCCCCTTCTTCTATGAACATTGTGATGCATAGTGCCCATTCTTATGGCACACAAAACATTGATTTTATTCAATTCCTTCTTCCCCAACTGTGAGGTTGACTCCTATTAGTCCTTAATGAAGTTTTGAGGAAACCTTGGTCAGATTTGGACCACTTTGGACTTTGACACATTGTTCGAACAAGGAGTGCCATGACGGAGCTGAGATCGTGGATCTCACTTATTTTGCGGGATACGTGGACCCAATAAGGGGTTCTTTAGGGGTTTTGTAATGGGTTATGGCATGTAGACCCATGGGTTTACCCATGATTAGGCCTTATTTTAAGGGTTTGTAAAAGTATAAATAAGTAAGAATATAGAAGTTTTAGTGAAGTAGTCTGGCGAGCTAAGTGCAAGTGGCCTGAGAGGCTTTGTGCAAGGGAATGTATGTGTGTTAAATATTTGTGCTTCATAGAGAGTGGCTATGTGCCTTGATCTAGTTTTGGAAGGAGGATCTGGTGCTCAGTTCGTAGATCTCCTGTCCGGTGCGAAGCTTGACTCTGTGGTAGTGCACAAGAGTGAATGAATGTTAGATTCGAGCACATAATAAAGAAGGCGAAGCGATTGGTGGACGTAGCCCCACACTAGGGTGAACCACATATATATTGTGTCTTGGGTTTGCTTTGTGTTGTGTTATTTATGTTGTGAATCTGCTCAGTGCTTTGATTATTATCTATGATAGATAGATCTGTTATTTCTTAAGTTATTTACTCGTGCTAAGGGTAAATGGATGTTAGATCTAACTCAATGCTAAGTGCCTACATCGATCTATATTAGGTTATGTTCTACGATGTTAATAAGGCTAATAAACTAGTGCATATCACCCTCTAAGTGTTAATAGAATACTCTGTGAAGTGTTGTTATCACAGATCTATGTCCCATCCTGGTTACAAACACTTGCATCCTGTAACCCCCCCTGCTTCTACATTAGGCGAGACCTCGCCTAATTTGCAGGTGTCGGTAGTCAGGGTTTTGTTGGTGCACTATAAGCGTTGAACCCTCAATCTGCCCCTGTGCCAACAACTTCTCACTGTTACCCTTGGAACCCTTTCCTTTTCCCTTTATTTTCTTACTGACAAGGGCCATGTTCTCCCCCTCTTCATCTCCTTGCTTGCATTATTTAGAATCCTCCTGAGTTTCTTCCTGGATGCAATCATCCCAAATCCTCTATCAATCTAGAATATGTTCCTTAGCATAGATTCCCTTGACAAATGGTTCCAAAGACTTGGGAAGAACATCCAATGCCACATTCACGAGCACTACATCCTCCGTTTTCTCCCACATGGCTGCAAGATGATCACACACTTGTGTGATCCTCATGAAATAGTTGGTAACATTGTCATATCTAGACATCTTCATTGATCTAAGTTTATTCCTTAGGACCTTCTTCCTATTCATGTTAGTGATTTGGAATAAACCTACCAAGGAATCGAATATTTCTTTGGTCATATTCTTCTCGGATATGTGAGGAATTAGATGATCCTTCACTAAATCCAAGAGTACCCTCTATGCTTTGATCTCTTTCTTCTCATGAGCTTCCAAAGCTATTAGATCTATAGGTGGAGCAACTATTTTTTTGACTAAATCCTAAAGGTCATACTCCTTTAATGCCAAAGTTACTCTTTATTTCCAATATAGGAAGTTGGATGCTCCATCCAATCTTCTTCAACTATCAACAATGTTGTTTTCATCCCTAAGACCTGATAAAATACCTTGGAAATAACTTGCTGTTGAAAACTGCCCCTATACTGACCTATATGGACTTGTACGTTCCTGTGACCACTAGAACATGTGTATGTATGTGCCTTTGCTAAATGCTACATGCATATGTGAGCCTGTCTCCCAAAAGACCCATCTATGTATGTGTATGTTCTTACTTCAACCCATGTATACGATCTTATCTCCAAAGAGAGTCATGTATGTACATTTTTTCCCCTTCTGTAACCTATGTATAACTCCGTAACCATGCAAAACCCTAGTTCTTCCTTAGTATGTCTGTTTCCCTAAAATCCATCCTTTGATTTTTTCCTATTGGTTATGGATTTGCTAAGATCTCATGCATATCTAATAGATCTACTACAAAATATAGTGGATTTGTGCTTAGTCCTTCAAACACCCACCACGACAATCCTAATCCAATAGGTCTAATATTGTAGCCCTAGATATGAAATAGATCTATCTTCTGGTCACTTAGATCTAATAGATCTTCCATTATGCAACCTAATATTGGCTCCCTCTCAGAGTGATTTCTTTGATAGCATGTTGAAAGCCTCTTACTCCAACACCTAGGTAATTTGTTCTCTAGTGATTTCCTTACTACAAATCAAATTAGCAGATCACAAAATGAAATATACTATTGAAATATTAAACTCAAATAAATCTAGTGGAAGAAAAAATGGAAACCAAATCATCCACAAAAAAAAAAACAATATTTTTGGCTAGATACCCCTAGAAAAACCCTGGAGGGAAAACTAATGCTAAGAATGATTTTATTATGTTAAAATCAAGGTTCCCATAATAGGGATAATGGCCCATTGATAGAAATACAACTGCAAAAAAACCTTAAGAACTATGATCTATTGTACGACCTAGACTTGCACACTTTTCAAGGTGTACACACCTTTCCTTAAGAACCCCTGCGTATATGCACATGTCTACACTAAAACCAACATACACATATAAAAGGACCATATGGAAAGCTACGTACGTCACACCAATTTCATGTGGATTCACTCTGCTAGAACCCACTTGTGGCTGCCTATGTTCTCTCTTCTCCTTCATCTGATCTCTATATGGAAGTCCTTCTCCACTTATCTAAGATCCCCTTGAATCATAGTCCTTTGTGATCCATCTCTATGATAAATATTCCATCTCTGTTATATCTAAGTGAAAAGTGTCTTCTCCTTTACCCTATCCTTTATTTTGTAATCTTGAGTTATAATCTAACCTTAATCTCCAGAGTGATTGATGGTTGAGATTACTTTATGTAAAATTTCAGACCCCACCTAGTTTCAAGTCTCACTGATTTTTATCAATGTTTAATGCCCAAACCTAGTTTTATGAGAGCCATAAATACTCAGCATGTAAACAAAATTTTCAGAACTTAAACATGAGGATTCTGAACAATATTTAACACAAAAATAAAATATATCAGCAACACAATATTCAGAAAATTATGTGCATGGATATTTTTGGTCTAACAATGACCCTAGAAAAAACCACAAGCGGAAAACCAGTGAGAGGGGATTTTTATTATTTTCAGAGCTCAGAGAATTTTCTTTTACAACAAAAATTTATTTCAGAAATTTAAATACAGTCTTATCTCAAAAACCGTGCCAAGGTTCCTCCTCAAAATCTGAGTTAATTCCTCCTCAAAATTCATGCCTAGAAAAATAGAATTGTACGACCCTCGACTTCTGTGCCTCCTAGATGTATGGGCTATACAAAATTTCCCAAAAAGTCGTGCCTCCTACTACTGTCTCGATTTCTGTGCCAAAACTACTGTATGAAAACCTTGGAATTCATGCCCTCTTTTCCTCAGAAATCTACAGTACGATCTCCTCAATTTATGTGCATTTTTCTAGTTGTACGAACTCCTAAAAAATCCATACTGTACGGCCCATGTATGATGTACCTTCTCCTCTATTTGCATGTTGTCCTCTTTCTGTCAAGGAATTCATGCCACCTTCAGAAAAAAATGCTTTATTTGCTTCAACTCTCCTTCACTCTCTCAAAATGCAAGAACAACCCAAGAATGGGTGCGCCCTCCTACCCTAATCGAGTCAATGCTAAGAAGGTGAAAATTCATCTCATCCAATGGTTGATATTAGATGAAATGAATGGTGGAGATTAAATCACTTAAGTTACCCACTTTCCCTAAGTCCAAAAAGTCACTTTTAATTTACATCTCATAAATTAAATGACTAGGGTTGACATTAGGCACTTTCTCACCCCTTAGGCGCCTAGGTGATGAGAAACACTTTCCTAGGTACTTTTTAATTATTTTTACACTCCATATTATCGAGGAAAGTGTTACTCACCACTTCAAGCTTATCCCTGAAGAATACAAAATTTCCTTTGCCCAAGGCTTTGGTGACTATGCTTGCAACCTACTCATCTGTAGATATGTACTGTAGCTCAATTGTTCCTCTCTGAACATAATCCTGAATGAATTGATATTGAATCTCAATGTGCTTAGACCTGTCATGAAAAAATGGATTCTCAGAGAGTTTAATACAACTATGATTGTCACAATAAATCATATTGGGTCTCAAATGCACACCAAATAATCCCACAAGTAACTTGCGAAGCCAAAGGGCCTCACAACTGGCCTGATTAGAATCCATATACTCAGCCTCTGTAGAAATCAAATCCATTGAATTTTTATTCTGACTGAACCAAGACACCAATGCTGAGCCCAATATGAAACAACATCCAGAAGTACTCTTCCTATCATTAACACATCCTGCCCAATCTGAATCTGTATAGCCTACCAATCGAAATCCATACCCTCTCAGATAGTCCATACCATAATCCACTGTACCACAAATATACATGAGAACATGTTTTGTTGCCACCCAATGCACTCTCCTAAGATCCACCATGAACTGACTAAGAGTGATGACAACAAAACAAATATCTAGTCTGGTATTGACCAAATACATAAATGAACCGATCAACTGACGATATAAAGTGGAATCAACCAATTGTGACTCAAAAGCATGAAGATTATTCCAGTTAGTAATCATGGGAGTGGTCATGGGACTACAATCCTCCATATGGAATCTCCTCAGAATGTCATAAGCATACTTCCCCTGTCCTAGGAAGATGTGTCTAGGCTCCTGCCAAACCTCCAATCCCAAAAAATAATGCATCAGTCTAATATCTGTCATCTCGAACTCTGAAGCAAGGCTCTCCTTGCAGCTAGTAATGAAAATCTCAGCTCTTGCAATGAAAATATCATCAACATATAGAAAGAGTATGAGAGGATCCTCTCCAACCACAATGAAGTATAGGTTGGGATCTGCCTCACATTTCTCAAATCCCAACTGCTACAAGTAGGAATCAATCCTAGAATACCAAGCTCTAGGAGCTTGTTTCAGTCCATACAATGCCTTCTTCATTCTGCACACATGAGACTCTCTCCCATGCACCTTAAAGCCCAATGGCTGCTCAATGTACTCCTCCTCCTGGATGAGACCATTGAAAAATGCGGTATTCACATCCATTTGATGGATCTTCCAACCCATCTTTGCTGCAATAGAGATCACTGCCCCGATCGAAGTATATCTAGCAACTAGAGTGCAGGTCTCATCATAGTCAACTCCCTCAATCTGTGAAAACCCCCGAGCCACAAAATAATCTTTGTACTTATCAATGCTTCCATTTACAGTATACTTGAGTTTATAGAGCCACCTGGAAGTCACCACTAAGTTCCTCTCAGGTATAGGAACAATCTCCCAAACATCATTCGTCATGATGGAACTGTACTCTTCCATCATGGAATATCTCTAAAACCATTTTCCAGTAGCCTCCTCAAAAGTGGAAGGCTCTGACTTCTTGATGTTGTTCACCATTGCAATATAGCTGGAAAATATCTTAGGAGGTTTACTCTCCCTCACAGCTTGCATGGGATTCCCTACTGAACCTTCTGCCTCCCTCAAAGTGTCCTGAAGCCACTTGGGCTTCCTCCTCTCTGAAGTAGTGTCCCATGGAGGGGAATCTCCTTTCTCAACCCCATCACCTGAAGACTGTTAAAATGAAGTAGAATATGGAAAACTCAATCCTGAAACCTGTGGACCAGTAACCTGTGATCTTGACATTTGTGGCCTTGTAACATGTGGTCCAATCCTCACCGACGTTGGTGGACTAGAAATATGTGTCACTAAAGTCTGCTGTGGACTCACCTGAATCCAAGGTGATGAATTCTCACCCCTCTCAATCCCTCGTGACTTCCTAAATGCTCCATCCTCCTCAAATCTCACATCCCTTCTCAAAACTGTCTTCCTCAAGGAAGGGATGTATATGAAGAAATACTTTGAAGTATCACTATACCCAACAAAGCTCCCCTTCTCTGTCATGGGTTCTAGATTTTTTCTCTTCTCAGAAGGGACACGTGAATATGTAAGGAACACAAAAATCCTAAAGTGCCCAACATCAGGCTTCTTCCCAGAGAAAACTTCCTTAGGAGTCTTGTCCCCCAATGCTCTGTGTGGACTCTTGTTCTGTAGATAAACTATAGTATAACATGCCTCGACCCAAAGAAAAAGTGGCAGCCCCTGATCATGCAACATGGCTCTCGTAACCCCAACTATGGACCTGTTCTTCCTCTCAGCAACCCCATTCTGTTGTGGGTTGTAAGGAACTATCAACTCTCTCCTAATTCCCTCTCCTACACAGAATTCATTAAACTCCTTGGAGGTATAATCACCCCCATTGTCTGTCCTCATAATTCTGATTTTCCTCGCAGTTTGGTTCTCCACAAGAGCTTTAAAATCTTGGAACCGATTGAAGACATTTCCTTTGGTATTCATGAAGAAAATCTAAGACTTCCGAGAGAAGTCATCAATGAATATGACATAGTATAAAAAACTACTCAAATATGAAGAAGACATAGGACCGCATACGTCATAATGAATCAGATCAAGTATACATGCTTCTTTGTTGTCACAACATGGAAAATCAATCTTGGTGTACTTTCCCAAATCACACCCCTTTCACAAATCCTATTGCTCTGTACTGAACTCTGGCACTCCAGTCACAATCTCCCTTACTATCCTCAGAGCCCCATTATGCAAATGGGCCATCCTCCTATGTCATAGCTCACAAAGATCACTGCTGCTGGTAGTATGAAACAATGCACTAGCTAGCTGAAACATGAGCTTGTACAAATTATCATGTTGAGTCCCAATAAATTTTTTCGAAGTGATATTGGACCCCTTGGGAAATAAGAGCACCTATCCACCATAGAAAAACACCTCATAACCCCTCTCCTTTATAGAAAAAACTGAAATCATGTTCTTCTTCAAGCCAGAAACATATAGGACATCTCTAAACAACATGGGAGGTAGAGAATCCCTATGAAATAATACTTTCCCACTACTGACTTCCTTGACCACCCGATCATCTCCAAGCACTACCTCAAGATCACCAATCTGTGTAAGATATGTTAAATTCTCACGAACACCTGTCATATGCCAGGAGGCACCATTGTTAATATAACTCACACTGGAATGAGTGGCTCTAGTGGAAAGACATACCACTAAGGAAAAATCCTTATCGAACATGGCAAAAAACTCCTCCACCTTTGTTGAAGATATTGTTTGCTTCTTCTTCTTATTAGGACATTGTCCCGCATAGTGCCTAAACTTGTGACATGCAAAGCACTTGACTTTGTTCATGTCCTTCTTGCCTTCACTCTTCGATTTTTTTCCTCCCTTAGGACCCTTTTTTAATTTATTATTGTTTTTAGCATCAAGAGCCACATTCTCCTCATCATTACCAGTAGATGAGATACCATGCACATAACCTCTCTGGGTTTCCATCTGAACAAAGTCATCCCAAAGATGTTCCCACAAGGAAAGGTTCTCCCTAGCCACAATGCCCTCAACAAAAACAACCCATTGTTTGGTCACTCCATTCAATTTTGTCCTCATAAGTTCTGATCCAGATGGATATTAGTGGCCACCCACCTTTTCCAACTTGCTCAAAACAATTTTTTTGGTAATTTTCATAATTTACTATTTTTAGCAGTTTTTAACTTCCAGGGCCATTTTGAGGGCCTAAATGAAGGTTTTTATGTATCACGCTTATCAATTATGGACAAAGTCTCTAATTGAGCCCCCAAAATGAGTCTCCTCGACAATACCTTTCCAACGAGCTATCATTCACCCCAAATGGAGATCGTATACCAAAGTTATGCCCCCGGGAAGTTGATACACCAAACTACCCAAAACAGGGTCCACACAACTATTGGCTTTCCATCTTCTGGGATTAGGGTTTTGGATTTTCTTTATAATAAAATGCCTTTGGAGCCTCATTGTAAAATTATCTTCTTGCGAATGCGAGTAGCGAACACATCTCTTCTTAGAGATAAGCTACCACCATTCTCACGAGTCTTTCACTCTGTATTTTTACAGTCTTTGTACATTTTTCACTCATTAATAGAAAATTGTGTATTAGTGTATCTCTGTGTTTATGTTTGCATCTCTAATACATTTATGTTATATTATCGAATATCTGAGATATCTATGTACATTTCTTTATTATATCTCCGCTCTCATTTCATGCCGAAAATAATCCTGATCAACTTCACTGCCAACAATGGCCTCCCCAACAACTCCAAGTTCATCTCTCACCTGTGTCAACCTGGTAAGATATGTGACCACATTTTCAGCCTTGGTCATTTTAATGCTTTTCAGATTTTCTCTCAAAACCATCTTCCGGTTCTCATTTTTACTTTGATACAACTTCATTAAGGACTCCCACATCTCATATGCCTTTATCTTCCTTGTCACATGAGGAATCAAATGGTCCTTGATGGCATCAAGGATGATTCTTTTAGCCTTGATACTCTTCTTGGTGTAGGCTGCTAGAAGAGTAGGATCTGTGGTTACATTCAATGGGTTTTTTGTGGAGTTCTCAACAATATCTAATAACTCACTTTCTTGCAACAACAAGATCATCCTCTCCTTCCTAGCACCAAATTTTACTGCCCCATCAAGTCTTTCCTCAACCCTTAATCTGGTAGACATTGACCCTTTTCTGCTGAAAATAAAATTTCAAAATTATATCTGGTGAAGTAACTTATGTCCCCTTCTCTATCTTGCTGATATAAATATACCTTTCTTTAACTCAACTTTGATACCATGTAAAATTTTAGACCCCATCCAGTTTCAAGTCTCCCTGATTTTTATCAGTGTTTAATGCCCAAACCCAGTTTTATGACAACCATAAATACTCAACATGTAAACAAAATTTTCAGAACTGAAACATGATGATTCTGAACAATATTTAATGTAGAAATAAAATATATCAACAACACAATATTAAGAAAATTATTTGCACAGAGATTTTTGGTCTAACAACGACCCTAGAAAAACCCACAAGGGGAAAACCAGTGAGAGAGGTATTTTTATTAGTTCCAGAGCTAAGAGAATTTTCTATTACAACAGAAATTTATTTTAGAAATTTAAATATAGACTTATATCGAAATTTTTTCCAAGGTTCCTCCTCAAAATCTGAGTTAATTCCTCCTCGAAATTCTTCCCCATAATTCTTGAAATTCATGCCCATAAAAACATAATTGTATGAACCCTCAATTTTTGTGCCTCCTAGCTTTACAGACTGTATGAAATTTCCCAGAAAATCATGCCTCCTACTAATGTCTTGATTTATGTGCCAAAACTACTATACGATAGCCTTGGAATTCATTCCCTCTTTGCCTCATAAATTTGTTGTACGACCTCCTCAATTTCTGTGCCTTTTTTCTAGGTGTACGACCTCCTCAAAAATTTGTACTGTATGACCCAGGTGTGATGTACCTTATCCTCGATTTGCGTGTTGTTCTCTTTCTGTCTAGGAATTTATGCCACCTTCAGAAAAAAATGCTTTCTCTGCTTTAACTCTCCTTCACTCTCTCAAAATGCATGCAAAACCCAAGATTGGGTGCACCCTCCTACCCTATTCGACTCAATGGAGGGAAGGTGAAAAGTCATCTCATCCAACGATTGATATTAGATGAGATTAATGGTGGAGATTAAATCACTTAAGTTACCCACTTTCCCTAAGTCCAAAAAGTCACTTTTAATTTACATCTCATAAATTAAATGACTAGGGTCCACATTAGACACTTTCTCACCCCTTAGGTGCCTAGGTGATGAGAAACACTTTCCTAGGTACTTTTTAATTATTTTAACACTTCTCACCTCACTTGAGATCAATGGCTAAGATTAAATGCTAACTTTTAGCATTTCCTTAAATAACCCAATTAATTCAAATAATTAATTAATAAAAACAATTTACTTTAATAAGTCATTTAATTAAATTAAAATTCAAGGATAGAAGGATTTGGACGATTTCCATACATCTAGACACATAGACCTGTGTAGAAATACATGTTCAATGCTACCAAACATCAACAAGATACATGGGAAAAAAGGCTTACAAATGATAGGTACCATGATGATCAGGGAGAAGAGAGGAATCCAATGGGAGAGGTCTCAAGTAAGGGTGCCAACAAGACCGTTATACTCGCTTTTTTATAACTTTTGCATAATTATACTTCAACCTGAAGAATACTACAGTGACGAAATGCCCAAATTGTTAATAGGAAAAATATTGTAGGAATTTTGCAACTAGATTGTAGGAAGAAAGGTTGCGTGACAAGATATCACTTTTGTTCTTTTTTTGTTCTGTTCCATTCCCAAGGGTTAGGGTTTTCAAAGTTCCTACAAACAAGGGTTTTCCTTGTGCTATATCTTTTGGATATACATGTAGTCTCGAACAATAGTACTTGACCCAATATCTCAGGTCACCAACTAAGGAGGCTCGACCGTACCCTTATCCGTACTACTCGATTACCCAGGTACTAGAGAGTGTCTTCATAAGTGTTGTTCTCAGTGTTACTATAGCAGCCATGTGGTTGATAGACTAATCTAGAGATACTTTCAGGAGACCTAGGGGACACTTTATATACTTGACACTACATGGGAGTGATGGTTGTGTATAGATCCTATCTTATGTGGTACTACTCAAAGGGGTACCAACAAGGGTTACATAGGTTTCCAAGAAGGTGAAATGTTTTTTTTAGTAACCCTGTGAAATCATTTATATTTCATGTGTGTAGTCTTCCCCAGCCGCATTTTTACACATTGAACGACATATCTATGTGCTTTAAATATGGTGGCAGTACATGACTCTACCCTGAAAAACAAATTCCCACAATTTCTGCAAAGGAAAGTGCTTTGATACCACTTATAAGGTACTAGTTGTATTATAATAAGTAGAAACATAAATATTGCAGCAAATACCAGTGGAACAACAAAATATAGAGAATAACAACACCAAAAATGATATCTTTATTGATAGAAAACCAAGTTCACTTGTCTCTTCGAGGGGGAAACCTCTAGCAGAGCAGATCTTTATTACAATAATTATAAAGACAAGACATTCCCATGCCTTCTACTCCTATTTATACTAATTCTATATTCTAAATAATGTTCTAGAGTAAGATCTTTCTAGAAGCGAAAGATTCTATTAAGTATTCTTACATTAGACTTGTTCACATTATTAAATAGGACTTATTAACTAATGTCAACCTTTATTACATGGAAAATATATTATTCTACCTATGTGAGGGGTTAGGGAGGTTAGGTCCTTAGCATACACAAGTGAAAAAGTTACAAACATGAAAAATAATGTCA
This sequence comes from Picea mariana, assembly GCA_032191745.1. NCBI lineage: Eukaryota > Viridiplantae > Streptophyta > Pinopsida > Pinales > Pinaceae > Picea > Picea mariana. The sequence continues at coordinate 172,814 of JASDQU010102875.1, read as the reverse complement.
CATGTGACAATTTTGTGCCCCTAAAAAATTGAAGTAATTTAAAATGGAACAAACTATGAAGCATACCATAATAAAACATGTCGTTGAACATACTTGTGATGCTATCAACATCAAAATGGAAAAATATATACAAACCATAGAATCTAGCAGAATGTGCTCCGAGGAAGTAGTAAGTCCATCTCAATAATGATTATCTTGAAAAAAGAGTGAATTTCTAGTGCATTGGTGAATCATATACAAAATCACAATGCTATAACTCGAAAAACCATGTTTTTTTTACTCAAATGAAATTAATTGAATTTCACTACTTGCCTAACTAGGAAAACATTGTTCTATTCTATTCAAATGAAATTAATTGAATCTCACACCTTGCTCTAAATCATCATTATTATTATTATTATTATATACTAAATGATGGCATAAATCTTTATTTTTAAGAATTTTTATTTCATAGTTGCTATATGAAGTTAATTAGTCGATAAACTTAATACTTTTTAGTTGAAATTCTTCTCCAAATTCAGTAGGAATTTTGTTGGAAGTTATAATTCCAAGTGATTGATAGGAAATTTGACTTGAAAGGTTGATTTTTTCCACTTATTAGTTCACTCCATTGGTAAATATCTACAATAATACTCTATTTCCATTATTTATTTATTTTTATAAATTTTGTAATGAATATATTTTTAATTTATAGCTAGTCTTTTTTAATTATTAGTAATAATAAGAAGAAAAAACACTGTGTTAATTATAATTGCATTAATATCCAATGCTACCCACTTTTCATATTATTAATTTAACTAATAATGACATAATTTGTTTTCTTCGATGGCTACCCTATGACTCAATTACATATGTACAAAGAAACTAAGGCAAACTGTCTTTTTCCAAGACTTCTCAACATTCTTGTACTAACCTACCCTTGAAGCATTTGTAGGCCTACCTCTTGTAGGTCATTTTTTTATCTCCTTGTCACTTAGACACAACAAGTCAACCCACGATTCCTAAACTTTGACCATGAGAATCACATACCACGTGAACGACATTTGTAACTATTGTCACTTGATTGACGTGTTAGCACTTTGAGGCATCCACCTATTTATATGAGGTTTAATTTCCTTGCAAAGCTCATTCCATTCCAAGGTGGAACCAATTTCCATTGAGCTAATGTGCTCATCTTTGGTGAACCAATGTTTTTATTTTAAGCGAAATTTCACCAATTTGGCTAAATTTCATTTTTTAGAAGAAAATTAGGCTAAATTTTTTCATTTTTTCATTAAAAGTGAAAAGTGTGTAGCCTGATTTATGATTATAGTTATGCATACAATTATATTTTTCTCCTCAATATAAACATTTTCCAGGAACATATAATATGTTTCTTAATATTTTTGCCAAATCAATGATTATGCATCCCAATTTTTTGGGTGTATTCACTACATATGGATGATTAGTTAGTAGTAACTACTCTTGGGTAAACCATGCATTTTCAATTGAAGTCATATAAATTTATATAGGACAAGAAATTGTTTTTAATAATTTACTTCTATTAATTTTTTCACTTCTTTCAATATGGAGGAGGTATATCATGTTGTATATTAGTGTATAGAATTGTTTCCATGTATTTTTAAAGATATTTTCCATATTGCCATTTTTTTGGTGTTGTAATTTCCCTCTAATTGATATGAAAGTTTGTTTTTTTCTCTAAATATTCTTTCATAATATTTTTTTTGTTAATTATTGTGAATGATGCACATGTGACACAAATAGAATGGTGTTGTTGCCAAAATTTAAAGGTAGTAACAAGAAATTGATTGGTTATCACCTAAGATAAATGATATAATTTTTTTACAAATATGGTTTGGTCACCAAATGGTTTGATAAATTATGATTTATATGGTTTGAAGAAAAAACATTGCGATGAACATGTTTGCTAATTGTTCTCTCACGTTGTTCCAAAACACAAAGTGTGTCCAACAAGGTCGTCCCAAGATTTCCTTGGACATTCCATTTTCCCATGTCATCCCATATATTAGGGTCATCCTATATGTCTAGGTCAACTCAACCCTACTTAGGTCATCCCACCTTCTAGGTCATTCTTCCTGACTACACCTTAGTGCACACATCTACATGTAAGTGAGCTAACACATCAGATCTATCTCAAGTCATCCAAATGAAATTCCATCCACTTGACTTGGTTAGCCCTTTCATCCCAAGTGCACCCACTCATCCAAGTCCACATGCATATTCATAACATGCCTGAGTTCATTTGGATTTTCTTAAGTGCTCCCAAGGGATCCCAAATATTTTCACCCAATAGATTTGTTCCCAAGGGAGTATGCTAGGCTAGTGTGACCCATGGTTGCAATCTGTGGAAACTTGTATCTGAAGGAACCTCGATCGTTTATAAAAAACCCAAAGTGTTGACCACCTAAATCCATCGATCCATATAATTCTAAGCACCCAAATAATCAATCATTCTAAGACAACTTCTTTGTCCATCATGCCAATGCATGTTTGCATATGAGGCTTCCTATAGAAACCTTTTTTACCTCTATACAAGTCTTGTCCAACTCCTTTGGTGTGTCCAACTTACCACTATCTATGGTGCACCCTATCTTTCCACAGGTGTGCCCATCTTTTCTTGTGGCCATCTTGCTAATGGTCCAAGATTTCCAAATATTTGAAGTGTGCCTTGCCACATTCCAAGGAATATGACTATCCAAGGTGCACCTTTCCAATGGGATAAGGTGTCTTGACCGTTTTTTCTAAGGAAACATCCATTCAATATGTCCATCCATGCACCCAATGTAATGGAGGCACCCAACACCACTCTAGGAAAGGGTCTTACATCCTTCCCCACTAAAAAATATCGTCTCCCATAGAAACATCATCAAGAACCTTCTATCCTAAAATTATTGTCTAGATCCATGCTTTCATTTTCAATATTCAAGCCAAAGTTTTCATGCAATTTCCCTCCATCCAATCCATGGACAAGTGCCTCTTTACCCAACTTTGTCAATAATGCCTTTTTCTACTATTTATTTTCACCCTGATGGTTGAAATCTGATCTATCACTACCATGGCCACATACTACAACTATAATGATCCAATATTCATCAAGAATATTGTCCAATCCATCCAAGTGTTGTACCTATAGACCCACTCCAACTTTCATACTATGACCAATTTTTCATGCTTCCACACATCATATGCTCTCATGTCTTGAACTAGTTAGGTGATCAACCCAACCATCACATACAATCTATGAGAATTCACATCCCCATGCCAAAAAATTATTTACCATCCACACTTTGATCATCGTGTACAACCTTATTGGACTCAAGAAAAGTCACCATTTTTTCCTGCAACTATCAAGTCACCACTTCTAACCCAACATTCTTCTGTCTTCATTGAAGTAAGGAATGTTCAACACCTTCCATTCATACTATGAAGTCATTTTTAAAGAAAAAAATTCCAAGGCACCTCCTTCATAGGTGTGATAGGATCCACTACCTACTTGTAGTTTATGAGCCTACTCACAGCTCATTAGAGAAAATAGGGTGGCCAACAACTACCAATGCTTCTACCATATATGGTGTTCTACATTTTCCTCATGTGCAATTAATTCAAAACTACCTTTGTCTCTCATAGTGCACAACCCAATCCTTCAAACCGATCTGTGGTCAACTCATAATCATAGATTCCCATGGCCAACCTACAAAATTCCATAATGGAAGGTGCATATCATTCAAATAATTCTCTCTCTCCTAGTTCAACATCCAACTAAGAGTCTTGTTGGGTGAGTACTTCTGTTCACTTATTGGACCCAACCCTTAGGTTATTTTCTTCCAAGCACGAGACATTCATCCGCTCCACCTCATATTGTGGGAAACAAAGAAATTCCCAGTCCTTTCCTTTGTCAATGACCTCCACAAATGTTGTTGATGCAAGCTTCACCTTGCCCCCAATATGCTACTTACAATTTTTCAAGGTGCATAACTATTCATTCTTCTCCAATACTAACCTCACCAAATCCTCTAGTGATGTCAACTTGTTTTCTTCTTTGGCACCCAGTTGCATTTCCTAAAACCAATTCTTCATGCTATTGTGAAACAATAAGAGGCTTGTTTGAAAATTCACTAGCTTCCTCAATCAAATTCACTGTTGAAATTATTGACATCTATGCCAACTTACTTATAGCCATCATAGGAACACCAAACATCTTGGTTCCATCCAAGAAAACCAAACAATTTTCATCAGGAATGAAACAAATTTGGTAAACTTGAGAAAGTCTTACCCCAATACCATTGTGTGGTTTTCCAATAAAGACATTGTTAAATCCAAGATGCTAAACCAATCCACAACTCTTAAATATGTGGAATGAACCAATCTATCAATTGTTTTCAATACTATCTTGACTACCTTGAATGAGGTCATATCTCTCTCAGGATTACGATAAAGTGATGTAATATTTTGTTCACTTACAAAAGTGTGGGTTGCACTAGTATCCACCAAGGTTACCACCTTCATCCCACTTAAAGTTGCATCCAAAAATAAAATACCATCCATTACTTCATATATTAAACCATATCCATGGTCTTCTACCAAAAAATCGCCCATACCTATTTTCAAGGTGCCCATACCCTCCAAAATTTCCTTTGATGGTCGTTGCACTTAGGTTTCCACTCCCAAGGCTGCAAGATTCTTCTTCACTATTAGTTTCACTTGGAATTATTCCAATTTGCCCAATTTTTCCTTCAAAGGAAAATCTAATGCAAAATGATTATGGTAGAAAATAAAGAAAGCAACAATCTTACCTCTTTACTTAGGAAATATGGGTTTCTTCCTCATTGCAATGTTGTAATCAACTTGGGAATCCTCCCATATGAGTGATCCTAACCAAGGAAACATCCAATTCTCCACTTGGTCTATCAAAGTATTCAATTTTTTGTTCCAGTAAACCAATGTGATTTTACATTAGCTGACACTCCTCTGCTTCATTGATGATTTTAAAATTTTCTTTCAACAATTCAAATGAAGAAAATCACAACGACAAAGAATTACCTTCAGTAGACTCAATATTTTCCTCATGTTCAATAACATAACTGCCATATATAGGTTGAGTGTTTTCATCAGACTGTTGAAATAAAATACTTCTTGATGAAAAACAAATAGTTGGATTCTCTAAAAAATCAACATCATACTCATCATATACAGGTAGATCAAAGACCTCTGCAATATCATCAACAATAAATTTTGGGACAATAGCTTGCTCTTCAACAAGCTGATATTTATCCTCTGCAAAAACATCATCATTGAAAACTTTGAAAAAATTTATAGCATAATCAACTCTCTGCTCATAATGAAAAGTATCAAAATTCAAATCATCTCCTTCTTGTTTATTCTCACTCTCATGACATTCTTCCTCACTCTCATGACATTCTTCAAGAAAACTTATGACATAATTAACCTCCTCCTTATCATGCACAATATCTTGTTCCTTAGCTTTCACCTACTCATCCTCAATCTGATCCCATAAATTACCACATGATAAAAGGTTATTTTCTACTTCCTGAACATCAAATAACATATGTTGCAAAGTCATAGACCTCCTCTCCATGAGAAGCACATATAATTCTAGATTGAAGGTTTTTGCATAACACAACCTAGCAGTATCTTCTGAGGGTTGAATTTCTTTAGGCATCTTATGATAAAAAATGAAAACTTCCTATTAAACATAGGGATAGTTTCATCCCTCTGTCTCTTCATTGTATGAAACTCAGAAAGGTATTGATCCAGTGACTTTCTATCACCCCAAAACTTGAGAAAAACATCACTCATTTCCTCCCATGAACTGATTGGTTCATGCTGCAAATGCCTAAACCACTCCTTAGCATCCCCTCACAACGATTGAGAAAATTATCTCATACAAACTTCATTGGGATCAACTTCAAAAAGGTTAATGAAATGCTCAAAATATTGAAGATGTTTTTCAGTTGTAAGGTTTTCAAGTTCTCCATCAAATTTGGGAATATATTTGTAATGATTCAAAGAAAAATCATAAAGGATAAAAGGCAGCTTAAGAGATCTATATATCTATTGGATCTTGGAGGGTGGAGGCTTAAGTAAAGGAGGTGTAATATCATCCTTGATCTCATAAGGCTCACAAGGCTGACTATGAACATCATATGCGTCAAGTAAAGGATCTTGGTTAATATTAGTTATTCAAGAAGAATGCACATTTACATATTTTAAGGAAGGATATTCAAGCGCAGATATATGGTCATCATCTAAATGGAGAAAGTAATGGAATATTATTTTGATATGTTCAAGAAAAGATAAAAAGTAACTAATGAAAAAGAATAATATCTCTTGGAAATAATTTGTACTTTGATACCTGGATATTCCATAATGTCCTTCCATGTCTCTTTCAATAGGTCTTTTCCTCTAGTGGAGTCTTTGAATTCAATTGAAGAATTGATCGGAGTCACTAGGTGAATGATGCAGTCTATTATGTCACCAACCCTTTTTCAGCATCAAGTGTTGGTCTTTGTATTTGTTGTACATCCCTGGGAAAATATTCAACTTCATCCCCGACAACAATGCCAGATATTTTAGCACCAGGAGTCACCCTTAGACTGCTATAAGGGTAAGCCAGTACCCATTTGAAAATGAATAATTAAAATTGTTTTTATGCTTGAGTGGATCAACAAGACTAAAAGAGAAAGGGAGATGGAAACAAATTGTAGATCAGTAAGCTACAGCATTGGGAATGGATTCAAGTAAACACCCTATGGATTGAAGGCACTTGAGCTGCACATCAAACAACAAGCTTATATGATGATGAAAGAAGAATGGAGAAGAAAAACATAAAGTCGAAAATACACCAAGTCGATATCTTCTCTGCAAAATGAATGCAGGGTACTCAAATACAAATAATGAATTATAGGAAATTACAACAGATCCTTGGCTTCTCATGAATCTACAAATCAGAAGCAATCACTAATCCTAAATGAATACAATTTATTTCAAGTAAGAATACAAAAGAAATAAAAGATATAATTCAACACTCTGATAACACAACTCTCACGAGTCTTCAATAACTAAGAGGAATCCATACAACAATGCCCCTCTGGCTTACAAATAAGTAGGTAACTACTCCTAAATCTCTCTTGAGATTCTGGACCCAACCTTTGATACATTACAAAACATTGCTTAAATACCAATTGCATGCTCAAGCTATTACTAGTTTCTAGGAAGATAAAACTAACTAATATTATAAAAATAAACCAAATATGGAATGGTTGCAAACTGTCTCGAGTCAAGGAGTCTGGAGGAATTAGGAATGATCTTCAATCTTCTTATTTTATGCCTCTAAGTTGCCACTTGTTTTCCATCTTCCAAGTGTCTTAGAGATTATCTTTTGTCTTCTAATTTAATGCCTAGAAATCTGGATCTTCCTGCCCTCTGTGTCCCTATCCTTTAACTGTTTACTGATTTTGTGCCAACTATGTGACAAGAAACTACTTGCAAGTGATTTAATAACACCTTTCCACTCTTTATATTTTCTTAAATCCCTGATTGTATCCTCGAGAATCTGAATCTAAAGGTTGATATTTTTTTACACTTAAATTTGTTGACATTCCCTCAATTCTTTATAAAATAAAAAACCCTTGCAACTATAAATACAAACATGGCTGTAGAAAATAACCCATAATTTTATACACAAACTTACTATGTATTGGGAATTTCAATATTCATAAAATCATATGTATCAACACCATTTATTTATTTCCATTGCTTGTTGATTCCTAGATTGATACCTGTGAGCATTTGATGTTTGATTGTGAGCATCCATTGGCGATATTTTGCAGTTTAAAGCATTAATAATAAAATAAAAAATATTTGCAACAATTCGAGCTTCTCAGACTAAAGGATTTGGATATCCTTAAGTCGGATTTTCATCTCTTCACCCTACTTGGAGTATCATATAATAATTGAATTAATAGCTCCTTTCTATTCTTCAAAAATAATTTTGATTTTGGTCTGAAATCCTTGACCAAAAGGAAAATTTATGTAGTTATACCAGTACATGGTATTCCCATGTAATGGTGTTTGACACTCACACACTTGGATCAAGATAAGAAAATTTGATAATGACCTAGCCTCAGTCTCCATTTCCCTTTGACAATTGTTAGCAGACACTGAGATGGCTCTTGATCACTTGATCGCACTATTTTGACACCTAGGTTTGGATATTGGTACATGGAAACCTTGCGCACTTGTGCACTAGACTCCGCTCCTCGGTGGCTTGGTGCTACTTAGACACCTGAAACCTCAAGTTTTTGATCTGTTGTTTAGAAGTAAATGGTGTTTGGAAGTTAGAATTTCACATTTGAACTTGAGCAATCAGACACCTGGATACTCCTATCAACACTTGACAAAATTGGTGCTCTGCACTTGTGAGATATATCCCACATGCATGGGAGAAAAATAGATTTAGTTGTTTATATGCACCCTTGTTTCATTATTCAATCGACGCGTAGTGCAATAAAAATCCTCCCTCGTGGGCTCCTCCATGTGACTTGCACTTGTGTGCAATACCTTGTGCGATGCACTTTGATATGGTGTAGCTCTTGCGTGCTTGATTTGTGGACTTGGAGATTGGGTTTCGGGCCCAATATTCTTTAAAATAATAATTAAAATCATGTTAAAGAATCCAAAAGAATAATTTGTTTTAGAATCCAATTTTTTATTTGCATAAAATTATAAAAATTGTGCCAACAACTAGCTTCATGGGGAAAATTTGGAATTTGTCCGCTTGCAAGAACATTTGAAACTGCAGGCACTACGGAATGAGCTAGTTCACTAGCACTGCAAAAATGCCATTATGTTATTTTGGACAAAATTTTTATGATGAAAACGTCAGTGCTAATAGTGCGGAAATGGTGAATCTCTTGATCCCCTCCTACAACGCCTTCTCCTCTGTAATCTCCATATGAGGTGGCTCTACCTCACCAGTGCTATGTCCACTATCCTATATGTGATTTGTCTCATACTCATCGTCCTCCTCCTCATCAGAAATCACCTCTATGTAGTGTACTTTATGTTTTCCCATACATCGATGAACTAGTTCCCAAGTATCTTTGTAGCTATAGAAAATATTCTTCCTTCTTATTTCTCTCTAAATCTCCTTGTCCATCCTATCTTTCCATGTCCATGGCTTCTGGGGAGGATTCATCACTTGACCCTTCTGTGGAATAAAGTGTTTCACTGTTACCTTCTTGGGAACTGTGTTTTCCATATCCTGGGTCCTCATGATAATGACTCTTAATGTGCTTGGCATGAATTTCTTCACCCAACCTCTCAAGGGCTCAACTAACCCTTCAATCAACAACATCACAAACCCTTACTCTGAGATGTATGCCACCATGAACGCCATCCTATAGAACTTCGTGGTGTATGATTCTGGTGTGCATGTCTATCTCAACTATGCCAACTCCCTGAAGTGGATCTCAGGATCCTTTTTATAGAACCTGTCCATCAACCTCTAGGTGAAATCCTCGTAAGAGGTGATGCTAGTGTGCCCCAATGTCAAGAGCCCATGGTACCACCACTCATGATCTTCTCCATCCAAGTGTAGGGTGGAAAATTAAATTTCTTCCCCCTCCATCATCGAGTTAACATGAAAGTAAGTGTCCAACTTATGTACCCATCTCTGGGATGTGCACCTATTAGATCCATCAAAAGATGGGATAGTCAACTTCCCCAACTTGCACAGAAGATCAAAGTTCTATTTTTTCCTATGCATGTTTTTGAGCTTGAGGTTGCAAAATTCATGGTAAGACATGTATGCTTGGATCTCCTCCCCTAACTCCTGATACTCCTTGAAATATGTGGTGAACTCACCCACCTGACCTTTCTTATCTTATGCTCATATAGGTTTCTCCTCATTAAATGGTGGAAATAATGGCCTAAGAATCCTCCTAATTCCTATATGTAGGGAACTTTGTGCTGGATATGGGTATTTCTACCCTCTGCATGAGCTCTACCTCCTTCGTGGCTTCCTTTTTCATGTACCCTATCACCTCCCTGGGATCCATTCAACATGGTTTGTCCTTGTTGTCCCACCAATTGTATGAGCATATCAAGGGTCTGTTAATGGTTTCTAATCATTTGTACCTATCTTTGGGATGCTTCTTCCTGTTTTTGGTTTTCCTTATCCTGGATCCTCATCATATGACTCAATATCCTTATCATAGGACATTCTATAGTATCTCAATTGTCTCCCATGTTTCCTTCTTGTTCTTACCCAGACTAATTCACTTTTGTTTCTTCTTTTGGTGACTCTAGAATGGGCTATGATCCACATCCCCTTCTTCTAGGTATCAATGTAGTCACAGGCTGGCAAGATCACCAACTCTAATACCACTATAATATACCCAATAGAGAAATGATTGAATTTTAATGGTTTTTTTTTTAGTTATGTGTTTATCATTATGTGTTGCTATCAAACACATTGTATTATAATTTTTTATGATGGAAGGAGACTTTTCACAAACAATTTGCATGTGTGTTAACAATGGAAAATTTGTCAAACATAATTCATGCATACAAAATATTCATGGAATAGAAGAGAAAATGGGGGCATCTTATTATGAATGAAGACACCAACACAAAAAAAATCTCTAGTGGTTGCTAATGCAGTTGTAATACAACAATAAAACACACACTAATAATCCTAAACCTAGAAATGATGTTATTGTCTCTCAATAAGTGATTTAGAAATTCTCTAAGGCTCTCCAATCCTCCTTTAATTCTTCAATGGTCAAGAACAGGGTTGCATCCCTCCTCTCAAACCCCCACGAATTAGATCCATGCCAACAAACTTCCTTTTACCTTCGATTCTCAGTGAATAGGGGTTGTCTACCCTATACAACCCCGTGGCATAATAGAAAGGGATTACGATAATTTTCGAATCCCCATGACCGTTGAATAATCCCCTTGGCCTTCTTTGAAACCCTCACAGTTTTTTGGGGGATGTTTTTGGTCCTCCCAATACCCACAATCTGTAAAATAAGGGAGGCATCTCCCTCAAAATATCACCATGTCCTCCTATTGTCACGAGCTCTCTTGGCAGCCATGAACCTCCAAGGATATACTACAACCTATCTATATGCCCATGGGCTTGTAGAAAATACGAAATGGTCCTTCAAGGAGACCCCACAAACCTGCCAATCAAATCAATGCTCCTCTTGACTGAAGACAAACCACAAGATGATGCTTCGATGAGAATCTTGGTTAAATCCTCCTCTTTGTCTAGCTAGGGTGAATATTGCACCACCAAAGCCAAACAAATAATGGAAGGGTTTTTCCCAAAATCCCAACGAAAACCTTGGATCCAAGAGCACTCCAAATAAGAGATCAAATCATAATTGCAAATTGAAGCGCTATCCCTCCTCTTATTCTTCTTCCAATACTTCTAGATATTTCTCCTTTTTGAAAAAATAAAACATGACCCTTATTTCCCTTTTAATATTTACTTAAACATTAAAAGTCACTTTTAATGTTTAAGTAATTAATAATTTTCCTTTTTAATTAAATGTCACTTTAGAATTATAACACCTCCTAGATAAGTGACATCAATTAAACCCCCTTGACTCCATTTATTTACTAACTATAGCCTACAAGAGTCGTATGAAATACTAAGTCATCCTTCGTCATGATCAAGTGGAAGGGGGCATCACACCCTTCAACTAGGTGCTCTTGGGAATATATAGCTAATGAGTTGCAATTGTTTATTGGGACTTCTTGACTTCCTATTGGAAATTGGAACATTTGGACTTCCCCTTACTATTGGAGCCTTAGTGCTTCAACTCCCTATTTTAATTTTTCATCTTCCTCCACTTCCTTGGTTGAAACTTCTTGTTCCTACCGAAGTCTCAATTCTTCATATTCCTTTTCTAACCTCTCATTTTCATCTACTCCTTTTTTTATCTACCCTTTCCTTTTCCAATATATATTTCTTTTCTTTAAAATGACTCCCCTTATAAAAATGGGTNTCCATGCTTCATTTCCATATGGCCATCTATATTTCCGATTATTGTAATGTTGGATGACAACTCCTAGAAGATCATCCCTATGTAATCTCTCTTCCTGAAAATAAAAAGTTTCTATGATGTCTGCCTCTTCCTGTGATTCTTTACCATCTTTGAAGTTTTGAAATCATATCTAGAAAGGTATTGGAGGCCATGTGATCTTCTTATCTTAGGATAGAGTTTCTCCAACTCCACGCACTCAAGTGTGATAAGAAAGTTATTCTAACACCAACTTGTCTCATATGAATTTTTGGAACAAGTGTGGAGATTTCATGGCTATAAGTTATAATGTATGTTCCTTTCTGTAACACATACCAGTCTCCAACTCTATCCACTACCTTCATAGCCTTATATAGCCTTATATAACATGTGTGTTGCTGGGACAAATAATAGTAGTTGGTATAAGGCAATCATAAACTACTCACAAACATTAGGATAATGAATGTGGTACTTATGTTACCAAAGGTCCCTATAGTATACACAAATAGCAGGATTAATTGGCTTCCATTCCTGTCCCATAATTGAGAAGGCACGTATTAAGAAAACTTCATCTAGTAGGTAGGATCACAGGTGGAATGAATGGTTCTTCCTTAGCACCATGTGTTCAACTACTGATATAGCCTCCTCCAATTATATAGAGAGGATGGATATCCAATTGAATATAATTTTGGTCTTACTGATCATGTGTATCAAAGGCACCCATGAATTTTTGAAGTTCATGGAATCTTCCTATTGATAGAGTTGGAATAGGAGAGCTACATCAAATTTATAATTGAATCTAAGAATATTGGTGGGATAAGTCCCTAATTTCCTTTCGTTGAGATTTATCCCTAGTACCCACCAACTCTTCTTTACTTCTCTACAGTCAAAAGGGAACTACAACATCGAGTCATCAACGATTTCAAACTCTTCGATTTAGATCTTCTAACACATGTGTATGATAGAAATATAGAAAAATGTGATGTATTTACATTTAGTGTCTATTGTAGGAAAATTCCCCCATGGACAAGTGAATTCCCTCTTGGATCTTAGACCCCTATGACCAAGATAGAAAAGTTCTAAATTTGAACACCGACTTTCCTTTAAACATAGCTAAGATAATCAATAGAGAAGAGGAAGAATATATGAGTACCTTTTTACGAAGTTTATCCTCACCCAATCCAAGTTGAACTTGATCTCCAAGTCCTTTAATGAGTCCTATAATCCAATAAACAACAAAGACACAGCATACTTCCTATTCTACCATGATTAGTTTAAAACTAGATTCATCCAAAGAGACAAGTTCATGCAACTGTAAACAATCTTAAAGGAAACAGGCCAAGCACATGTATTAATGAGAACACAATAAGGTTCTTACAAAGTGTAGATGCAGATGTAGCAGCCTCATCAAGATCTCCTTGTCCAACCCCTTGCTCGAATGATCCACAATAAAAATGACAATACTTTTCATTGATTATTCTTCCTCTTTCACCATGCAAGTGCCTCCTTATATAGGCTTTGAGAGGCCTAACCATCTTATATATTCTTGGGATAAGTTGAGGATCTTTCTCCATTAGTTGTGGAACTCCCCTTAGATCCTGTCTTGGACTTGGATTCGAGCCAAATTGACTCAGATATTTCTCAGCTGACTTCAGAGATAAGGGGGATTTGTCCCTTGATTTTATCAAAAGCCCGATGCTCCCTTAAAGTGGGCCACAGAGAATTGCAGCGCTCCCTGCTAAGAGGGAAAGGAGTGCTAGCACTCCCTGCAAGTGGGCAGGGGAGCGCTGATCTCCAAAAATTATTTTGTGATGGTATTTTCTCAAGGTAAAAGTTTGTAATCTTCTCCAAAAGATATATTTCCTTCTTTTAACCAGTCTTAGAGGATATCTCAACTGTTCTTATGGTGTCATATGCAATGCGATATAGGCGAGACGACAATATGATTTATGTGACATGTTGTTCCTGAGTTTATACTTTAAGGCTGTAAAGTATACCGTCAAGGCATCCGTAAATGTTTAAAGGAATAATTTGAGAATAAGAATTTAAAAGGAAGGGTGAAGCAGAATCAATTTCTCAACTGTCTTTGTCTTGCTTCCTGTTGTTCTTGGATGCTAATATCTCTCTCAATAGCAGCCCATGAACGTTCTAATTCAACCTGATTAGTTGTTGTTTGTAAGATGGTATTAAATAGATTCAAGGCAATACTGGTTTGATCTTGAAGGCCAGGTTCAATGTTGGGTTGTCTACTACTTGGAACAGTCATGGAGGATAAAATTTTATTTATTTGTGAAAGAATTTTTAATCAAACATTACTTCAAACTTTCTAGAGATGAGAATAGGAAAACCAATTTTGAAATTTAAAACACCAACATAAATACATTCGAGGCCGTTTCTTGGATTTGTAACAATTTGAAAATTATAAAATAACATATAAGTATTACAGAAAAATATGAGGCTTTAATCAAGAAAGAATCTCATATTTCGACACATAATAATGAAAGAAAACAAGGTTTCTAATGAAAATGTAAGTATTAAGGTTCAAATGATGAACAGGTCTTCAAATTACTGATAGCAATTTCAGAGGAAAAGCTGTAAATAATTTGAAATCCAAACCAATCTGAACTAGAAATCAAAGATGCAGATAACTTCATATTGATTATTCATTAGAAAAACATTGAACGAAAAATACAATAAAGTAGGGTAAACAGGGTTGAAGAACACATAGCTACAAATTTGCAGGATTCAGAATCTCGTTTGTAATCTATATTATGATGGATTGAAAAACTGTTAATACAATATTCTCTCTCCAAAAAATCAAAAGCCCTTTCTCAGTCTTTAGAAACTACATTTATACATTTTCATCAAAATTTTCTCGTTGGTGACTAACCAACTTCCTAATATTACGGTTACATATAAAAATAATGTCAACTGTTTACATTTTCTTTCTAATTTCTAATGATAAAAACATTTAAAAAAGTTTTTTTTTTTTTTTTTAAGCTTGCGTTGACGAACTTCCTTTCTCCGCTTCAATACACTGAACACACTTTCCCAAAAATTTCAAAAAAGTTTTGGGAGCATCTGGTATCTCATTTGCTTCAAACAAGAAAAATCTTTTCTGTAATTCAGGCAAATGATTTTCTATCATCTTCTCTATGAAATTAATAGTTTTCAACTTTAGATTCGACGTCACCATCCATTTGTTGATCTCTGTGATATTGATTAATTTAATTTTTGAAATCTCTATCTTCATTTCCTCCAGCTCTTCTTTGAATCTTAGCTGGTGCTTAGCAATATTAATCTCACCTAATAATCCAGAACAATCATCTGTTCCGATATTCAATGAAGTTCTTTCTAAGAGATAAAAAATTCCCTGGCAATCATCATTGACCTCTTTGGTTATTATTTTATATTCGGCCAGGTTTGCTTTCCACACTTTTAATATTATGTCCCTTTTAACCTGTTCAGAAATGGATAACTTCTAAATCTTTCCAACTTCCTCCTTTGTTGAGAAGGCCACTACCTTTTGAAAAGTTGTTCTAGCTACTTTCGCCTCCCTTTCCTTCTGGAAAACATTCTCCAAAGACTTATTTGTTTCTTGAAAATAATTCTGGACTACTTCCAGATTAAAAAACACTTTCTGTTGTTCTTCCTCTATTTTCAAATATATCCCCAATGCTTGTGTCCTGAAATTTTCAAGTTCTACTACTTGATTAGTAATATAAATAATTTTATCTTGTAAATGTTTATTTTCTTCTCCCAACTTTCGGACCTATTCCTGTGTGACCTGTATTATGTGTTTTGCCTCCTCCAAGTCTTCATTCATTTTTTGAATTTCTTACATATCCTTTAGTCTATCTTGTTCTAGACCCTTTTGTATTCCACAACTAATATTTCTCTCAGTTTCTTTTAATTTGTCTTGCAACTGAATTATTGTTTGGTCTTTTTGTTCGAGCATAGTTGTTAAATTTCCAAGAGAATACATATTTGCTGATGCTATAGCACTCATTGTACCTGCTAACTGATGCAGGTGCATCGCAAAATTCAAGCGAGCGTGGAGCAAGCGCAACGTATTTTTGAGCACATGATAAATTGCTTGAAAATATTTTTGGGATTGATGCGCCAAATCTTTAATGAAGCTATTTATGAAGGAGCGCCTTTGTATATTGTATTGGACTTTGAGCGATTTAATCTCTTCCTTAGTAGATAGCAGGCATTTAAACCAGTTAATGTAGGTAGATAGACTTAAATTCATAGATTAGACAGTTTTAGAAAGAAGGAGGGAAAATGGATATAGACACCGTCATTGTATATTTTTAGGATAATTCAGGAATAGTTGAAGTAGGGAGAGCACAGGAGAATAGCGGAGAGCTGTAGAAGAACATCCATGTATAGATCTTGAATTAATAAGAAGAAGTTGATTCAAATCCATGGTTTTGTGTCTGTTCTCTGTGTGTCGATGTTAGATGATATGCTCATGAATGTTTGCTTCTTGTTATACATTTTCTTTTATATGTTCTGTATGTGATTTCATGTTGAGGTTGGAATCTGAAGGGAAGAAGGAATGAGTTTCAATTGTTTCTCTGTTTGAGCCAGAAAATTCCTGCAAGGAGTGCAATCAAATTGTTCGCAAGGAGTGCGTTGACAGAGGGTTCAATAGAGATAACTTTGATTCGTGTTCACCCAGAAGTGGATTTGGGTTACAGGAGCCGTGCAAGGAGTGCGCAGGCCAGATAAAAGTCTCAGGGTTGCAAACCTGAGTGAAGTATTGAAGGACTGCTGTTGCAGGTGTGCACCGAGTAGAGGAGCTTCAACATTTAGACGTGGTTGAATTTTTTCCGCAAGGAGTGCGCGCAAGAGTTTCCTGAAGGACTTGAAGGTCGTGGGAAAAGATCAGGAAGAAAGGTCCTCAATTTCATTGAAGGACAGTGCAGAGGAGCTGTGACTTGAAGGTTAACCGAAGCATTGCAGGTTTGCACGCAGGGGGGAACAAGTTCCACAAAAGGAACAAAGTCACTTCGCAGAATCGTCAAATGAGGAGTGGACGGTCAGTATTCTCCGAGGAGAATTCACGACATCTCGTGATCCGTCAGATCTCACAGAGGTGCAGAGAAGATACTGCAGAAATTTTCTAGGAGGAATAAAAGCTCAAGAGGGCTAGAGCAGTTGATTCGAGTCTTGAAGGTTGTTGGATCTACACATAGGATCGTGTATCAGGGTTTCGTGGGTCAAAGTCCCGTAAAAGTGCACCAGGAATCGCGATATTGCGATATGTGATATCCTGGCAGATCTGAATCATCCATTAGTTGGGACGCGTGTCATAATGCCTAACGGAGTCAGGGTTCGATGCATCGGGAGTCTTGGGGACAAGATACTCCGGCAATGTGGAATCGCGAAATGCGATATCCCAATGGTGAAAGGATAGTGGGCCACAGGAGTTGGTGGAGGACAGGTGGCATGCCGCATCAGAGTTTGGGGAAAGTAAAGTCCCGAAATATTGGGTATTAGGATTCGCGATCCCGTGAGGTTCGAAATCCCGATAGGAGTGACGAAAAGTTGAGGGGACAACTCGCACGTGCGTCGGAGTTTCGGCGCATTGGGTATCAGGGGTCGGAGAACTGATCTTCTTGGCATCGTGAGTAGGGAAATCACGATAGCAGAAATCCCGACTGGTAAGGAAAAGGTCAGCGTGACTCATATTGGAGTTCAAGGATTCGAAGCACTAGCGCTCGACCCTTGACCTCGCGATACCGCAAAGTCTGATTCTTCGATAAAAGAAAAAAAAAGGATCGCGTGAAGAGTTCTGTGGGTAAAGATTTCCTGACAGGGAAATAGAAGGACTGGTTAGTGTTCTTCAGGCCAAGGAAGGAGAAGATCCTGTGAACGGGCGTGCCCTAGGGAGTGCGCGCTTTGCGTCAAGTGGTATAAGAGCAGGTTAATTTCTTTGCTTTCTATAGCAGGGAAGAAGGAAATTCACCATGCTGCCAAGGAGACGGGATAGACAGTCAACCGATCCAGAGGAAAGAGAAAACCCAAGGAGAAGGGGTAGGCAAGCGCAGAATCCAGAAATGGAAAGAGAGATATGTGATCTACGAGTTAGACTCGAAGATATGGAGACAGTGTAAAGACACACAACCAGTGCAAAGGATCTTAGTGATTTCGAAAGCGAGGTTGAAGCTGAACAAGAAGAAGAAGTTGCAGCCGAGGATGCAGCCAATGAACGTCTAATCAAAGCTATTGCACGGATGGGTGCAAAAAAGAAGATGGACATTCCAGTTTATGAGGAGAATCTAGATGCGGAAGAGCTTTTAGATTGGATTAGAGCTCTGGATACATACTTCGATTATGAAGATGTCTAAGAGGAGAAAGTCAGGCATGCTGTCATGAGATTGAAGGGACATGCAACATTATGGTGGGATGAACTACAAGCAGATAGACGCTGCAAGGGCAAGCAAAAAATTAAAAGTTGGGATCGAATGATTGCAAAGATGAAGGCAAAGTTCATCCCGAGAGACTATCAAATCACTCTATTCAGGAGGATGCAGAACCTGAGACAGAAGCAGATGATAGTGAAAGAATACACGGAGGAATTCTATCGGCTGAACATCAGGGTAGGTCATTGGGAGAGCGATGATGAGAAAGTTTCCAGGGATATGAATGGCCTAAGATACGATATCCAGGACGAGATGAGCATGGAAACCATCCGAACGGTGGAGGATGCCTATCAAATGGATTTGAAAGCTGAAGAGAAGCTAAGCTGTAGGCAAGGTCAGCGAGGCCAAGGTAGGAGTTAGCCCAAAGGCAAATCGGTTGGCCAAGATAAAGACCCGAAGCAAAAGGATGACGGGAAAAAGCCTCAAACTAGAACCGAGAGAGGTGGAAGTTCACAGCGAGGCCAACATTATGAACAGAGAGGGAAGCATACAGGGCAGAGTGGAGGATATGCCGATAACAATATGTTTCCTCGTACCAGAGGTAGAGGAAGAGGAAGAGGTGGGGTAATTACATGCTTCACGTGTGGGAAAAATGGGCACAAGTCTTATGAGTGTCCAGATAAAAAGAGAGATGGAGGAGAAGCTCACATCACTGAAGCAAAGAGGCGGGATGTTGAGGCAAAAGATGCTGAAGACAGAAAGTCACTGATGATGCGTAAAGTTCTCTTAACACCCGAGAAGGAGGTGGAGGACTCAGCTCAAAGAAACAAACTTTTCAGAACTGCTTGCAAAACCAAGGATAGGGTATGCAAGGTTATCATAGACAGCAGTAGCACAGATAATCTCATTTCGACCAAGATGGTAGAGAAGCTGGAGCTGGAGACGACTAATCACCCGAGTCCATATAAAGTTGCATGGCTACAAAAGGGACATCAGGTAAATGTCACTAAATAGTGTTTAGTTGAATTCAAAATAGGAGGGTATAATGATAAAATACTCTGTGATGTTATTCCTATGGATGTCTGTCATTTATTGCTGGGCAGACCATGGCAATATGACAGAAATGTGATTCATGATGGGAAGATGAATACATATACCCTAGAGAAGAATGGGAGGACACACATGTTGCTTCCGATAAAGGATAAGGAGGTGAAGCCAGAAGTAAGCAACACTATACTTCTCATGAGTGGGAAGGAACTTCTTATAGAGGTTAAGAAGAAGGAGGATCCACAATTCTTTGTGGTCAGAAAACCGAGGATTGTTCTGACTAGCACAAGAGTGGATGATTTGCCAGAGGAAATTCAGAAACTGCTGGAAGAGTTTGCTGACATCATAGTGGACAAAATACCTCGTTCGTTGCCACCGGTCAGGAGTGTGAGTCATCATATTGACCTCATACCAGGAGCCAGTTTGCCAAATAAAGCTGCGTACATATTGACGTCGTAAGAAAATGAAGAAGTTAAAAGGCAAGTCCAGGAGTTATTGGACAAAGGGTTGGTCAGAGAAAGCTTGAGTCCGTGTGTTGTTCCAACAGTACTCAGTCCAAAGAAAGAGGGAGGCTGGAGGATGTGTACTGACTCATGTTAAGGTCCTAACCCGCACATAGGTAGATCAATGTATTCGGATGTAATAAAGGTCAATATTAATAAGACCTTTCAATAAAATAGAATAAGGCGGATGTAAGAAGACCTAATAGAAGCTTCCGCTTCTNTTCTAGAAGGATCTTCCTCTAGATGCTTCTTTTTAGTATAAATAGGAGTCGAGGGTATGATAACCCTAGCTTGGATATTATTGTAACAGAGCGCTGCTCGATTGGAGGTTGCCCCCTCGAAGAGGCCTGTGAACATTGCTATCTGAATCAAGTGCTATTTCTGTTGCTATTGCGTATATCATTTCTGTGTACTGTGAAGATTATGCTGGATATTTTACTGTTATTCTGTTATTTCTAGCATTTCGTTTCTGTTCTGCATATTTTATATATCTGGTATCTTGCAAGTGGTATCAGAGCACTTTCCTTGGCAGAAATTGTGGGTATTTTTTTTTTTCAGGGTAGAGACGTATTCCGACGTCTTTAAGCCACAGAGATCTGTCGTTACGCGCATAAACCCGCGGTTGAGGGATTCATACACGCAGGAAATACAAGTGGTTCTTAAGCGCACGTTTGTTGGCCACCCTTGTAACCCCTGTTGGTACCCCTTCGAGTGGTAGCG
>JASDQU010102875.1:95619-151996 GCA_032191745.1 Picea mariana | reverse complement strand
GAATCAAGTGCTATTTCTATTCAAGTGCTATTTCTGTTGCTATTGCATATATCATTTCTGTGTACTGTGAAGATTATGCTGGATATTTTACTGTTATTCTGTTATTTCTAGCATTTTGTTTCTGTTCTGCATATTTTATATATCTGGTATCTTGCAGCTGACATCATAGTGGACAAACTACCTCGTTCGTTGCCACCGGTCAGGAGTGTGAGTCATCATATTGACCTCATACCAGGATCCAGTTTTCCAAATAAAGCTGCGTACATATTGACGTCATAAGAAAATGAAGAAGTTAAAAGGCAAGTCCAGGAGTTATTGGACAAAGGGTTGGTCAGAGAAAGCTTGAGTCCGTGTGTTGTTCCAACAGTGCTCAGTCCAAAGAAAGAGGGAGGCTGGAGGATGTGTACTGACTCAAGGGTGATTAATAAGATAACTATTAGATACAAATTTCCATTATCGAGGATAGATGATCTGATGGATTGTTTGAGTGGAGCAAAATACTTTTCAAAGATTGATTTGAAAAGCGGATATCACCAGATTTGCATGAGAGAAGGCGATGAATGGAAGACAACATTGAAGACAAACGAAGGTTTGTATGAATGGCTTGTTATGCCGTTTGGCTTAACAAATGTGCCAAGTACCTTCATGAGGTTGATGAATGAAGTCCTGAGGGAATTCATTGGGAAGTTCGTCATTGTGTATTTGGATGACATACTGATTTACAGTAAATCAGTGGCAGAACACTTGAAGCATTTCGCTACAGTGATGCAGAAGCTACATCAGGAGAAGCTGTTGATTAATATGAAGAAGTCCTCATTCATGAAGACAGAACTCATTTATTTGGGATTTGTTATATCTGCGAATGAATTGAAGATGGATCCAGATAAGGTGGAAGTGATAAAAAATTGGCCATCACCGAGAAATATTTTTGAGGTGATAAGTTTTCATGGACTGGCTAGTTTCTACTGGAGGTTCATCAAGAATTTCAGTGGGATTAGCGCAGCAATGATGGACACAGTGAAGAAAAGACATAAATATTTTCACTGTACTGAAGAGGCGGAGAAAAGTTTCAAATTGTTGAAACGGAAGATCACGGAACAACCGGTTCTGGTGTTGCCGGATTTCCAGAAGACGTTTCAAGTAAAGTGTGACGCAAGCGGGTTTGCCATAGGAGTGGTCTTAAGTCAGGAGGACAGACCGATTGCATATTTCAGTGAGAAACTGAATGAAGCAAAATTGAAGTACTCCACGTATGATAAGGAATTTTATGCTATCGTACAGGCATTAAGGAAATGGAGGCACTATTTGATTCCAAAGGAATTTATTTTATATAGTGATAACCACGCATTACAATTTGTGACTCAATAGGAGAAGTTAAATCAGAGGCATGTTAAGTGGGTTGAGTATATGCAGAATTTCACTTTTGTGATTAAGCATATTTCAGGTACTGCTAACAAAGTGGCTGATGCTTTGAGCAGGAAGAGTTTGCTATTGCAGGAGTTCAAAGTCAGGACGTTAGGCTTTGATGAGCTCAGGAACATGTATGCAGATGATCGGGACTTTAAGGAGGCATACGAAGCAGCTCAGAATCCAGTTCTCAGAGACAGAATCCAGTGGATAGAGTACATGATCTAGGAAGGATTGTTGTTTAGGGGCAATCAATTGTGTATTCCAAATTGCTCCATGAGGGAGAATCTGTTAAAGGAGAAACACAACGGAGGCTTGGCAGGGCATTTTGGTCACGACAAAACATTTGCAAAGCTGAGCGAGTCATAATTTTTTCTAGGGATGCGATCAGAGGTCAAGCGATTTGTAGACAGATGCAGGATTTGCCAGCATTCAAAGGGAAGAAAGTAGAATGCAGGATTCTATCAAACATTACCCATGCCCAAGAGGCCGTGGGATGAAATCAAGATGGATTTCGTATTGGGATTGCCAAGGACGCAAAGAGGATTTGATTCATTCTTTGTGGTAGTGGATAGGTTTTCCAAGATGGCACATTTTATCCCATGCCAGAAAACTAGTGATGCGACTCATATCGCAAATCTGTTTTTCAAAGAGGTCATTTGACTTCACGGCTTACCCAGAAGTATAGTTTCGGATAGAGATACAAAGTTCGTGGGACATTTCTGGAGGACCTTATGGAAGAAGCTAGTAACTAATTTGATGTTTAGTTCTGCTTATCATCCTCAGATGGATGGCCAAACAGAAGTAGTGAACAAGAGTCTGGAAGACTTGCTGAGGAGCTTGGTGACAGAGCACCACAGCCAGTGGGAGATTATATTGCCGCAGGCAGAGTTCACATATAATGACTCAGTGAACAGGAGCATAGGCCAAAGTCCATTTCAGATTGTGTATGACATATAGCCAAGAGGAATTTCTGAATTGAGGGATTCAGAACAGACTACGACTAGAAGCGCTAGTGCGGAAGAGTTATCCGAGGCGATGAAAGAACTTCACAGGCAGGTGAAGCAGCGACTGCTGGAAACAAGTCAGGAATATAAGCGCAGAGCTGACCAACGGAAGAGACAACTTCAGTTTGAGGTTGGTGACTTAGTTCTGGCACATCTGAGGAAGGAAAGATTCCCGAGAGGAACATACAACAAGCTGAAGATGAAGAAAATCGGGCCATGCAAGGTCTTGAGGAGATTTGGAGATAATGCTTATAAGATCGAGTTACCGAATGGGATCAAAATATCTCCGATATTCAATGTCGCAGATTTATATCCATATAAAGCTGAGGAAGCAGAGACTAGAACTAAGCAACCAGTGATCCAGTGGATGAAATAGATGCCAGTTGCAGAGAAGCCGCAGATGGAGAAGATATTGGACAAGAGAGTTAGTAAGAATACCAGGAGGAAAGAATACTATGAGTATCTGGTCAAATGGAAGGGCCATCCAGTGGAAGATGCCAGCTGGGAGAACGAAGAAGAGATACAGAATCATGGATATACTGTGCAGAAGCTCATGGACAGGAGCCCATGAATTTTTTTTCAAGCGAGGGAGTATGATGCAGGAGCATTGCAAAAGTCAAGCGAGCATGGAGCAAGCACAACGTATTTTTGAGCACATGATAAATTGCTTGAAAATATTTTTGGGATTGATGCACCAAATATTTAATGAAGCTATTTATGAAGGAGCGCTTTTGTATATTGTATTGGACTTTGAGCGATTTACTCTCATCCATAGTAGATAGGAGGCATTTAAACCAGTTAATGCAGGTAGATAGACTTGAATTCATAGATTAGATAGTTTTAGAAAGAAGGAGGGAAAACGGATATAGACACCCTCATTGTACATTTTTAGCATAATTCAGGAATAGTTGAAGTAGGGAGAGCACAGGAGAATAACAGAGAGCTGTAGAAGAACATCCATGTATAGATCTTGAATTAATAAGAAGAAGTTGATTCAAATCCATGGTTTTGTGTCTGTTCTCTGTGTGTTGATGTTAGATGATATGCTCATGAATGTTTGCTTCCTGTTATACATTTGCTTTTATATGTTGTGTATGTGATTTAATTTTGAGGTTGGAATCTGAAGGGAAGAAGGAATGAGTTTCAATTGTTTCTCTATTTGAGCCAGAAAATTCCTGCAAGGAGTGCAGTCGAATTGTCCGCAAGGAGTGCGTTGCCAGAGGGTTCAATAGAGATAAATTTGATTCGCGTTCACCCAAAAGTGGATTTGGCTTACAGGAGTCGTGCAAGAAGTGCACAGGCTGGATAAAAGTCTCGAGGTTGTGAACCTGAGTGAAGTATTGAAGGACTGCTGTTGCAGGCATGCGTCGAGTAGAGGAGCTTCAATATTTAGACATGGTTGAAGGTTTGCCGCAAGGAGTGCATGAAAGAGTTTTCTAAAGGACTTGAAGGTTGTGGGAAAATCTCAGGAAGAAAGGTCCTTAATTAAATTGAAGGACAGTGCAGAGGAGCTGTGACTTGAAGGTTAGCCGAAGCGTCCCAGGTTTGCATGCAGGGGGGAACAATTTCCACAAAAGGAACACAGTCACTTCGCAGAATTGTCAAAGGAAGAGTGGACGGTCAATATTCTCTAAGGAGAATTCGTGACATCCCGTGAGCCGTCAGATCTCACAGAGGTGCATGGAAGATACCGCAGAAATTTTCCAGGAGGAATAAAATCTCAAGAGGGGTAGAGCAGTTGATCCGAGTCTTGAAGGTCGTTGGATCTACACATAGGATCGTGTATCAGGGTTTCATGGGTCGAAGTCCTGTAAAAGTGCACCAGGAATCGCGATATTGCGATACGCGATATCCTGGCAGATCTGAATCATTCATCTGTTGGGACACGTGTCATAAGGCCTGACGGAGTCGAGGTTCGGCACATCAGGAGTCTTGGGGACAAGATACTCCGGCAGTGTGGAATCGTGAAACGTGATATCCCAATGGTGAAAGGATAGTGGGCCACAGGAGTTGGTGGAGGACAGGTGGCATGCTGCATCGGAGTTCGGGGAAAGTAAAGTCCCGAAATATTGGGTATTAGGATTCGCGATCCCACGAGGTACGAAATCTCGATAGGAGTGATGAAAAGTTGAGGGGACAACTTGCACGTGTGTTGGAGTTTCGACGCATCGGGTATCGGGGGTCAAAGAACCGAGCTGCTTGGCATCGCGAGTAGCGAAATCGCGATAGTAGAAATCCCGACTGGTAAGGAAAAGGTCAGCGTGACTCATATTGGGGTTCGGGGATTCGAAGCACCAGTTCTCGACCCTTGACCTCGCGATACCGTGAAGTCCAATTCCTTGATAAAAGAAAAAAAGGGATCGCGTGAAGAGTTCTGTGGGTAAAGATTTCTCGACAGGGAAATAGAAGGACCAGTTAGTGTTCTTCGGGCCAAGGAAGGAGAAGATCCTATGAGTGGGCGTGCCCTGGGAAGTGCGCGCTCTGCATCACTAACTCCGTAGAAAATTCTCCATCTTTGAGTTTCTTTCCATCTATAATAACCCTATGCTTTTTAATCATCCCCTCCCCTCTTGGATGAATTTCCTATTTCAAGACTGCTCTTCGCTTTTTACTGAAAAAGTAATTTGATGGGGGGATTTCATCTCTTAAAATCGTCTCTAGATCACTGACATATAAAGCTCCTTCATGGGGGGTTCCAAAAGTTGACTGCAATGGAGTTAAGGAGGTGATAGGACTACTGAGCTCTGTTGATGCTGTTCCTCCTATCTTTTCTGGAACATCCTTAATGATTTCTGGAGTTGTTTCCAGCTCTTTTCCCATCTCTGTTTCCGATTCTTTTGTTTGAGAACCCTCTGTGTCTTGGGAAGGTATCTCAGTATTCTTCAACTTGCCTTTGGTATTTTCTTTATCCTGTGTATTAGTTTCAAACGTTGGAGGGGGCCCTTCTTGTTCTTGAGGTGGGGTCGAAACTTCACCCTGCAAACTCTTGGGTAGGAAACTTCGCCTATGGCTCTGAAAAGATGTGAATCCGGTCTGTGAGTTAGGTGGCATGTGTTATCAAACTAATCGGTAGGTGCAAACACTAACTGATCTCCCTAGATCCACCTAGATCTAGAGCAAAACACACTAGAACATGACGCTTTCCTTAAGTTTTAAATATTGAATTTACTAACTAAAGAGAGATAGGTGACATACCTTTTAAATGCCACTTCGTTTCACCATCGCTATCCTAGCTCCATTCCAACGCTCATACAACAATGAACCTGCAAAAGAACGCAACCAACCAAAGTGATAGCAATAGAATAAACTCAATATAAACCTATGTATGTGATCAAGGAATCATACAATAAAACAAAACAAGCTTTATAGGAAAGAATCATATTACTGTATCATATTAAATGTGAAAGAGAGATTACAACCATGGAATTGATGTCGTAAGGTCCCTTCCAACCGTCCTTCATTCCCCACACACTTTCACTCCAAGAATTCTGAGAGCATAGATCTGATAATATTCACAATCTATCTTGACAAAACAAATCTCAAAGCCACTCCAACCAAGATGATAATTCCAAGCCAACCAAAGCTCCAAAGCTAACAAAAGCTAATCAAAGCTACAAGCTAACTTTATCCATGAGAGATCCTCTCCTTTTATAAGTTGAAGAGGATAAGGTGAGGAGGTTAGGATGATCCCACTAAATCATGAAAGCAAGTAAGATCCAAACCATTCGGATGCCACCTCACCATAGAAGTTTCTCCTTCTAGAAGATTCAAGAAAACACTTGTTTTTCCCACGTGTAGGCATTCTCGCACCCTGCCTATAGAGAAACCTACGAACATCTCGCACCCTAGCTATGGTGCAACCTACGAGAATCAGACATTCTCGCACCCTGCCTATATAGCAACCTGCGAACATCCTCTTTTACAGGGTTTTTACTAGGGAAAATGCAACTTCTTTTCTCAGGAAAAGTTCTTCTCCCTTCTCTCTTAAGGAACTCAGGCCACTAACCCCTCTGAAGGAAACATATAGGTTTACATCATTAACGGTCATAGGTATGATGAAAATAATGTGTAATAGAGAACCCCCCAAAGTATGAATTTAGAACAGAGTGATAGATGAAATACTTTGTCGAGTGTGTGTAGGGAACAAGGAATAGTCGGTTGGAAACCTGCCAACAAACAAGGAAATACAATACAATAATATATCATCACTGAGGTAGGCATTCCCATACTCAGAATACAAATGAATCAAAGCATAAATGCTGACATGCGAAGATCCATGTCAAGTAAGACAGGTCATGGCCGCAAAACATACACCGTGGATCCATGCCGATATGACTCAAATCTAAACATAGCCACCAAAAATACACTGTGGATCTATGTGTTAAATATTCAAATTTGAACATAGCCACCAGACATACAATGCGGATCTATGCAACAGTACACTGAATATACTCCAACGCAACCTGGATCTATCAGAAAATATCTAGGGTCTTCATCTCCACCACTCTATAGTACGAATCCAACCATGTGAATACATGTGTCGAAGTCGAACATGGTAGAAACCACTTGATTATCGGTCATTAGTGTATACCATTAACAAGCACGAGGGAAATCACCATTAATGTCAATGATTCCCAAGGTACACTAGTACAATCCAACGAATGTGAATAAATGAGCTGAAGTCGAACACTCGGCAGAATCTCCCGATCAGGGGTCAATAATGAAAACCCACTATCAAAAGCGAGGAAACATTCCATTGAGGCATGCAAGTTCCAAGGTACCAATTGGTTTCTAAGTCTAATTCCTGGATAATGAGTTGAAGTCGACAGGAAAAGACTCATCAAAGGAGGGCCTTAATGTATCCCACATCAATGACACAAAACAAGTAACAAGATTTGATGTAGATCAGAGCAACCAATAATTCAAGACTGAATCAGGGATGGCCAACGCAATAGAAGGCTTAAAGACCGCAGAGATGGCTGACGCAATAGAAGGCTTTTCAGGTTGAACATCTTTTTGAACATATTGATGACATGACAACTGTCTTGGAAATACTGACTCAACAACAAGGATCACAGACCAATTTGTAATCTTATAGGAGTATGATCATGAGACAAGTGGATTTTCCAACCTAGACACGAGGTGAGTGAAAGGGTGTCATGTTCAAAAGTGAATCTTCCATGGAATATAGGTTTAGATACATTTCTTTCCCAATTTTTCCCCCATCATTTCTGTCGAGTACCTCTTTATTTTTACGCAAGCTTGAGGAGGATAACACATGCTTGTCAATTTAGTCTCATCCTTTGGATGAGTCCTTCGGAGTATGTTTAACGAACCCTAAGAAGGAGTGGTTCAGTCCCATTATGGGTCTTTCGATGTTTTTTTAATGAGTCCAAAGATAGAAAACTCGAAGGTTTTTCATGATTATAGAGTTTGGAAAAACACTTAAAAGAGAACTCTCTCAGTTCCTTTTTCGTAAAATAGTCTGATGAGACTGAAAAAGAGATAAATTATCACCCAATAGATGCTTTCTTCAAATACTTTAACGAGTGTAAAAATAACAAGGTCGCTCGGCAATCTTTTCATGTTTAGAGAGTCTGAAAAGTGCTTAAAGGGAACTCCAGTGGGTTCCTTTTTCGTATAACCTTTACGAGTCCGAAAAAGTGATAAAAGTATACTCGGTTACATTCTCACATATTTACGACCACGAGAAAGAACAAAGACTAAGCTCGGTAACTTATTCTCATGTATTAACGAGCATGAGAAAGAACAAAGACTAAGCTCGGGATTGTTTTCATTTTTACGCAAGCTTTAAAACAAAACAAAACTATGCTTGGGATAGATTTTAATTTTTACACAAGCTAAAAAACTAAACAAAACTATGCTTGGACTTGGTTTCATTTTTACACAAGCTTGAACCATAGGAAACTATGCTTGAGGTAGGTAGTTTCATTTTTACACAAGCTTGAACCATAGAAAACTATGCTTGCAACTTCCCAATGCATGGTTGGTACTTAGCTCCCAGCTTAAGAAGCTAGTGACTCTACTTCAGCATGAAGTCCAGAGGCTGAGGCAAATGCCCCCCAAGCTTCGTTTCATCCAACTGCAAAGGAGAATGAAATGAAGCTTCAAATACTAGATGAAGGACTTGACTCAAATAGAGAGGGGGAAAACTATTTCATTTTTTAACGAGATTGACATAGAAACAAGAACTATCCTCGTAACCTCTATTTCATTTTTTAACGAGGTTGCCACAGAGACGCAAAAACTATCCTCAAGTGGTTTCATTTTTTAACGAGCTTGAAATTAGAAAACTATGCTCAAAGGCCTCTGTTTCATTTTTTAACGAGGTTGCGTCAGAGACACAAAAACTATCCTTGAGTGGTTTCATTTTTTAACGAGGTTGCCACAGAGATGCAAAAACTATCCTCAAGTGGTTTCATTTTTTAATGAGGTTGCCACAGAGACACAAAAACTATCCTCAAAAACTCTCTTCTTGATCATGGATTCCAAAAGGACAATGCTTCGGAATGACACCATGTCAAGGGATAAAACTCAGTCATGGATTCCAAGAGGTCTTCACTGGAAGGAAGAAACACACTCTGGAAGGACACCAGGTTGAGGGTCGCGACATGAGTAAATAGGTCAAGCTGTAGCAACCCTATCGAAGAGATCACCATGTCAACTACTAGATTTAAGTCATCAAAAGTTGAAGTCATGGGAGACAACGCCACATAATTGACATGTGGCGGGGGCGATACCGTCTGCATATAAGAACCATTCAGGGAGGCAATCCAGGCGGGGTCAATGAATGAAAGTTGATCAACAGTCACAACCCATCCATCGTGAGGGAAAGATATCACACGAAAAAGAGTAGACACAATAGCTTTCATGGAATAGACATAATATCGCCCAAGGAGCAAAAAAAAATCCAAGGGGTCTTGGACTACCATGACATCAATAAAAACAGTTTTCCCTCCCAAAGTTACAGGAAACTGCGGAAGGGTCCCTAAAGGTTGAATAGTTCTTCTGTTAAAAGATAACAGATTCTGTGTAACCGACACAAGTGGAGGATAACCCAAATCTTACCAAGCAATAGAGGAAAAAATACTAACAGAGGAACCTTCATCTATCAACGTTTGAGGAACGTCCCGACCACAAACCTATACTGTAATCTAGAAAGGAATGTAAGAGGGAAGACGAGGTCCAGTTAGCACACCCCAATCAAAATGGATGGCCTCATAACTTGGAGGGGGTCCTATGGGAGAAGGAGGAATACCCCTCGACATGGGAGATTCTGTATCAACGAGAAAAACGTGGGCAGTCTCGGGTTTACTCTCGAGTGGGAGAGTAGGATTGACCGATGATGGGATTGAATCGACCATGCAGGCACTCTTCATAGGAAGAGTGGGATTGATCAATGATGGGATCAGATCAACCACTTTGGCACTCTTTGGATGAAGGGTGTGATTGACCGAGGAAGGGACTAGATCAATCACTTTAGCACTCATCAAAGGAGGAGTGGGATCGACCGATGACAGAACCAGATCAACCACTTGGGTTACATTGTCCAAAGGGAGAATGGGGTCGACAGGTGGAAACAGATCGACCACTTGGATGAAACTCTCTAACGGGAGAGTGGGATCGACCAAGGATGGAATTGGATCGACTGCTTTAGTTTCACTCTTTGAGGGGAGAGTGGGATTGACCGAGGATGGTATCGGATCAACCAATTTGTCAACTGGTTCAACTAAGGATGTGACCATATTGATGACATGATCAATCGTATTAACTGATGAAGGGACCAGAGTGATCATTCCATAAAATATTGGAGGGTTGAGAGAAAGCTTACGGTAAGCAGCTGGAAGTTGAGGCTGTGAAACAATCATGTCTTCCAGTAATTTTGAGGCTTCGTCCATTCGAGAACAAAGGTGAGTGAGATGACTCCCTTTGCATAACATACATAGGAACTTGACTCTACTTTTCTTCTTCCCAACCGTATCATGACTAGTTGATGGGGGGTCGTCAGCATGTTGTTCAGAGGCTAACGACATGGGTTGGCAAGGGCGTGTAGACCATGCTTCTATAACCTTGGATAGACTAGGGAAATCCTTAAGAAGATGGATACCCTTACAAAGCCTACAAGGGTACTTGGGCTTACGGGTTGTTTGGGTGATCTTGACATCATCAACACTCCCAGCACGAGTAACAGTAACTGGTTGTTTTCCAACATGTTTGACAGTGGTTGGAGGTTTGGATCCTTGCTTAATTTTCTTCTTCTTATTCTTCCTTTTCTTCTTCTTCTTATTCACCGAGTTACTAGCTTTAGAACTTTCGCTCAATGAAGAAGATGGAACGGAAGGCGACCTTGCAAGTGAAGAAGGCGAAGAAGACCTTATTGGTGAAGATGGTAAAGGATCAACATGAGGTTGATGTTCTTGGGGGGAAGTGCTTACAACCGAAGAACTTACTACATTCGGGATTACCTGAGTGGAAAAAAACCACACCGACAATCCAATTGTGAGACCTGGAAGGCTCAAAGTAGCGATGTGAGGAGGACCAATGTTTCCATAAGAAGGTAAAACAAAAGGTTCCTCTGGACTAGAGGTTCCTTCATTGGTCATTTCGAGAACTGACGCCATTAAAAACAAAAATCCAATCTAGAGTCCTCTAAGGAAAACAATCAGCACACGCTAAAAATCTAGTAAGCAAGCAAGAAAACAAAACCTTCTCACAATGAACGCACTAGTTGGTAATGAAATCCAACATCGCGGGAACAATGTAAGAAAGGGATGAGATAGAGTGGGTAGAAAAGTTACGTTGATGACCTGCTTAACGGACTTACACCCTGGTGCAAGCTCCCACACATAATCATGGGTATACCCTCCAAGGAGCCTGAGTGAGTTTGGCCAACGTCGATTCCAGGTACTGTGAAGACTTGCCCCTCCACAGTCACCTTGTGTAAAGAACCTAGAGAGATAGGCCACTAAGGTTACCAATTACTACAATGATGCTTGGGGAAATAGTCGGTAGTCCGATCCACGCACAAGGGCAGGGTATCTAGCCCGAAATAAACTCGAAAGGCTTCCACTCATCATTGTGGGTATACCTCTCAAGCGACCCCCATAATACGCGCAACATCTACACCAAGACCAACAAAGCAGGGTGAGTAACTCTTCCAGTCTCAATGCGACCTCGTGATTGACCCTTGTGTTAGAAGGGCTTCCCAGGACAAAATGTAATAAGTGAATTTAACCGCTCCCTAACTCAAGATTCTATGTTTGTTTGCAACTTTGGAAAGTTATCTTTCACACCTATTCCAAAGCCCTACAACTAATCTAATGTAGGTTTGTTACCAGAAAAGATAAAAAATATCTAATCAGTTTTTATAAGCGCTTTAGTTTATGGTTGTTGTTACTCAAGAGGAAAATGGCGTGAACAATATGGTGTTTTGACCAACTAGAAAATTATGCAAAGATATGAAGATGCAATCTTTTCATTTCGATGAAAGCTATGCTATGAGAAGGAGAAAACATTTATCATTCCCATATGCACGATGTCCCAAAATATATTAAACTCATCAATATCAAGATTCTCAAGAAATGAAAAAAAGGTACTGTACACCAATGCACGATTCATAATTTAAGATCAAAAAATGATAAGAATCATGCAATTTCGCTACTTCAAATGCAAGGATGCCCCCAATTTAATATAGAGCAAGAAATTAAATCTTTTTGTTTCAAAAATTTCACTAAAAGCAATAATGAACTTTCTTAAAACAAAGAAACCCAAACTAAAATTTTTCTTTTAAAGAGAACTATTCAGAAGAAATCTGATCTTTCCCTAAACAATTCTAAAGAAAACACATGCTTTGTAATTGAAAGACACTCAAAGCAAGAGACTAATCCTTCAAAACCAAACAAAGCAAAGATGGATAAAAGAAACTCAAAGAATGTCAAGAAAATTGTAAACAGATCAATATAGGCTCCAAAAGTTCAATCCAGCTGTTCAAAGCAAAACTGGGCATCAAAAAATGACAAGACCCAATCCAAAAATTTTTACAAACAAGTTCGTAGGATGACAGCTAAAAAAAGGTTGACTGTGAGGGGTTCGCACTGGGCTTAACACCAGAGTGCGAACTCAGGTGTTTCTCACAGGCCACTAAAGGGTATAATGCGAGAATCCCTGTAAACAAGCAAAAATTTGAAAAAGGAATAAAATTGAGTGAACTTTCAGATCCAGAGAGTCCGGATGGATCTCCAACAGACTCAGAGACTAGAAAACAAGCAATCAAAGAAAGGGAAACTAGACTAACTAGGAAACAATTCGTTCCCCAGTGGAGTCACCAATTTAGTTATCAGACTAATCGGTAGGTGCAGACACTAACTGATCTCCCTAGATCCACCTAGATCTAGAACAAAACACACCAGAACATGACGCTTTCCTTAAGTTTTAAATATTGAATTTACTAACTAAAGAGAGATAGGTGACATACCTTTTAAATGCCACTTCCTTTCGCCATCACCATCCTAGCTCCATTCCAACGCTCATACAACGATGAACCTGCAAAAGAACGCAACCAACCAAAGTGATAGCAATAGAATAAACTCAATATAAACCTATGTATGTGATCAAGGAATCATACAATAAAACACAACAAGCTTTATANGAAAGAATCATATTACTGTATCATATTAAATGTGAAAGAGAGATTACAACCATGGCCTTGATGTCGTAAGGTCCCTTTCAATTGTCCTTCGTTCCCCACACACTTTCACTCGAAGAATTCTTAGAGCATAGATATGATAATATTCACAATCTATCTTGACAAAACAAATCTCAAAGCCACTCCAACCAAGCTGATAATTCCAAGCCAACCAAAGCTCCAAAGCTCAAAAGCTCCAAATCTAACAAAATCTAATCAAAGCTACAAGCTAACTTTCTCCATGAGAGCTCCTCTCCTTTTATAAGTTGAAGAGGATAAGGTGAGGAGGTTAGGATGATTCCACTAAATCATGAAAGCGAGTAATATCCAAACCATTCAGATGCCACCTCACCATAGAAGTTTCTCCTTATAGAAGATTCGAGAAAATGCTTGTTTTTCCCACGTGTAGGCATTCTCGCACCCTGCCTATAGAGAAACCTGTGAACATCTCGCACCCTAGCTATGGTTCAACCTACGATAATCAGGTATTCTTGCACCCTGCCTATATAGCAACCTGCAAACATCCTCTTTTACAGGGTTTTTACTAGGGAAAATGCAACTTCTTTTCTCAAGAAAAGTTCTTCTCCCTTCTCTCTTCAGGAACTCAGGCCACTAACCCCTCTGAAGGAAACATATATGTTTACATCATTAACGATCATAGGGATGACGAAAATAATGTGTAACAGCATGGCCTGTACTCTGTTCAATACTTCTTCATAGGATTTAACATCCTTAAATATATCATCATAAATAGATGCTTCATGTTCATATGCCTTTAGATTACAATGTATGAAATGCCTACTTATTACTTGGTAGGGGTCATATTTTCTATGCTCAATATATACTAATTTCACTTCTTCTAATGACTCAGCCTCTACCTTAGAATGGCCTAAATTTAATAAAGAAAATTTCCCAATATGAACAGGGAAAGATGGACATGACTTCTTCTGAGCTACTTTTAATTCTAATCCAACACCGCCCTTTACTATCTGATGGGCTACCTCCCTGCACACCAATCTGTCTGGTAGGAATTTAGGGAGTGCATGAGGGGGAATGGAACAACCATAAACCCTAATGTAGGAAAATTTTTCCTCAATAAACCAGTCGACAACTGCTTTAAGATTTTCTGTGATTGCATCAGAAATGCGAGGGGGTTCGCATCCAAAAAATATTCTATGCATAGGAATTATAATAAAATGACAAACCTCATAAAATGAATCTTTATCATTTTCTTCCCAAAGGGCCGAGTGATATTAATGAATGGGTTCTGAATAAGAAATGTTCCAACTCCAATTCATTAATGCAAAGGGAGTCACATAACAGATTGCATCCATAATGAATGCAGACATATAAAAAGCTGCTGGTTGTCCCTTTGATTTTGCTGCTTTGTAGTTTAAGATTTCTTGTGTTAGGTTATCTGACAAAATCTTATGCCAGTTAAAGCCATTTCCTTTTGAAGCTTCCTCTAAAAAGGGCACCCAATCTGCATGAAAATGACAGGGATCTTTTCTCCCGAAAAGTCTACATAACATAATGGCTACATATACCATGTATTCATTTAAGGATGCTGTAGCATAAATCCCATGGGAATCAACTCTAAACTTTGCTGGACACCTCGCCCATTCTCTAATCATATCGGGATATGTTTGGTCTGCCTCGATACATTTGTTTCTCTGAAACTCTGCTAAAAATTCAACATTAAAAGTATGTTTAGGATTTGGCGAGAGTTTATACATTACTTGTATGTGTTCTGGCCTGAATGAAATGACGATA
Organism: Picea mariana; assembly: GCA_032191745.1. Taxonomy (NCBI): domain Eukaryota; kingdom Viridiplantae; phylum Streptophyta; class Pinopsida; order Pinales; family Pinaceae; genus Picea; species Picea mariana. The sequence continues at coordinate 137,104 of JASDQU010102875.1, read as the reverse complement.
GCTCCTTGTTGGGATATTGACCTTATCCAGAGCTCAACCGATCATATCAGTGTATTCCATGAGCCTCGGGCACGGAACGATCTTATGAAGCTCTGATTCAGCTATGTCCCGGAAATGATTTTCAGAATCAGGATGAGCATTCTCAAACTCGTATTCCAACAATTTGGAGATTTGAGTCCAAGATTTAATAGAATCTATAGCGTGTGGAGTGGTGTCGGAGATAATATCTCCTTCCTGTGCGTCTTCATTCTTCTTCGGTGCCTTTTTGGGTGCCATGACTTCTACGTTCAATTGAAAACCTGTCACAGAAAATGGATGAACGAGCTCAGCTTAAAATGAAAACACAAACATTCGAATGTTTATTTTGAATACATTTAAAAATGACAAGATTTACACAGCTATCACAAATTCAAAGCTCTTAATGTGGAAGATATTTTTTCGAGATATGCATTTAATGTCCGTATTTAGGCGCCTTCGGGTTTTTAAAGAAAATGAGAAACTTACTTAATCGGAAAGCGAAACATGAATGAACACTTAAATAATGATTACCATTAATCCTGTTTTTGAAAAAAGGTTAATTAGTGTTAATTATAGATTAAAGTTGAAAACTTCGCTTTTTGGGGTTTCGGAAATCCTAATGTCGAGAGGTATGTCATCGATGAAAAGCGATTTCCGAAATTGCGAAATCGCGATGTTTTAATTAATATTTAAATGCTTTTAGCACATTAATTAATTGAGATTAGACGTTTTCGGGATTTCAAAAATCTTGATGTGGAGAAGTATGTTATCAATGAAATCCGATCTCCGAAATCGCGAAATCGCGACGACTTGCTTTGTAAATAGGACTTAACTCATCTTAATTAACTAACTAATCACGATTAAGGCCAAAACATAATTAGTTTGATTTAACGTGAACTGTGGATCGGGGTTTCGTAATTTAGGATTTTGGGAAACATGATGATAGGAGATGTGATCTCACTGAACCGCAAATCCCGAAATCGCGACATGATTATCTTAACCCTTAACCTTTCTTATAAGATAATTAATTAATTCATGTTTTAATTAAGATTTCAACGTTTCGGGAAATCGGGGATTGGGATTTCGCAATTCGATTTGCATCGAAAAATTTGTTTGTAGCAAACCCTGAATCCCGAAAATTCTTGTAAGCTTAATTTAAAATCGTTAGTTTTAAAATTTAACACGTTTTAAATAATTTCAAATAAAAAGCGTCAAGAGTCTTATAATTTTTGTAAGCCTTTTTCCCTTTTATTATTCGAAAAATTAAAAATTTTTAAGAAAAAGGTATCGTGTACTTAGAATTGATACGAAACTCGTGTTTTATGAAAAGCCAAAACCCGAAAAAGAAAAATTTAGGCCTTAGGGATAAAAATTTAGGATCTGTTTCAACATGACACTTGCGACACTTGTGAAAAAAGTGCGACACTTGCGATAATGACAATGAGACATCATCAAAGTGAGTAATTTTGACGTGTAACAGTGTCCTTGATCAATTTTTTATCTACACTGGCTTAGAAAGTGACCCATAAAATAGATTTTGTACATGGGAAAATGAAAAAGTGTGCAACTATTTTTCATAGTTACGTCAACATTTTATCATATGGTAGACACCCTCATATGGATCAAAATATCTAGGGAGGGTTGGAAATACTAGGTATGAATCTTATCAAAACATAGTATATATCTCCCCCATTTGTAAACCACACCGAGATCCATGCAACAAATAACATCATTGTATATTAGACATAGTTGAATAAGGTTCCCTATTTATTTGAGTCTAGGTAGCATATTCTAATAGTGAAACAATAAGACAAGCATCCTTAGGAGATGTGCATGCCACCTAATATTCCCTAAAAGGATATAGTTTGAGAATCAAAGGACCAATGTCCAAGGCCTCGAAAATTCTAGTTTGAGAATTAAAGGACCCGTGCCTAATGTCACTCTTCCTACTAAACCAACTCCTACATCCAAAAATGTCACACCCCCTACCCAGACTTGGAGTCATACTTATTCCTCTTAACCAAAATCCACACTCATCACTTCTCAAGTAGTGAATGCCTCAATGAGCACTCCAACCATGAAACCCATTGAATACAGTGTCATCGAAGATATGAATAAGACCAAATCAAAGGTTTCCATGTATGACATATGTACTTTACCACAACAATATATTTACTCCTAAGAACATTTAAATCTCTTCTTAGTTCATAGTAGAAAATTGATGTTAGTCTTGATAACAACCCCCAAAACATAGAGAACAAATAGAAGGATAAAGTTGCACTTAAAGGTAATATTAATGTATCCAGTATAGGAACACACTCTAAATAAAACATGCCTCTTTTGTTGATAACCTTTGAGATCTATATTTACAATGTGCATAATATTTTGGTATATTCAAGAGAAGCCTCTAATGTAATGCCTTACTTTGTATGCGAAATGGCCAATGGTGGTCCTTCTACATGCACAACTAGGACCATTCATTTAAATATATCTAATGTGAAGGTTATGGGGTAATTGAAAGAGGAGATGATCAAAATAGAATTAGACCCTAATATTTTTCAAGTCATTGAATGGTTTTTGATATTCCCAAAGCATATGATTTACTTATGAGAAGGGATGGTCTCAAAATATCTAGGGTTATTTTTCCATCGATTGGTCCAAATTATGGATACCTTACAAGGGATGAAAAAATTAGATGAAAGTGGATAATTTGTAAATTTTCATGGATATTCCTATAAAAAAATGCTCACAACGAATCATGTAATAGTATTAAATATTAGATTATGCAAATTATTTCCTTAGATCCTGGATTATTATAGTTATCTTAGTGCTTGAATTTATGCAATAACTAAAATTGAAATGAAATAAAAAGAAAATAAACACACCATCCACACCATTGAAAACAAGATGTATCTTGGGAAACCTAACACATGATTTAACCTAGCTAGAATATGAGGCCTATATTTTGATCTCTTTTCCTCAGTTATAAAAATGCAAATACAAATAAAGGGGCACTCACTATGGATTTGCATGCTTGATTGGATTCTATAGAATCTACTTCCTTCTATATTATTCTCTCAAATACTTCCTAGATGATATTATCAACTATGGAAATGTACAACTGTAAATAATGGAACCTCCTCTCTTCATAGTGGTTAGCTATTTAAATAGCCCAATAGAATTCTATGGTTTTGGTTTTTTCATCCTAAGCCCTCAATTAGTGATAAGGTTTTGTACCTTCTAGAAACTTCTTGAAATTACACATTTGGATAGCCCCATATGTGTGAGAAAAAAAATCGGATGTGGCATCCACTTGTACCATGGCGGTTAATATGGTAGGTCAACTTGCATCAGGCATAACTTCCACATACGAGCTCTGATTGAGGTGATTTTATCATTTTTTGAAGGGTCTTGGTGTATAACACAACATCAAGGAGGTAGGAGTTATTCCTACAAATGTGTTACCCCAACCAATGCCATTTGATGCCTCAAATTGTCTTTGGAAGGTTCGAGAACCCAAATCTCCAAACTGGCACCTACCACTAAAATGGGCCCTGCAAGATAATTCCTCCAATTTATCCACCCAAAAAGTACCAATATAGATGAAAAATTATATAATGATCCAATATGGATCAATGCATAACAAAGTATACATGAAACATATTGTCACAAACTTGGAAGGTTATAACAAATTGATCAAATCTTCTCATTTTGTGTTGGGCAATTACATTTTCGAAACTGAGTGTGAGTACTATGTAGCTCAAAAATCACCCTTACAACTAGAGACATATTCCAAAATCCTTCATTTTACATGGCCTAAATCAAATGACTATGCATTAGTAGAAGTATCAATGCTAGTTTTACTAACTTAGATGTAGGTACTAACATTTGGAACTTATTATTTAATGGATCCAAGTCACTAGAAGGAGATGGGGTAGGTTGTATCCTGATAGATACACTTAATTAGAATACTCTAACCTCCTATTTATTAGAATTTGAATGAACCAAAAACACTAATGAATGTGAGGCCTTGGTTCAAGGTTTGAAGAAAACCATTGACCTCAAGATAAAATGTTTGAAGGTTTTTGGCGATTCAAAAATTATTCTTACATAGGTAAATAAATCTATACACTAATTTTACTCAAATTTAAAAACATACCAATAGGAGGTATGGAAGTTAATAGGTGATTTCGAAGAATTTAATATTTCTTCTATTCCTCATTCACAAAAAAAAATTGTAGACACTTTGGCTAAACTTCTAGTCTTTGGTACTAAATAACATCATGAGATAAAGGGTGTTCAATTATGATCAATAGATCATATAATTCCTAACCAATGTTGTCACTTAAAGTATGATGTCATTGACGATGAGGAAAATTAAAAGGATATACAAAAGTGTAGGAGTGAGTTAGATAAATTTAGAGGTAATCTAGCTCCAAGAGGAGTACTAACTATGAAAGAGTTATTCGATCTATAGTTGAAATTTTGATCATCCATCAACATCAAATCAAATATTTCTTCCATGATGCATAATTGATCAACCTGGGTTCTTAAGAGAATCCCAAGTTCATCAACTTGGGAACATGCTACATGTAACACACCCATCCCCTAAGTGTCCTTTTAAGGGATGGGACACTAGATTGTTTTCTTTTCTCAACTATCTAAAAAATTCTCCTTGACAACACTATCCTCTTCTGCTCATCAAGAGCTTTCCAATGACTAATTTTTCTCAAAACTGAGCTCTGGATCAAAATTTATGGCTTTCCAAAGTTCTCAAGATTTTCATGGTCAACATCTACCTCACTGCCACGTGGCATCCACATGGAACCTTGTCACTCCTTCTATATGACGTGGAGATAACATGGAACCGATGTGGCACCTACCTAACTTTCCACGGTGGAACCTTTGTCCATGTAGGCCTGTAATCGTTGACTTTCAGGAATTCTACTGGTTCTCTCATATTTTACCTCCGACAAATAAAATAATTAAGAATATTCCATTTCGATACCATTCAATTGATGTTCGAAAGATTCAGGTAGTTTCACTAATCTGAAGTTAATGTATCAATGAATATTCCATCTTCTCAATGTACGGTGTTGATGCACTTACAGTCTCCCCGACCAATGGTTGAGATTTGTTCAGGGGTCTAAGGTCCTCCTTCCCAGATGAACCACACTCAACTCATCCATCGATTAGTGATTGGCATATGTCAGCCTAAGGACACTTTTTTTCCCTTAATGGCATGCCTTGTCATTCACGACGTCAACACATCATCTCTTAACTTAGGTTGGACCTATGACAAATCAATGACTACCATCACATCTTCCTCACTCGCAGATCTATGGTCTAGATCTTCCCTCCATTGGAGTCATACTCCAAACCCTTTAGAGGAGTACTTCGAACCCTTCAGAGTTATACTCCAAACTCTTTGGTGTCAACCCCAAAAATGGTAAGCTCCAATCCAACTAGACCTGAACTCATTCCTATCGACCAATCGACTACTGAAACATGTCTTCATACTACGCTCTGATTCAGTACCAACTTTCTCTTCCCTCTCGATATGTTAAGTGGGACCCTTGATGATCAAAGGTTGAGGGTCAACTCACCCACCTCCATATTTATGACCCACACAAACTCAACTTCAGAATCTATCATTCGGTCCTTTTCCCACAACACCTGGGATTTCCTTCCAAAAGTCCCACTACGAATAGTCAATTTCGGAGTATCTCATTCATATATTTTCCCACATCGCTTGGGGGTTCCCTCTAAAGCTTCCACTCCAAACATCCCACCGCGATCAACAGTCCATATCTCTTCATATCGATGAATTTGATTCTCTACTAGGTTAAAACCATATTTTAAGGAGATATAACAGTCCATTTTAAAAACTTAGCCATTTCTCAAGTTCTGCAAGACTCTGTTCCAGACTATCAAGGTTTTTAGAACTAGTCTATGGATTTTACAAGTTATTAGAACTTAAGGAGAAAAATCTTGCATTATTTACAGATTCTCCCTACAGGGATATAAATTGCTCAAGCAAGAAACAATCAATACTTAATTATTTTCACAATTATCATATCATAAATAAACAACATAACGAATCCCAACTTTCATGCATTCAAACCATGCATTATAAATGAATGAGATTTTCTTCTTATATTCAAACATTTACAAGTGCATGAATAAATATAAGTCATAGTCAGTTTCAATACATATATACACTTATCTGATATGGAATTTCTAAATCCGATTAAATGAGAGAGGACGCCTTTCCTCCCAACCTTAGGCCTTGTTGCAGAGTAAATTCCTACAACATGCCACCCCTGTGCCAAGCCATGATACCACCAAGGAAATTGACTCAACAAGGTTCTGAGTCTACGATTATCCAAGAAGGTTACTCTCCTTCCTATGACACAACAAAATTTTCCACTTCCCAATGAGCTTTGGGTCTCTATATGTTTATCAGGTGGTGTTACGAGGAAAATCTATCTATGGCTAGGGGTAAACCACAACAGATGGAAATGACTTCAGAAATCAACTCTATTCTCAAGTATGCTATATAAACAAATATGCTATCAAGACAAGATAAAATGCCTACCTCATCCATACATTCAATGAAGCCCATTGTTGAGCACTTGACCCAAAGAAATATACCTGCAAATATTCCTCAACAACCAAGCAAAGCAAGCATATGGTTATAATATATGATGTTAACACATTCAATAGCATAATCCATTAATATACCTATCAAATACGCCCATGGAATAATAATTAAAATATTTGCAAGATATCAATTGGACGGGAAAAGAGTATTTCTATTAATATATGATCAACATAAGTGAAACAATTACAGACTTCCATGTCAACATGGTTCGGAACCAAGAAACTAAGTTCCTTCAAGATTGGCCTCCACCACTTCAATCCTCCACCAGAGGCAAGCTCATAGAAGAGAGATAATGAAGTTCTCAATCAATAAGGGAAGATCTTGGGGGATGAACACTATGTTCAGACTTAAAGGAAAAAGGGATGCAAACTCAATATGAAGTGAATAATTTCTCCAGAGAAACTTTTCTCACAAAGTTGAATTCTTTCCCCTCTTTTCCATAGCTCAGAATTGGCCACTGATCTCCCATGATCACTGAAGTCATATATGTACTGGTCCAATGAAAAATGAAGCAACAACTCAGGAAAGCTACGACCACATACTGATGTCTTCAAATCTTCTACACAATCCACCAAAGGTGAAAGTATACATCACGTGAATAAAGGAGTTGAGGTCGAACACAATGAGACATTGTTTGATTATCGGTCATTGAGGTATACCATTAAAAAATGTGAGACAACCTACCAATTATGAAAGTAGGTATCAAGGCACTGAGTACATTCTTAAAAGTGTGAATAAAGGAGTCGGGGTCAAACACTTGAGCAATCCATTGATCATGAGACATTGATGTATTCCCAAATGTCGATGGCAAGAGAACCTGCCACTAATGACTGCAAGCCTCAAGGTACTCATAGGACTCTAGGTCTCGTTTCTAGAATATATGAGATGAAGTCGATGGAAGGAGACTCACTGAAAGGAGAGCATTAAGGCATCTCTCATCATTCAACATGAGGTACAAAGTAGGAGCTTCATGATTTGGAGGAAATTGGACGAAGAACATGTTCATGAACCAAAGACCCTGTATGTCTTTCGTGTGTGCCAAGTGCAAGAGGTACATGAAAAAGACCCTTTGAATAGTAGCCAATAAGGAACTTTGCTGATAAAGGTGAGGAAACCACCAATTATGCTAATGGAATCCAAGACACTACACGAATCCCAATGTGTGAATAGATGTCCTATCGTCGAACACAAGGGAAACCACCTAGTCAATGACCAATGATAAAAGTAGGAATAGGGTGCATGATAGGACAACAACATCATGTGATTCTGAGACAAATTGAGCGTATGGCTGACATGAAAAGTCAAGAGTTCTGAGGAATGGTCGACACAGGTTGATAGACTTCCTTTGAACAAGAGCATGAGACATATGGAAGACTCTGGCAGTATAGACTCAATGATGAAACCATGATATGTAGGAGGCATCAATCAAGTTCTCCATAGGGACTGAAAGAGTAAACATTCGGTGGAGAAAACTCTTTGTCACAAGCCCAACTTCCTAAGGCCATGCTAAACCCAAAATTATGATGACACATGGACTCAATAACTTTGTGCTTTGTTAAAAGGCGACACGATTGTTGCCAATATAAGATAATACTCCCTTCTCGCCCATATTTTTTTATTTTTTCATAGTCAAATGAATGTTATGATACAGAGGAGGAAACAAGTGTCGCAAGTAAGCAAAACTAGTTTCAGCAATGAAACATACCTATGCTCAATGCAAGGAGATGCATGCGGGATATGGAAACTCGAGGGAATGTTCCCTCTTAGGTATAGGGTGTCAAATTGCAAAGGATATAAAGGAGGCTCTTCTTGGTTGAGGATGCAAAACTGCTGAGGCAAATGGTTTATAACGCAAAGCGAGAACCAATTATAAGCTCAATACTGCAAGAAAGGGCATGAGATGCAATCACAAATTAACGCCAAAAAATGTCCTTTTTCATAATCTTAGTATACTTGGTGTGAAAAAGGGATAAACTTGTACCAAATAGACGTCCTTTCAAATCCAATTTACGAGTGTGAAAGAGAGAAGTTCACTCGACAATATTTTTCATTTTTTAAAACGAGTCGGAAAATAGCTTAAATCAAACTCGGTTGGGATTCCTCTAGGTATAGGAAAGGATGTTTATGAGTGAGAAATGAGGCTCAACATAAATTCATGTATTAGATATAAGAGACTCCCATTCCTACGGAAAAAATCTTTGCATGGGCACCAAATGGAGCAGAGGGTTTAACTAGGGTACCCACATTTGGTAAGTCTCTCCCACTTGATAATGACACATTTTATAGCAGATGGAAGGTTCCGTGTCACAACAAATGGGTTCGTACCTAAGGCATATGAGTGAAATTTATAGGAAAAGGAAAATGTGCATGGTGGAATGGATATCTATCCTATATGTTGGGTAGAGAAAATACCTTCCTGTGGTTACGAACAGTCAACATAATGCTAAAATCCGCAAGAATCCCTAGTGAAAATTGCAAAAACCAACTCAATCCACTACTATATTAGTCCATTAGGCGAAAAAATGATTTGAAACTATAGAAAGTGGGTAAAAAATGCTATAAATAGTAACAAAACCAAAATTTACTATGTCATTTTGAATTTTTACCCAAATAGTGAAAATTGGACCAAATTACCAACGATCTTCAACTAGTGATTGCGGGAGCATCGGGCAAAAAAGTCAAAGGCCATTTGGACTAGGTAATTCCTCTTCCTTTCTAGTGGATTCGATTTTTTAATTAGGTTTCAAATTTTGAGTAAATTAAGGCACACATTAGTTATTTCGGTGTACATGGGATACCATTCATCGGGTCGCGTATACATGAGGTTATACGTGACTATGTAAAATACAGGATGCGCGTACTCAGCCCTATACGTAACTATAAATGTAGCAACCTATGTATAAGTCTGTAAAAAAAGTTTTCTATGGTTGCTAACTCAAAAATTAATGTTTCTCTGGCAGGATGGTTCTAGAATGGAGGGAAAGGGAACATGAGGAGGTAGATGTTGCTGTGGAAAGATATCTGGGGGCCCAAGTGGCCTTGAAAATATGTGGATTGTATAAATTTTGGGCACTCAAAGGGTATGAGGGCCCAAGTGAGGTTCCTTGAGTTGCTTGTGGATTACTGGGATCCTGACAGTGAGAGATTCAACCTCAATGGGCAACCATGGAGGATTGAAGTCGAGGATATATACTTTTTGACTTGGTTATCGCACCGGGGTGAGGTGGTGAACCTGAAAGCCTAGGGATTTGGGAGAGGTATGAAGATAGAGGAGTACATAGACACTCACTATGTAGCAGGGACCGAGAAGGTCGGGAGTCAACTCCCCATTCGACCGATAAACAATCTCAACCTCAAGATTGTTGTCCTCATTTTGACCAGGATCACAGGATCATATTCATTGCACTAGGCATCGAGGTCACTCATGTTCTATTCTATACAATGCTTGAGACTCACGGTGTATGATTGGTGCACCTCACTACTGACTAATATGAAGAGCCAATTGACATAGTGTGAACAAGGTGACAAGAGGAAATTCGGGTTTGCCTCTATCTTGTGTAGCGTTTTATTCAAGCAGGTTCCAGGTTTGGGACCTAGAGTTGAGATCATCCCAAGAGGACCTCGTGATCCATCCATGGCACAGTGGACCGAGGTAATGAGATGACAGGGGGGAGGTAGGGTTCCCACACCCTACAATGATGATTTATTTTACTAGTGGAGGTGACATGTCATTTCTCTGGATGACTACCCCTATGCAGGGATCAACTTTAGAAGGGACCCTGACATGCCACTGCCACCAGGGACTACCTATGGGGATATAGGTATGTCAATGTTTTTAAATATTCCATTTTTTTGTATTTTTGTATAGTAAAACAAAAATATTTTTGGATGATGCTTAAGTACTAACTAGACACTTGTGTGATGTAGACATAGGTCCACGATGGTCAGACGGGCTTCCACGACATTGTCGGAGGCACCAAGGAGATGAGGCAGTAGGAGGAGAAGCAGAGATAATCCTTCAAAACATACAAGTCAACCTATCTCATTTGACACATAGGATTCTAATGGTTCAGGTAGAGGATCTGTCGAGGGCCATGCAGCAGCAAGTAGTTGGTGTGCCCAAAGCTTAGGTGCAACTCTTTCGGCATCTCGCAAATGTCATAGTTTGTTATCATGACACACATCTGGAGACAGATGTGTATATGTCGTGGATCTTGTATTATCGGTTGTATATGTGTATTGATGGATTTGGCCCCAATTTTGTACTACAAACATCATATTTTTTGAAATATATATAAAACATGGATCTTCGGCTTTACTTATATTACAATGTGTACATTGATGAGATGGTTTTATTTTCTTTAGTTATGTGACAAATTCCAATCTAAAACAAAATTAGCATACGAATCAGATACATAATTAGAACTCCTAGGTATGTGATGATAAGTAATAAAATCAAACTATCGTTCTAAAAGATGTACTCGTAGGATTCATTAGATTAAAGTAGGATCACGCGTGTGGTAACTATTGTTCAACTAACATACTACTAACTGGGAATCCAGACGAACTTCTAAAGAGAGAATACCATGTGAGATAGCATCGTGAAAAATTTATATAACGACGATATATTCGGCCACATTATTCATGGATGGCCCTAGGCATACGCCACTTGAAGACACCAGTAGACCCTCTAGTGAGTAGACCACCCAAGCAACGGAAGCCAAGTTCCGTGTATGACGACTAGTTCTGTCTGCGAATCCTAAATAGACCAAAGACTCCATTGACATCTTCCAACCAAGGGAAAACTCGATAAGCAAGATGAAGACAAAAAGTAAAGGGAAAAATATATGCACTTAATTACATTAGTATACAAAGAGTTATGCCCAAGCTTGGGGCTCATGCATAATACTTTTTCAAGTAGATCCCATTTCTAGGCTTAACCAACATATTCCCTTCATAATATTCTAACTCATAGGCTCCTTTTTCTAAGACACGTCGCACGATATAGGGACCATGCCACATGGGTTTGAATTTGCATGCCCCCAGTGGTTCTTTGGCTTGATCATATAAGAGGACCAAGTCACCCTCAGTGTACAATTGAGGAGAGACAAAATTATTGTACTGGACCTTGACACGTCTTTTGTTCACTTCGATAGTTGTAGAGGCATCTCGACGCTGCTCGTGAATACTCTCTAGGTGTATAAGGCATCACTTAAGATTGAACGTGTTAGGGAGGAGAGAGACTACTAACTTAAGATAATGGATTTTTCATTCAATACGTAATATTGACTCCACACTATGTACTAACTAGAAAGGAGAAAAGTTGGTGCCAGTCTTGACCAAGGTTTGGTATGTTGAGAGTGCGGGATATAGCATAATGTGCCAGTCAGACTTACTCTGGCTGAATTTTTTTTGCAAAATGTTCTTGAGAGAATTGTTGACGGCCTCTACCTGTCCATTTTCCTAGGGTTAGTAAGGGGAATAATGACCATGCTTAAACTCTAGCTTGGATGCTAGCTCTTCCATCATTTTGTTTTGAAAGTGACTTCCATGATTAGTGAAAATCTCACTCGGGATACCCATTCTGGCGATAATTTGATTGAATACAAAGAAGGTGACAGTCTTTCCGTCGGATTTAATTGTAGGCATGGCCTCGACCCACTTAGTAAAGTAGTCGATGACCATGATAATGTGTTGATGCCCCCCAGCCGAAAATGGGTTGCAATCCATGAAATACACCCCCCACTTGGTGAAGGGACTGACGGTAATGACTGGGTGAAGAGGGGTTGGATGTGAGCACATTTTATGAGTGAACACCTGGCAGGGCTGACACTTCTTAACCACTTCAAAAAAATATTTAAATATAGAGGGCCAGAAATAACTGGATCGTAAATTTTTATGGGTTGTCACAAGCCCGGATAGATGACCACCACAATCTGCACTGTGAAAAACATTTAGAACTGAATCAGCCTCTTTGTGAGTTAAACAACGATGTAGGATATTGTCTATTCCTCGGCGATACAAAGTGTCACCGATGATAGTGTAATTCTTGGCTTGGTATCGTACACGCCATCAGTCATCTTGCGAGATATGCTGAGGGAACTTTAAAGTTTGAAGATAGAGAAAAATGTCTCCATACCAGGGGTCGAACAATGAGACAAGGAAAATGTGTTCGTCCACAAATGAATCAACATGGATAACATCCTCATCCAATCGTGGGAAGTTGGATATTAACTCTGCAAAGACTAGTGATTTCTTGGATTTTGCAAAAGTGAAATCAAGATCAAATTCTTGTAAAATGACAATCCATTTATTATATTTGCCTCCTATTATACGCCTGGTAAGGATGTATTTAAGTGGATTGACATTGGAAACCACAGTAGTCTTGCAAAACAATATATAATGGTGTAAACGTTGGACTGCGTGAACGCAACCAAAGCTAGCTTTTCAATGTGAGAATAATTAAGCTCATAATCGACTAAGTTTCGATTAAGATAGTATATGACGTGCTCGCAGAGCTCATCATCCTCTTGAACCAAAACCATACCAATCATGTCCTCGGACATGACGACATAAAGCACGTAATCCCTACTGTAATCGGGAGACTTCAGGAGAGGCGTTGATACCAAGGATTTCTTCAAAGCATTGAAGGAATCCTGGGATCACTCATCCTAGATAAAAGAAGTGTCATTCTTCAAAATATGCATGAAACCCTTAGTGATATTGGCATAGTTTACTATAGACTGACGTAAAAAGTTATCTTTCCCCTGTAAACCTTGAAGTTATCGAATAGTGCGTGGGGGAGGAAACCAAAGTATTACCTCAAAATTTAACGGATCTACCATGATCCTGGTCTCAAAAACTAGAAATCCCAAAAGACGACCAGACCTAACGCAAAAAGATGCACTTGTGAGGGTTCAACTAGATTCTATAATAACGAAATATTTCAAAAACTAGTTGAAGGTGCTTAGAGTGATCCACTGTCTTACGAGAGTGAGCAAGAATATCATCAAGATAATCCTCGACTATATGCTTAAGATCGTGAAATGCGAAGGTCATAGCACGTTGGAAGGTTGCTCCGACATTTTTAAGGCTGAAAGGCATCTTTTGGTATGCGAAATTACCCCAAGGAAAAAGAAATGTCTTCTTGTGTTGATCCTCGGGTTTAATTTGAATTTGGTTATACCCTAAAAATCCATCCATGAAATAAAACACTTCGCTTCCCGCACACTCATCAAGAATCTGATCGATGAAAGGTGTCGAGAAATTGTCCTTAGTACATGCTTTGTTTAGGTCACGAAAGTCCATGCATACACGAATCATTCCTTTCTTCTTATTTACAGAAACAAGATTGGATACCCATTCAGTCAAGGGAACTAGGTAGATAAAGCCAACATTAAGTAGTTTCTTTACCTCTGCCTTAATAGTATGGGCCTTCTGGGGATTGAAAGCTCTAAGAAATTGTTGAACAGGCTTAGCATCCAAATAATTTCTAATCTCATGCTCAACAATATGAGGGTCGATTCCTAGCATCTCTTCATATGAACAAGCAAATACATCTCGAAATTCCTCGAAGAGTTTGGTGTAGATCAGGATTTCTTCTGGCGAACAATCTGCATCGATATGTATGTTTTCAATCTTTCCAGGGGTACGAGAGATATCGATCATGACGGTAGGAGAGATGCTCTCCATATTTCCTTTGGCATAAATGTTGTGCATATCAAGTGGAACTACGGTGTGACCAACTATCTCGCCCAAAGTAGATCAAAATTCATCTTGTTCGATTCTAGCAAGCTCTGGGAGAAAATAAGAGCGATGATACATATCATCCCAAGGTTTTTAAGAACCATTCATGGATTCGATGATGGATTTGTCTGAGGGAAAAGTATCATCGAGGCAATCATGTGAAAAATAGAACGAACTAGCCCACATGATCTTAAGCACATGATCCTCCTCCTCCGTCAGCGAGGTAATAGGATCGGGATCGACGGAAGAGTCAAGAACAACTTGATACACAATCTTTGATTTCGATAGTGGCATGGCCATTCCATCATGTGACTGACCTTCGCAAGATGAAGTCGAGGGAGGTAGGGTCCAAGGATCGTTAAAATAGGAAGTGCGGAAAGGAACATACCTCTCTGACGAAACAAGCACACTGGACATGGCGTAAACATTTTGAATCGATACCATGAAGTCTAAGGTACCCATAAGGGATGAATACATTTCGACACTGATATTCTCAGTTGTCAGCTGAGAATTGTTGACCATAGGGATCGACAGTCCAACTGATGCATTGGGGCTAGATTACACAAAGGATAACTAGTCAATCATCACAATATTCCCATCATGAGGAAAACAAAGAGTACAAAAGATAGACGATACAGAGACAGTCATGTCATAATTCCAATTGTGTCCTAGTAACAAGTTATAATCGAGAAGCGCATCAGCTACCTCGACATCCACCTCTACCATATTCCCACCTAAATAGACTGGAAAGGCAAGAAGAATAGCATGAGGGCAGAAGGAACGACCATCAAAAGCAATCAACATGGTCGGCAATTGAGAAAGAGTCAGAGAGTCGAGAGCTTTCCAATAGATTAGGGACATCACACATATAGCAGCTCCTTCATCAACAACCACACGTTTGATGGTATACTTTGAGTATCCCATGTGGATTTGGAATGCCACATGGTAAGGCAAGTGAGGCTTCACATATGTGACGTCAAACTTGATAACTTTCGAGCCACAGGGGTCTAGAGCTCCTAATGCAGATAGCAAGGCATTCCTCTATGAAGGACATGTTTGGAGTACCTCCAGAGTCGACATCGCACAAGGGGTTTGACCCAGGTCCTCAACAATAGAGTAATTATGGGTGGCTCTAGAATTTGGATTGTGGGTAGAGTGCTTGAGTACTCCTTTCGAAATATGAGGTGGTGGCTCTAGTTTTGCAATCTATGAATTCATCTATAGAGGAGGAGGAGGAGATTCTAGACCAGGTATAGCTTGTGAAGAAATATAATCACGAGACCAAGTATAGCTTGTGAAGAAATATAATCACGAGACTAGGTGGCTACATTAACTTGAGAATTGACCATATTGATACACAAACATTCACCGTCTTGTGACGGTGGGTTTTGACTCCCACCAACCATGTTTTCGGCATTAGAGGAACTCGAGGCCATGTCCTGGTTATGTGGGAAAGGATTCGTCAGCATGGTGGGCGGTAGAGATAAGAGCCTTACAACTTTTGCAAGTTTGGGGCATAAATGAGTAAGATGATCATCTGTACAAAGATTATAGGGAAATTTCACCTTATATCTCTCTTTATTTCCCTCTCCAGCATTATTATTTGCCTTCTCATTATTACCATTGTCCTTGGGTTTATTATTATTTTTCCCAGCCTTACGATTACTATTACGTCCTTTCTTCTTATTCCTTCCTGGTTGTTGGTTACCATTTGGGCCGGTCGATGATTTCACAGACCATACATCCACCGAATAAGTGGGATTGGAGGACATAGATGAAGTTGGACCTCCTGCAGACTGGTTTAGAGACAACTCTTTCAAATGTCTTGTCACTGAGTCTGTGGATTTCACATTGGCAGAGCCTACAATGCCATCGACATGAGGTCCATGATTTTGTCTAGGGTCATAGGTTGACCTCGGTGCATACAAAAGAATATGTTATAACATCTTGTACTGAGTGTATATAATATCTAACTGCTGGGCTTAATATTTCTTCTTCCTCATTTGTAACCCCAGATGTAGCAACATCCTTTGAGATAGGAGGTTGAAAATACGAAAGGAACCATTCTAAAAGAAAGGCCGGGGGTATGGAGGTATTAATCAACCTCTTATTTTTACACCACTCCTGGATGTGATCCAAGATATGAGTGGCTGTGTCCTGGCATAAATTAGACAGAAGTTTTAGGCCAACATCGTAACGAACTAGCAATTGGAAGTGGTTAAGGAAGACTAGAACCATCTGACAAAAGGTCCCATATGCCCCCCTAGGTAGCTTGATATACCATTTCATAGAAACCCTAATGAGAGTGCGTTGAAGTAATATTAACCGAATGGAATCGTCATTAAGGGAATTCGAAGAGCATCATAGGTGGAAGGTGATGACGTGATCACCAGGATCCTCGCCATTCTTACCTTCGAATTTTGGAATGTCCAAAGGAATCTTGGTGGGGACGAGGGGCCATGTAGGATCATGACACACAGGATCGTTCATCAACTTAGATAAGTCTGGAAATTTAAGTGTGGCCAGTAAAGGGAGATGGGGTTGTGGCATCTGACCCCAAGCTCCCTAGAAAGATTGTGTTTGAGGAACTGCAGCCCATTGAGGGTTCTGGTAAGCTCCATGCCCATGTTCGGGATTGTAAGACCCTCCTCTAGGATGATTCATAAGAGGTTGGTTGGGCATCATTACAGTAGGAATGTTCTGATGGGGGTTATAAAAATTCCCCCAAGACGGAGTGGCTTCGGGTTGGGGGTTTCCTAAGGTGTGAAACTGACCTCCTCTAGGATTTACAAAAAGGGATGAAAAGTCTGCATAGGGAAATGGAAAAAGGCCTTCTTTTCAATATTGCATAGGGTGAGGAAAATCTTTCTATAATAAGTGGTTTCTCAACTATATTTCCTTCACACAAGGGAATCCCTTCTCTGTTCAACAGTCCCTTGGTGACCTCCCCTTACTAGTGTCAGTTTCTGTCCAATAAGCACCAAGTTGCAGCCAAATATTTCTCTATTTCGGGAATCTGGGTCTTAATCTGGTTCTTCTATGTTTAGGGTGATCATCACCAACTCAAAAAAGATTCCTATTTTCCTCCATAAATATATTATTTTCTTTCTCTTCAACACATCCACACCTCTGTGCTCGGCTCTCTCTATTCTCTACTACAAGGTCTCTCTCATGTATCCTATGTTCCCCTATCTTTTCTTTTCACAATCCCATGCATTTTCTTCTTCATGTGATTCTCCTCTGTATTTATCTTGATTCTACTCTCCTCTCATCTTCTTCTCTATCCCCTCATGACCTCTGTAATTTCCTGCAGACAAAACCTTCATTCTTCCATACTCAATTTGAAGGGGCACTTTTGTGGTATCCCCCTATCAGTTGTTTGATCGACCATTCTCTTTGCATGGACCAACTACCAATATTCATTAACTTCTCAACCACCTCTATGAACTCCTTTAGTGGTCATGTGGTCTTTCATATAAGTTTGGTATGGTGGTAGGTGAAGTTTTTATGTTTACAAGGATAAATTAGCTTGTTGTGCAAGCTTCCTATTTTCTTCACTAATACATCTGAACTCCACTTCACTGATACATATAAACTCCTCAGTCACTATGGTTTGTTCCATTTCCTTTATCAATTCAGGTCCAAGTGTAATTTGATCCACATGACTATCCCAACTAATCAAAACTATGGACTCTCTTCCATACAAAGCCTCAAATGGGCTCATCTTCAATGCTTCTTGATAACCATTGTTGTATGAAAACTCTACCAAAGGTAGATATTCTTCCCACTGCTTGGGTCGATGCATAACATGCATTCATAACATATCCTCTAATACTTTTTTCACCCTTTTGGTCTGACCATCTTTTTGAGGATGGTAGGTCATGCTAAATGCCAATTGTGTTTCTAAGATAGCAAAAAATCTTCTCCAGAAGTTTGAGGTGAACTTAGCATCTCTATTTGAGATGATGGTTTTAGGTAAACCATGAAATATGAATATTTCTTTCATAAAAATATTAGCAACATATATGGATTTAAAATTAGATTTTATGGGAATAAAATGAGCTACCTTGCTCAAATTATCCACTACAACCATGATTGCATCATGTTTTTTGATTGTCTTGGGTAAATCCGTGATAAAATCCATGGAAATCACTTCCCATTTCCATTCTTGTATATGTATAGGATGCAATAGTCCAACAGGGTTTCGATGCTTGACTTTTACCTGTTGGCACTCCAAACACTTCACAATGTAATGAACAACATCTTGCTTCATTCCAGGACAATAATACAATCGTCTAACAAATTTCACTATTTTTTGGTAACCAGGGTGACCTACATATGGTATTTTATGGAATTCGTCCATAATAAAGTTCCTCACATCCATTGATTTACGCATATGTTATTGTAAAAAAATAGATTATCATCCCTTAGATGATATCATTCATACATGTTTTCCCTAGGTTCTTGTTGTAACCTTTCCTGCACTGGATTGAAGAACTCATCTTCCGGCAAGTAGGTCTTAATCCTCTGTTAAATGTCAGACTCTCCTACACTTTTTGTTGCCAAATGTACCATCTGAATGCTTCCACTGAGCGTGTCGACCACTTTGTTCTCTTTTCCTTTTATATGTTTTATTTCAAATTCAAACTCACTGATCAACGTTGTCCACCGAGCATGTCTAGAATTTAACCTTCATTGGTCAAATAAGTACATCAAACCACAATGGTCAGCCATGAGTACAAATCTCCTCCCTAGCAAGTAATGCCTCCACATTTTCAGTGCATGTACAATTTTTGTGAGTTCTATATCGTGGGTGACATACATCTTCTCATTTTCGTTCAGATTTCATGATTCATAACAAACCACTTGTACATATTGCATGATAAATCCACTGAGTCCTTGTTTGCAAGCATTTGTGCAAACTAGGAAGTATTTTTATGGGTTTGCAATATTTAAAACAAGGATGTTAGTCAATAACTTCTTTAGCTACTTGAAGTTATCTTCACACTCTGGTGACCACACAAACTTCTTCCCTTTTCTTTGTAAGGAAGTAATAGGGTTATCGATCTTGGAGAATCCATTGATGAACCTCCTATAATATCCAGACAATCCCATGAAGGATCTCACCTCTGTCACATTTCTAGGGGTAGGCCAATCCATTATTTACTTGAATATTGCAGGGTCTATTGCAGGGTCTACTGCCACTCCTTCCGCTAAAATTACATGGCCTAGATACTAGATTTTATTTTTAAAGAAATTGCACTTGTTGAACTTGGCATACAACTAAAGTTCTTTTAAAACTTGTAACACTATTCTATGGTATTCATGCTCTTGTTGTTTCTTGGAATACACCAAAATTTTTTCCACAAATACTAAGACAAAGTTGTCTAAGTACTTGTTGAGCACACTATTCATCAAACACATGAATGTCATTGGTGCATTTGTAAGTCCAAATGGCACCACAACAAACTCATAGTGCCCATACCTTGTCCTAAAGGTTGTTTTATAGATATCCTCATATTTAATCCCAACTTAGTGATATCCCAACCTCAAATATATATTTGAGAAAACCGTAGCCCCTTTGAGCTGATCAAAGAGATAGTTTATTCTACGCAAAGGGTATTTTTTCTTGATGGTCATCTTTTTCAACTGCCTATAATCGATGCGTAACCTCAAGGTACCATATTTATTCTTTACAAACAGGGCTGGTGCTCCCCATGGAGACACACCCAAGCTGATATAACCCTTGTCTAACATTTCTTTCAACTGCATTTTCATTTCCACCAACTTTGGCATGCTCATCCTGTAAGGAACTCTCGATGTTGGAACTGCTCCAAACATGAGATCAATTGAGAAACCAATATCTCTTTTCGGAGATAATTCAGGCACCTCCTCAGGAAACACATCTTTGAACTCCCCTATCACTGGATTATCTTCAACCTTCAACTCCTTGTCCTCTGCCAAGTTTAATACTTGTATAGAATACAGGGGACACCCTTTCCTGATAAACTTCTTAAGTTGCAACGTTGATATTTTCCTCATGGAGATTGGCTTCTGAATGCCTTGCAAAATTCTGGTATTTCCTTTATCATCTTCACATTCTAATATTTTCTCTTAACATTTTAATTTTTCCTTGTGGGAAGATAACCAATCCATGCCCAACAACACGTCATAAGAACCAAGGAGTAGGATATTTAGATTCTCTTGGGTCTAAAATCCATCCATTCCAATTGGACAAGTATCAACTACCTATACCACTTTCCTTTTTATTTCAGTGGCTAACTGAACTAACTATGATTTTGTGTTCTTCTTTCTCTGTAATGAACATACCTCAACCACTCGAGGAGAAATATAACTAATATTAGATCCTAGGTAAATTAAAACATATATTCGTCGTTCAATAATAACACCTTCCAATTCTACCACATAGTCTTGATGGTTGGCTTGTCAGTTTTCTACTGTTGCATATATTCTTGGCACACTCCTAGCTACATCATTGACTGTAGCTTCCTCCTTCACGTTATACACTCTTTGTCTGTCATGTTGTCGATGAGGAAAATGCCTCAACATATGTGGCTGTTCAGATCCCTAACATTGAAAAGGTTCTTTCTTGGGATCCTTTGTTCTTTCCCTTTTCTTCTTTGCTGGTTTATTCCTACTTTGAGACGAACAATTTTGTTGATGCACTCTCCTTCTTGGCTGACCCAATTTTGCATCCTTTTCAGGATTCTTGTGGGGAAAATACTCGAATCCCTTCTTTTGGAATCCACTCTTTTCCTTCCTTTTCCAATCTTTGGAAGACTCATTCTTGTTCTTAGACTCATCGTAACAACATTTGGACTTCTTAATGGTATCCTCCGATGTATTTGGTTTTCCAAACTCGATTTGATCTTGGTAGGATTGTGGTAACCCACTGAGAAAACATTGGATTCTCGCCTTCTCATTCTTAAGGTAGGGAACATACCTCAACAACTCCATAAATATTTTTGCATACGCATCCAAGGTAAGTTGTCCCAACTCAAGCTCATGCAATTCCTTTATCTTGTCATCATAGTAATTTTCAGATATGTAATCCTTACAAAAGTGTTTCTTAAAATGTTTCCATGTAAATTTTCTTTCCTTTAGGTCTTCCCACCAAATGGAAGCCCCTCCATTTAGGTTGAGTATTGCAATCCTTTCCTTGGTATTATCAAAATAATTATGGACTTGAAAGTACTTTTTCAAACCAAATAACCATCCTTTGACTTGTTCTCCTTTATTTATCTCTCCATCAAAGGTAGTCGAATTACCCTTCTTGAATTGTTTGTTCAGAAAACTATGAGATTTCTTTTTCTTTCTCTTATTAGAAATGTTGGATTCTGTGCCACTACTGGATTTTCCTGCCGAAGAAATATTCTGGCTAGAGGACTCCATGGAAATGCCTCTACTTGATTCACCTTTCTTGATATCCTGATGCTTTCTTTTGGAAGAACTCCTTCCCGCATCATTGTGATCCAGTCCATGCTTTTGATCATCCAAAGGGGTTTTCAACCTATCAGAATGCTATAATTTTGCATTTCTAGGGCCTTGTTGTAGATGTTTTTGAATTTTTGAGAGGCTCTATAGTAGAACTACGTTCAACTCTACCTTTTCGGCATGGGCTCTCATAAGTATTTCATTATCTTCCTCCAAAATTCTCAGGATGGCCATCAAATATGGAGGGGTTTCTCTGTCCCTCCAATCATCAGAATCTTTTTATCTAAGGTGTAAGGTGTCATCCATACTTTGTTGTACCATTCACATTGGTGAATTTTTCAGTTCATCCTATGTGTTGAAACAATAATCATCATTAGCATTTCTATGTCAGTATTTTAAAACATGCATTCCAGACAACATAAAATCCTTTTTAACAGTCTTAAGCGGTCTTGGTGACCCATTCAAGCCTAGAGTTTAAACTTTGCTTTGATACCACTCTGTAACACACCCAACCCTTAAGTGTCATTTTAAGGGGTGGGGCATTATATTTTTTTTATTTTCTCTACTATCTCAAATTTATCTTTAAGAACACTATCATCTTCTACTTGTCAAGAGCATTCCAATGACTATAATTTTGCTCAAAAGTAAGCTATGAATAGAAAGTTATGGCTTTCCATATTTCTCAGGTTTTTCATGGTCAACATCTATCTCACTACCACATGGCACTTTGTCACTCATGCCATCTGACGTGGCCATAACATGGCATCGATGTGGCACATGTCTAACTTACCATGCTCGAACCTCTATCCACGTAGGCCTATAATCCTCAACATTTAGGCCTTCTATCGGTTCTTCCATATTTTACCTTTGACAATTATAGTATTGAAGAGTATTCCCTTTCAATACCATTCATTTGGTGTTTGAAAGATTCAGGTAGTTTGACTTCTCCGAAGTTAAGGTATTGAGGAATATTCCATCTTCTCAATGGACGACATTGATGCACTTATGGTCTGCCCGACCAACAGTTGATATTTATTCGGTCATCTAAGGTCATCCTTCCTAGATGGACCACTCTCAAGTCATCCACCAATTAACGATTGACATCTATCGTCCTAAGGACACTTTGGCTTCCTTGTTTTCATGCCCCATCATTCATGATGTCAACACATCATCTCATAACTTAGGTGGGACCTATGGTAAATCAACGACTACCATCATGTCTTCTCCACTCACATATCTATAGTCTAGATCTACCCTCTATTGGATTCCTACTTTGAACCCTTTGGAGGAGTACTCTGAACCCTTCATAGGTATACTCTGAACTCTCCAGGGTCAACCCAGAAAATGGTCAACTCCAATCTATCTAGACTCGCACTCATTCCTATCGACCAATCGACTACTGACATGTGTCTTCATAGTGACACTCCTAGTCAGCACCAACTCTATCTTCCCCCACGATTTGTTAAGTGGGACCCTTGATGATCAATGGATAAGGTTTAACTCACTCACCTCTAGATTTGCATCCCACACACACTCAACTTTAGAATATCTCATTCATGTCTTTTACCACAACACCTAGGATTTCCTTATGAAATTCCCACTTTGAATAGTCCATTTCAGAGTCTCCCATTCGAAGATTTTCCCACAGCACTTAGGGGTTGCCTCTAAAGCTTCCAATCTGAACATCCCATAGCGACCAAGGGTCCATATCTCTTCATATCGATGGCTATCATTCTCTACTAGGTTAACAAAAGATTTTAAAGAGATATAACAATCTGTTTTTAGGACTTATCCATTTATCAAGTTCAACATGACTTTTTTCCAGACTATCAAGGTTTTCAGAACTACTCTATGGATTTTACAAGTTATTAAAACTTAAGGATAAAAATCTTGCATAATTTACAGATTATCCCTACAGGTATATAAAGTGCTCAAGCACCCAACAATCAATACTTAATCATTTCCACGATTACCATATCATAAATAAACAACATAACAAATCCCAATTTTCATGCATTCAAACCATGTATTATAAATGATTGATATTTTCTTATTATATTCAAACATTTACACATGCATGCAAAAATATCAATCACATTCAATTTCAGTATAGATATACACTTATCTGATATGAAATTTCCAAATCTGACTGACTGTAAGAGGATACCTTTCCTCCCAACCTTAGGCCTTGTTGTAAAGTAACTTTGTACAATGTGTCACCCCCATGCCAAGCCATGATGTCACCAAGGAAATTAACTTAGCAGGGTTCCGATTCTGTGATGATCTAGGAAGGTAACTCTTCTTTGTCCTCTGACATAGGAGAAGTTACCACTTGCCACTGAGCTTCGGGTCTCTACAAATTTATCATGTGCTTTCTAAACTAGATCTCCTCTAAAAAAGGGAGCCCCTTCTCTTATCAACAATCCCTTGGTGACCTCTCCTTACTAATGTTGGTCTATGTCCAATAAGCACCAAGTTGTAGCCCATTATTTCTCTAGTTCAGGAATCTGGGTCCTCTATGTTCAGGGTGATCATCACTAGCTCAGAAAAGCTTCATGTTTTCCTCCAAACATTTATTCTTTTCTTTCTCTTCAACACATCCACACCTTTATGATTGGTTCTCTCTGTTCTCTCTTTTGTTCTCTACTGCGAGGTCTCTCTCATGTATACTCTTCTCCCCTCTATTCCCATTGTGTGATCCCATGTATTTTCTTCTTCGTGTGATTCTCCCCTATATTTATATTGCATCTACTCTCTCCTCTGGTCTTCTTCTCTATCCACTTGGGATCTCTGTAACTTCGACGTAACCTGTAGTGATCTGGATTTTATGAATGGAACGAAATGAATACATATTATTAAAAGGTACTTAACACAAAATAACAAAGATACAATAAAATTGGTTTTCTATTCAATAAGGAAATAAGATGAAACTGTAAAATGCAATAGAAACAAGCTTGTTGGAATGGTGACGGCTTATCTTTGAGAAGAGATGTGATGGTTGTGCTCATTCGCAAGAAGATGATTAAAATGAGGCTTGTTGGTGCAATTCTTTGCATAATATATTATCAAACATAAATTATCAACCGGGATTCATAGTCAGTAGAGTTGATGCACTATATGTGCTGATAACAGATAGGTTCCTATGTCTGATGAGTATAGCTCAATCAAGAAACAATTAATGACATAACACTCTTTTTCACACTTTTCAAATAACATTCTCCACTCATTTCAAAATTCAGAAAGAAAAACTTGCAAACAAAATCTTAAAAATTATGCATCCAAAAGATCTTGCTTAGATAATAACTTGTCTATTTACAAGCTCATGAAGTGGAAAGATGGACTTTGAATCTGTTATCTGTAGCTAATATCCTTAACAACAACTAACAAGCAAATCTGGGCACACTTCAACAATAACAAAAGATAAAGCTCATAGTAAACTACTCAAGCAAACACTCAATTGAAAAGGATCTTGCTCACACAACAGATCTGTTCATTATAGGCTCATGAAAAGAAGAGATGAAATCAGATCTTGTTCCCAGTAGAAATTGAAAACGATAACCAACAATTCACTCTTAAACAAAAAGCAATTATAACTCTATTTACTCCAATCAAACTTGTGTAGTACAGAAAATAGCCAATATAATTGAGAGGCTTCATTAAATGGTGCATGAAGGTGAGAGATGAAGTCTAATCTCATTTCCTGTAACAACTCACTTCAAACTTGCAAGAAATTCTTATCTAATTCTGCACACTTCAAAATCAATTGATGCATCCCAAATAGAAATTTAATACAATCTTACAAACTTGCAATTCTAGAAATTACTTCATTTCTACACAGGAAACATAATTTTTAATGAGAAGTTCCATTTAATGGCTTATGTAATGCGAATGATGGACTCCCAACTATTCCTATACTGCCACACTTTGCAATCAATTCTAACAATGAAATCAAAACAACAAGTACATGAAATAAAAATCTATGCTAATAATTTACAATGAGCTTACCAAGTTGGATCGATAGGCCCTTGCCGATGCCAACATGGAATCTTTTAGATCAGAAGATGATAAATGCTAAGAGACACACAGGATCCTTGAATTCAAACTTCCATTGATCTTCAACAAATAAATTTACAAAAATAGTTGGTTCAGAAATCCAATCTGTAGCATACTAATTCCTCTTTCTTCAAGAACCAATATTACATCATAATGATTCCTCCCTACTTAGACCTATGAGGTCTTATTTATACATAA
This sequence comes from Picea mariana, assembly GCA_032191745.1. Taxonomy (NCBI): domain Eukaryota; kingdom Viridiplantae; phylum Streptophyta; class Pinopsida; order Pinales; family Pinaceae; genus Picea; species Picea mariana. The sequence goes on along the minus strand of JASDQU010102875.1, from coordinate 110,970 downwards.
AATCCATGGAGGAATGGATGAAACCAAATCCCAAGCTAAGAAAACAATTTTTACAATTTTAGGATAAATCCCAAAAATCTATGTTTTTTAACAATTTGGGCGGATTCGAGTTAGTCCCCCACCCATATATCCCAAACCAATTCTAATTTTGAAAAATTTCCCACGCTTTACTCATTTTTTCATATGCTGGACAAAACCCATGTATTATAATTTCTATATATGATACCATATGCACGTAAATCGAGGTGAAAGTTGGCAGTTTGAGTTTTTTTGCTATTTTTGGCATAATCATCCCCCCTAAGATGGAGGTCCACACATGCGATCTGGGTGAATTATGACTCATGTGTCCACATGAAAACATCGCTTTGGACAAAACCCATGAGCTTGATTTTCTTCTAGAAACATTCAAAAATTCTGAATTATGTCTAGTACTAGATTAGCACAGGTTGGTACCGGAATAGGTGGAGCCTTGGTACTAGAATAGACCGGGTATCATATCATGCTGCTTAAGATTCAAAGTGATTAGGATCATACATAATCAAGCATTTAATCGAATTAACTCAATAAAACTAAACAAATCATGCTTTAATCATAAGTTACCTCTTATGCAAGTGAACAAGGTCATCGAGTGTATTATGGAGGAAACAACCAATTAGATACACATGGAATAAGTAAAATAGGCTCAGATAGAAGGTAATATAGGGCATTAGAAGTGTCAAAACTAAAACTCAACAAGGCTCTGAAGGCCTTTTTTACAATAAATAGGAATGCCAAAAACCCTAGACATCCAAAAACCTAACCCTAGGAGATGAAGCCCCAAAAGTCATGTGGGCCCCGTTTGGGTAAGTTAGTACATTAACTTCCCGAGGTCGTAACTTTTGCATATGATCTCCGTTTTAGGAATCTAATAGCCTATTGGAAATTTATCATCGAGAAGATTCATTTTGGGGCCTCAATCATGCCGTAGGCTATCATTGAGAAGCTCGATCCCGAAAAACCTTCATTTAGGCCCTCAAAATGGCCCTGAAAGTTAAAACTGCTAAAAATAGTAAATTGCCAAAATTGCCAGAAAACTGTTTTGAGCCAGTTGAAGAAGGTGGGTGGTCACTGATATCCATATGGATCAATCCTCCCTTCTGAGGAAGCAATGGTCTCCATTGCATTGACGTCCCCCATCAAATGAGGAAATTTTTGCTGAATTTGGCCTTGGGTGAGCCACTTGCCTTGGTGCAGGAGCTGCCCTTCTTTGACGACTCGATAAAGATGGATCCTTTGTTGTTGAGTGTCCTTGATATGTGTGTTCACAATTTGATCATTGGATGCCTATTGTATGCAGTCGGGGTTGAGCTCTGTTGGTGTCAGTTGTTCTACTACTTCGGAGGTGTCTAATAATGGTGGGAAATAAGGGCGAAGGAGATCCACGTTGAACACTAGGTGCAGACCAAGGAAAGGAGGAATGTTGAGATGAAAAGAATTATGCCCCACAGCCTTGGTGATGGTGTACGACCCATAATGGAGTGGGCGAAGCTTCCGATCGGGTCTTGTAAGGCATTCTTTCTGCAAGTGCAACCAAACTTTGTGGCCCACCTAAAACTTATGTGGCACCTGATGTTGATCATGGCATTGTTTGTACTTGTCATTGGACTTCTATAGGATATCCTAAACCTATTGGCGGATGTGTTGGATCCACTCAATGAACCAGGTGGTTTTGTCAGCTTCGGTTCGAGCAGGAGATGATTTGGTTGAGGTGATCGCAAGGGGAAGTGCAACATCTATGGGACCCAATGGTTGGAATCCCAACCCCACCTAAAAGGGGATGTGGCCAGTTGAGCTATGCAGGGATAGGTTGTATCTATTCTGGACATAGGGAAGCCTCTCATCCCATGTGTGAGGGTGCTTGGAATTATACGTGCGAAGGATATGCACAATCATTCGATTTACGGCCTCAGTTTGGCCATCTGTCTGAGGGTGGAAGGCCATGGATTTGGTGAGCTTGGTGTCCAACAGTGACCCGAGGCTCGACCAAAATGTGCTGAGAAATCGACTGTCCCGATATGAGACAATGGTTGTGGGATTCCAAAATGTACCTAGACTCGTTCAAAGAAGAGCTTGGCAGTGGCTTCTGTTGTGATGTTCTTCTTACAGGGAACCAAAATCGCCATCTTAGAAAAGCGATCAACAACCACAAAAACATAGTCGTTTCCCTGCTTGGTGGATGGGAGGCCCGACATGTAGTCCATTGATATGGATTCCCATGGTATGTCAGGAGTAGGAAGATGGGTGTACAAGCCCTGTTTCTTAGTGGTCGGTTTCGAAATCACGCAGGTAGTGCACTAACTAATATAATTGCTGACCTCCTGTCGAAGTTTCGGCCGGTAGAAATGTTTCTGTAGCATCTCCACTGTATTTTAGATGCCGAAGTGTCCTTCCACCCAACTTTAGTGGGATTCCCATATCAACTTCACTCGCTCGCTTGATGGAACACATATATGGTCCAGATGACACAACAACCCATCTTGAAGATGGAAATTATCAACAACTACGTTTTCCCCCAACATTTGGTAGGTGGTGGCGAAGTCTGGTTCAGTCTCATAGAGTTGGGGCCATCCATAGGTCTCATGGCCACAAGAGTCTAGCACCGTGGTAAGTGCCACGATTGGCGGTCTATTGAGACGATCAACGATGCGATTGGTGCTTCTTGTTTTATACTTGATGTTGAGGTGGAATTGCTGCAAATATGTGGGCCACTTTTGATGGCGATCATTCTGCAATTTTCCTTGTGTCTACATGAACTGTAGTGGCTTATGATCAATGTGGATGACTGTGTCCTTCCCAACAATGTAGTGTCTCCACTAGCGACAGGCTTGCACAATAGAGTACATTTCTTTTTCGTAAGTAGGGTACTTACGAACAACATCTGATAGTGTCTCACTATGATAGGCCATAGGGTGGCCGTGCTGAGTGAGAATGATACCCACAGCATAGTCAGAATCATCTGTCTCAATATCAAAGGGTTGTTGAAGGTCTAGGAGTGAAAGTATTTGGGTTGAGCACAAGCACCGCTTCAAATCATCGAACTCTTGTTGTTGGGACCGGCCCCACACAAATTTCTCCTTACCACCACCCCTGGTTATCTGGCTGAGGGCCCATGCAATATGGGAGAATCCCAACACAAAACTACAGTAGAAATTGGCAAGGCCCAAGAAACTCCGGAGCTCAGTGATTGTGGTTGGGGATGGCCAGTCATGGATGACTTGGATCTACATGTATGTCATGCTGATCAACGATGTAGCCCAGGTAATGGACCCTGTCCATGCTGAAGGAGCATTTTCCCAAGTTGGTGTATAGCTTGTGCTGTCGCAGGGTGTGCAAAACCTACTGAATATGCTGCAAGTGTTTATCCCAAGTCTTTCTGTAAATGAGAATGTCATCTAGATACACCATGACAAATTATTGTTGAATGATCACAGGATATCATCCATCAACCTCATGAAAGTGGCTTCCGCATTTGTCAAACCAAAGGGCATTACCAACCATTCAAAAAGGCCTTACTTTGAGTTGAAGGCAGTCTTCCATACATCTGTCTATTCTATTGGGACCTAGTGGTAGCCAGACTTCAGATCAATCTTACTGAAGTATTTGGTCCCCATGAGTTGTTCAAGGAGGTCATTGATTTGGGGAATTGGGTATCGGTTTCTGACTTTGATTTTATTCAGAGCCTAGTAATCAATGCAGAGTTGCCAAGTTCCATCTTTCTTCTGTACCAACACGATTGGGCTCCTGCAATGTGACGAGTTGGGATGGATGTTCCCCTTGTGGAGCAGTTGTTAGATCTGTCGCTTGATCTCCTCATTCTCTAACAGAGAGTGGCGATAGACTGGCCCATTAGGTAGCACTGTGACAGGGGTCATATAGATGGGGTGCTTGACCTGACAATCCAGAGGTACCTCGGTAGGTGAGGAGAATATATCTGAGTATTCTTCCACGACCTTATCTACTTTCTTCTGCTCTGTGGAGAGGTCGGTCACAGAAACCCTGGATGTGGTTATGATCTTTCTCTTATTCTGAGAGAGAATCATGAAGAAGACAAAGTTCCCCATCTGAGAGATGACCTTCCTGCATTTCCTAGTAGAGATCAAGGACATAGAACTAGGTAGGACTGCCTCAGGTATCCTATACAATTTCTTGTTCAAAGTAATAATAACACTACGAGGCATAGACTCATATACAACATGACGTTTCCATAAATAAGGTTATCCCAAAAGAGCATCACAAACTTTGAGAGGAGAAACATCACACAATATGTTGTCTTTGAAGGGCTTTATGTTGTACGACAGTCAACACTATTGGATGACGCAGAGATCGCTTCCTTGGTAGAGCCATCCAATGGTGTAGGTTTGTGGCTGTAGTGTTGTTGACAGGGCTAGCCGCTTGATGACCTCTACTGATATGAGGTTCTTCTGGCTACCGCTATCAAGGATGAAGTGCAACAGGGTGCCTTTTACCCACATCTGTGAATGGAAGAGGCTCTCTCCTTCTGCTGGCTCATTTGGTTCACCGGGCTAGAGCTTGGTGGTAGCAACAGTGGCACTGGGTTCCGTGTCAATGATCCGTCTTCCCCTTTCTAGTTCTGGCTCAAAGTCAAAACCCACATCTGATTCAGAGGCTTTCACTTTGGCCACCAACAACTTCTTTGAGCGAAAATCAATAGTGTTATGCCAAGGGATCTTATGAAATTCGCACCACTTCTCAGTATCTTTGTTTTTCTTTCCAGTGTCCTTATTTGCTTGCGGCTTGGACTGGTTTTCCTGATATTGTCCATATTTTCTCTGTCCTTTTTTTTTGGGTTGGGACCGCCCTTTCCTAGCTTTTGTTGTGATGGATTCCTAGGCCCAAATTGTCGCGTATTTTGTTTGAGCTTCTACTCGATTTTGATGGCATATCGGTAGGCCACACCCAAGGATGAGAATTCCAGAAATTCCATTTTGGTCTGGATGTATCTATGTAGAGCACCACGATACTTGAGCACTAGATGTTGCTCCGAATCTTTGATACCCAACTTGGTGCACAAGGTATGGAAGATATTTGTGAAATCTAGCACTGCTTGGTCTCTTTCTTGCCGCAGTGTGGTCCATTTGGTATACAAGTCATCATAACTTCTGACAGGGTAGTATTGTTCCTTAATAACATCCTTGAAGGATTCACAGGTGTCTGTGACTTTAAATAATGAAGGTTCCTTTGTTTCCTTTTTCTCACAGAAGGTTTCCCACCAATCTTTGACATGGGGGACAACTTTGAGGAGCACAAACGTAATCTTTTCTCTATTCGAAAAGTTATGGATAGAAAAATACCCTTCTAGTAGATTCAACCACTTTTCTACAGCATCTGCGTCTATTTAACCTTCAAATATAGGACTATCGAAGTTTATTTGTAACTTGAAGGGGATGACGCCTCCGCTCGAAGAAGATGTGTCACCTGTTGGTAGCCGCCGAAGGATTTGCACGAAACTATCCATCATCTCGTTCTTGTGTTGCGTGAGGGATTCCTCAATCAACAATTTGAAAGGATATCTTGTCCCATCATCTTTCTTTTCTCCTTCCATGAGAGGTCACTTGGGCATGCGAGAGATTTTCTCCTCAAGAGAAACAAGCTCGAGACCCAACTCTTTGTACTCTGACCTCGTTGGGGACATGCATTAAGATGATAAGGAGCAAACTGCTCTGATACCACTGATCTGGATTTTATGAGAGGAACGAAATGAATATGAATTATTAAGAGGTACTTAACACAAAATAACATAGATATAGTAAAACTGATTTTCTATTCAATAAGGACATAAGCTGAAACTATAAAATGTAGTGGAAACAAGCTTGCTGGAATGGTGACAGCTTATCTTTGAGAAGAGATGTGATGGCTACGCTCATTCACAAGAATATGATTACAATGAGGATATAAAGGCCTTTTTTACAATAAATAGGAATGCCCAAAACCCTAGACATCCAAAATCCTAACCCTAGGAGATGAAGCGTCAAAAGTCATGTGGGGCCCGTTTGGGTAAGTTAGTACATTAACTTCTTGGGGTCGTAACTTTTGCATATGATCTCCGTTTTAGGTGTGTGATAGCTCGTTGGAAAGGTATAGTCAAGGAGATTCAATTTGGGGCCTCAATCATTCCATAAGATATAATTGAGAATATCGATCTCGGAAAACCTTCATTTAGGCCCTCAAAATGGCCTCGGAAGTTAAAACTGCTAAAAATAGTAAATTGCCAAAATTACCAGAAAATTGTTTTGAGACAGTTGAAGAAGGTGGGTGGCCACTGATATCCACCTGGATCATGTATTCTACCATACTCATTTTTAAGGGGTAGTTATACAGTACCCCCCTGTTAGTTTTTCAATCAACCATTCTCTCTGCATGGACCAATTGCCAATATTCATTAACTTTTCAACCACCTCTGTGAACTCCTTTAATGGCCACATGGTATTTCATATAAGTTTGGTATTGTGGTAGGTGAATTTTTAATGTTTACAAGCATAAATGAGCTGGTTGTGGAAGCTTCCTATTTTCTACACTAATACATCTCAACTCCACTTCACTCAACCATTCAATCAGTCCCTCTTCCTCATCAATTTCCTCTGGTGTATCATGGTCAGTACTATCAAGTCTGTTCCCAGTGAGTCAGTGGTTTGGTGTTTCTATTAAATCAAAAAATAATTATATGCCTCATACATGAAGATATGATGTTTGTGCATAATTATAGTCTTGGGGGAAACATGGTGTCACACTACACTAAAATAGAGAAGTAGACCTTCTTCCAACTGTTCACAAAGTATAAAGATGTATTTTCTTGAGGTATGATGACCTCAATAGTTATGACACCAAGATCATCCAACAAATCATACTCCTCAAGGAAGGTGTAAATAATTTTTAATAGAAATTGTGTAAAGTTCACTTGACATTGGATCAAATTATGCATCCAATGACTTCATACACTTGAGATTTCAGTAAACCCATAAGGAGATAATTCAAAACTATGATTTAAAAAAGAAGTTTTCTTTCTTTCCCTTTGGAAGTTCATACCTCTTATTTTATTATTTTAACTATTATTTTATTATGTTTGTTGGGAGGCCCATTTTAGACCTCGAATTTCCCCTAATGAATATCCCGTTTAGAAGGCCTAGGAGGTGCTTTGAGGCCACATTCATGTACCAAATCCTTAAAATATTAATATAATACTTGAGGCCCTTTATTTCATCCTCTTAGCATGGTCAAAATCCCGAGGCTCATCCTTGGTGCACAAAACCCCCTAATAGACGTTGATATCCCAATCAAAGGCTAAACATCCCCTCTAAAGGGTCTTTGTATTGATAAGGACCTTTTCATCGATCACGAACCTTAAAATATTCATTAAGTTCTGAAGACCCCTTATTTTCTACGAGAACCATGGTTAAGGTATTGATACCCATCCATTACATCCAAAAATTTCTAATAGTACCCATGTTCCACTTAGGGGTCATCTTTATGGCCAATGATCCCTATAGATCCATCTAATGCGCAAGGCCCTTTATTTCCTCTGTTGATTATGGTTAAGTTCTGAAGACCCATCTTTACTGAAAAAAAAAAAAAAAAACCACCTAATTGCATTTATATCCAACTTATATGTCAAAGATCCACTTCAAATGGTTTATGTTGTGGTTTTAATCATATCACATTAGCTCAAGAATGTTCATTTAGAGACTAATTCCATCAATTTCTACCCTAACCATGCTATGAGGCCCATCACTAGTGCACAAAACCTCATATTGGCACCCATATCCCACTCTAAGGATAATGATCTCATATACATGGCCTGCTTTATGATTTGTGGCCTTTTTCATGGCCCTTTTCCCTTATAAGCTTTATTCATGGCCTAAGGGCCTTATTTTCCTTCCATACCCATTGGCAAGGCCTTGAGATCCATTCCAAGGCATTATAGAAGAAATAATATTCCACTTGGAGGCTAAGAATCCACCTTAAATGGATCATGTGAGGCTTTGAAGCCTTTTTCATGGCACACAAGCCCTCAAACGTTCATTTAGAATCGAATTCTCATGTTCCCCTCCCCCTAATGATGGTAATGTCCCTGAAACCAATCACTTCGTCATGTGAAAAACATCTTAAGAGCACCCATATTACAATTTCAGGCCAAATATCTCCATTAGAGGGACTATGTGGTGGTTTGAGGTATTGATGATGGGCTAGACATGGACTTTCTATTATTTTTAATTTAAGAAATTATCTATGTAGAAAACATAAAAATATCATAACATAATCATGCAGAGCTCTTCAAGGCATTTCTAAGAAGCTAAAGAACTTCAAAAGTAGATATTAAGAAGGAAAGTTATGGTAAAATTACTAAAATAATTATTTAATATTAAAAATAACATACACACTTTAGAATTCATGCATTTGATTAGGGTGTGCGTGTTTTTAAAGCATGTGTGCATTTTGTAATGCATGGGCATTTTTGAAATTGTTTTTCTTTCTCAATGGGACCATTTCTACTTACCCACTTCTTTGTTGACTTGGTTAGATTAACAAAGTAAAAAGAACCTCCAATTTTCCAAGTGTCATTTTCATTTTATTTTTAAATTAACTATCTAATTCCATCCCTAATGAAATTATACATACAGATGTTCAAATATATAACAATAATAATAATAATATTGTTTACTATTTTTAATTTATTTTATTGTGAACAAATATATCATAATCTTAAAATACAAACATTTTTTTGTTCTTACTATAACTTTTTATTTCCTTAAAGATTTGAAAAAAAAAAATATATTACAAACTTAGATTTTCAATGTACAAAATAAATTGTTTGATTAATTGTTAATACCCCAAAAGCTACACTAACACATGACATTATAATTTCATAGATACAATGACTTCATAATTTCATAGATACAATGACTTCATAATTTTAAAAATATATAAAATTAATATTAAATTTTTTGAATAAAACACATGACCTCATAATTTCATGTATCAATGACTTCATAATTTTAAAAATGTATAAAATTAACATTAAATTTTTTGAAGAAATAGTTGTGTATAAGAATAATCCATTCTCTACAATTGTACATTTTTTAAAGGAAATTCCATGATTTATGTACTCAATGCATACATGAACAAGAACAAATGCATTACATTTTGTAGGAAAAATAACATACCATAGTTAGAAAAAATCGAGTTTCACATGGTCATACAAAAAGTCCATAAATAATAATTATATATTTTGGAAGCTACTTGGATTTCCTACATTTTGTCATTTTACAATATATTGAAATTAATTGTGAAAGGATCTTGAATCATCCATCCATGTCAATAGATTATTATTTTCCCATGTTTACATTAAATTGCCACTAACTCGTCGTGAGAGATCATTATTAACTTGCACTCATAGCTAATCAAAACACTATGCAACCTAAAATAATGCATATTTCTTCCTAAAAAAAACACATATTTATTCTAACCTTTCTCATAGCTTGGCTCTAGAAATAGTATCAAAATTTTACTTCAAATCAGTGGAACAAATCAGTGGAACAATGTATGAAACGTCATTTTTTACCTCTACAATCTTTAGTAATAAATTTATGGATGACAAGGTGATTAGTTGTGGCATGTGGATCCTCTTCATCTGGCTTGCCATATCCCTTTTATTATAATCCTCTCACCATTAACTCATTTTTATTTCAATAATGAAACCAAATAAATTTTAATAGATGGGTAATCATGATATGGGTCATCTTAGTTTTAATATTTGAAAATATGGATAGTTAAACTTTTAAGGAATCCTTGCTATATAAATTGATAGGAAAGATGTTTAAATATGAGGCATGAAAAATAGACTCCAAGCTTTAAGATATCGGCTTCCTATCTTAAAATTCAATAAAGCAGGAATTTTAATCATTTACCTTAACATCCATTTTTTTTACCATACGGATGATGTTAACGAAATTCTTTTCTTTATAATCCTTTCCATTTTTTTACAATCCTTAAGGATGATGCTAACCAAATTCTTTTCTTTATAATCCTTATTGATTTTTCATTACAGACATTGACATTTTATTTCTTTTTATTAAAATATTTTCATATTTAAGGTTATTAGTTCTATCAATTTCATTAGAGACTATTTTAATATTTAATCTTTAAGTTTTAGGTTATTTTGAAAAATGTTAAAAACACTAACATTATTAAAATCATTTTAAAATCATAATATATCAATTTGATATTTCTAACATTAAAATTATATTATTATTAATAATTATCATTAATTATTATTTTTTAAAATAATTAAATAATTTAAAAAAATATTATTATTAAAAAATATAAAACTAAAAATAATTAAAATTATATTACTATTATTATTAATAATCATTCATTAAACATTTTTAAAAATAATTAAATAATTTAAAAAATTATTATTATTAAAAAATACATAAACTTAAAAATAAATAAAATGAAAAAAATGGAAAGTCAAAAAACATTCTTACATAATACTTATATACAATATGACAATCTTGCAGTAAAAAGTGATGGAAAGGTGTCTTACACAAATTTTGATTATTCAAAACTTTTTATTATGGATTAATGTGATTTTTGAAATGTAAACATTCGCTTTATGAATCAATGTGATTTTTGAAATATAAAGATTAGCTTGATTCTTTTTTCCATTAGATTTTCTCACATTTATACTACATAATACTTATATACAAATACATTAAATCTAATTTACAATATGACAATCCACCATTAAAGTGGTGGAAAGGTGTTTTACATAAATTATATTCATTTAAAACATTTTATTGATCGGTGAATGTGACCTTTGAAATGCTTTGCTTTCTTTCATTAGATTTTCTCACATTTATATAACATGTTTTTTAATTAAATTTGTTTATATTTATAAAAAATTGAACATATTGACTTTTTCAAATAAATATTTAAAGCAAGTTATACTTCCAAAATTTTATAGGAAAATATTAAATTATTTTTATTTATTTATTAATAAAAAAATTTAATCATTAATTTCTTAAAAGTAACTATGGAAAAAATATGATGAATTGAAATTTATAAAATTTAATTTAATTTAATTTTTTTATTAAAAAGTATAAATGGTTTATAAGTTTTTTAAATACATTTTCATATTTTTAATTGAATTAAAAAATTATTAACTATATTTTAAAAAATTGGATTTTTTAATTTTTTTAATGACAATTTATTTTTAAATTTTAAAATAACATAACAAATTTAGTTATTCAATTTAATTTATAGGTATTCAATAAAAGGAATTGATGTCAATGTGATGATCATAATAAATCATTTATTATGAACTCAACATGTTATTTATAGGAATTGAACATGGGTGGGGAGGCTAACAATCATTCCTCCCAACCATCCAAGCTAAACCCTATTGACTGTTTTTTCCATTATAAAACAAAAGCTTTCACATAGTATAAAGTTGTTCAAACTATGAATGTCCATGTCTACAAAATAGTACATAGTACAAAATTACTATCTCCAGATGAAACCAACCATCCAAACTAAACCCAATTAACTATTTTTTCCATTATAAAACAAAAGCTTTCACATAGTATAAAGTTGTTCGAATTTAAATAACGTCATGAATGTCTATGTCTACAAAATAGTACAAAATTACTATCTCCGGATGAAACCAACCATCCAAGCTAAACCCAATTGACTATTTTTTCCATTATAAAACAAAAGCTTTCACATAGTATAAAGCTAACACTGTTCTAATTTAAATAAGACCATAAATGTCCATGTCTACAAAATAGTACAAAATTACTATCTCCAAACCAAATCAGACCAACCATCCAAACTAAACCCAATTGACTATTTTTACATTATAAAACAAAACCTTTCACATAGTATAAAGTTGTTCAATAACACCATAAATGTCCATGTCTACAAAACAGTAAAACATTACTCTCGGGATCAAACCAACCATCCAAACTAAACTCAAATGACTATTTTCCATTACAAAACAAAATCTTTCACATAGTATAAAGTTGTTCGAATTTAAATAACGCCGTGAATGTCCATGTCTATAAAATAGTGCAAAATTACTATTTCTAGATGAGACCAACCATCCAAGCTAAACCCAATTGACTATTTTTTTCATTATAAAACAAAAGCTTTCACATAGTATAAAGCTAAACCTGTTCTAATTTAAATAAGGCCATAAATGTCCATGTCTACAAAATAGTACAAAATTACTATTTCCAAACCAAATCAGACCAATCATCCAAGCTAAACCCAATTGACTATTTTTACATTATAAAACAAAAACTTTCACATAGTATAAAGCTCTTCAAATTTCAATAACACCATAAATGTCCATGTTTGCAAAACAGTACAAAATTACTATCTCGAGAACAAACCAACCATCCAAACTAAACCCAATCGACTATTTTCCATTATAAAACAAAAGCTTTCACATAGTATAAAGCTGTTCAAATTTAAATAACGCCCTGAATGTCCATGTCTACAAAATAGTACAAAATTACTCTCCAGATGAGACCAACCATCCAAACTAAACCCAATTGACTATTTTTTCCGTTATAAAACAAAAGCTTTCACATAGTATAAAGCTACAGCTGTTCGAATTTAAATAAAGCCATAAATATCCATGTCTACAAAATAGTATAATATTACTATCTCCAAATTAAATCAAACCAACCATCCAAGTTAAATCCAATGGACTATTTTTACATTATAAAACAAAAACTTTTACATAGTATAAAACTGTTAAAATTTCAATAACACAATAAATGTACATGTCCCTACAAAACAGTACAAAATTGCTATCTCCAGATCAGACCAGACTCAATCAACCATTGAAAAAATATGCATAAAGATGTCAAGAGTTCGAGGTGGCAAAAAACTTTAAATAGATTTTATTAAATATTGAGTAGAGTACTCACTGGTTAGCCGTTGTGGCGTTCACACATCGATGCTATATCCTCCTCCGGTGGCAGCGAATGTGTTAAGGAGAGCGAGAGCGTTACTGATAAATTCAGACACAGTCTGTACGCGGACCGTCACCATCGTGGTAACCTCCCCCGTCGCATTAACCTCCTGAAAGCCGTCGAGGCAGGTGTCTTCGTTGGTGAGGGCGCCACTCATCCACGTCAGCACGTCGTCCATCTGAGCGTCGAAGGTCTTCCGCCTCAAGTGCTTCATCTCCGCCAGAGATCGGTTAATGTCATCCGTGGTGTCCTCGAAATTCTGAATACAATCCTCAAGCGCCGCTTTCTCTCTTTCACTCATCTTCACGCTTCTGATTTTCAGGCCGGCAGCCCAAACGGAAACATTGCGGGCATTAACCAGGCTCACGTTCATGGCCGCCTGCACCAGGTCCTTCTGCCTGGGCTTCAGAGATCCGGCGTATGGAGAAAGCGATGAAACACAGAGCTGCGGATACTGAGTCATATTGCACGAGGATTTGATAAATTCAGCGATATTTGTTTCGTTGTGCTGGGGATTCTCGTCCTTCGTCGTAGCCGAACCCATCATCGCAGAAAGTAGGATAACAAAAATGATAGTAGCCCGTGAATCCATGGCGATAAAATATAAGAATAAAAAGCAAAATATCAAAAGAATTGAAGGCCAACACAGGGATGGACGAGAAGATCTCGAAAGAATTGAAGCTTAACTCAGGGATGGACGAGACGAGAATTGATGTGCTTTCTCCCCCTTTCCCCATTTATAGAGGCGCTCGGGCGCCTCTGGAAATTGTCAATTAACTGTTACAGGTCGTTGTCGCGGTGGCCTGCTGCTTTTCGAAGTGTCGCGGTGGATTGCTGCTTTTCGAGGTTTCATTTTTTCGATGGTTTTATTCTCAAGATCCGGTTGACTAGGTTATCAATAACTATCTGGTTCGGTAGAATCTAATATTTTATGCGTTTTGTTTTATGTTATTGGATTTAAAGTTATTTATGTAAATTTAATGCTGGTTTTGTTTTATGTTATTGGATTTAAAGTTATTTATGTAAATTTAATGCTGGAAAGGCACTCTACAGACTGTAATATGGGAGTTATGTTCATTAACTTAACACTTTAAAATAATAATAAAAAATAAAACATAATTTTTTTATGTGAGCTTCATTATATATATATGTTTTGAATGAATAAGAACCTTCTTATATATATATATGGAGGTTGTAATAATTATTTGTTTTTTTATTTGATGATCCATGTTCAAAATTGAGTTTTTCAAAACCTTCTACATAGTTCATTTCCATAAAACTTTTCTTAATTAAATTGAAAATATACACTCAAATATAATTACTTTTTAATATATTTAAGAAATAAAATATTTTAATATATATTAATATATTATAAAATATTTTAAAAAATCAAAAAATATATATTGATTTGAATTTGTTTTTTATTTACCGTATTTTTAATTAATAAATCAGAAAAACAAAATAGTGATTACTAAGATGTTAATATATTATAAAATATATTAATATATTTCAATATATATTATAATATTAATTTATTTTAATATATATTATAATATTAATATATTTTAATACTTTAATATTAATGTATTAAATTAACATAGATCCATCTTAACCTCTAGGCTTTTTGGAGTTAAAATAGACCTATATTGATTTATTTATAAAGTCATTTAGAATTAAATTAGACTTCTATAACAGGATTTCTAAAAACCATAGTAATAGAGAAGCATGGAAGACTTTTATAATAAAATTAAAAAAAACCATAATAATAGAGAATCACTAGGTACTCTAAACTTTTTAAGTTTTAACTTTTTGTAAGGGATTTTTTTGGATCAATTTTGCTCAAAATCAACCTAGAAATTAGGAAAAAGTGGTTGAGATTACAATTTTTAGGTGCTATGTAGTTTGAGGGCTCTCGAATCTATTTGTGCATTCATAAAAGTGATTTAAACAATATAAATTATAATTTAACCAACAATTGCATTGAGAGGATTTTTTGTCCATCAAGTTTATGTCAAATATTAATTATTTTGTTATCCAATATATTTTGTTTATTCCATACTATTTTTTTAGGGTTAGCTCAATTGATCTATATGAGTTTATCATTATTCCCTAATACATTGTCTTGGAAAACAAAAATATTTTTTATCCTATACCATTAAGTTGAATTAAATAATGTTCAAAAACTCTTCCAACTAACCCTCAATCTTATTATGCTAGATTTCATTATTATTATATAGGAAATGTTTTCATAAATCTTTATATGAAATTATTAGTTATCTATATCTATATCTATATATATATATATATATATATA
>JASDQU010102875.1:67249-84629 GCA_032191745.1 Picea mariana | reverse complement strand
TCCCAATGTGTTCAGAGCATAACAATTAGCCAAAAATGACTATTCAGTCACAGAAAACAAATTTGGACTCACCAAAACATGACCTCAATCAATGAGGGCTTCAAGCTCCCTAGAGCTTGCTGAAACTTCAATGGCTAAAAACCTGCAAAAGAAGTCTTCAAATGGCCTTGATAACAGTGCCAATGGATTCAGGACGTCCAAAAACTCCTAGATGGGCTTTTACGGCACGTCAATCGACTAAAAGATGAAGAAGATAGGCCTCCTGCCATTCTCTTCCTCAAGTTTGCTGGCTTTGCATCTACAAAACGCACCCTTGTTCCATGAACCTGGCACACACGCAATATATAGCGTAAAAAACCAACACCGGGCACAACCGCGCCAACGATGCAAACTGTAGGACGGTTATGGGCACGCCAACCCCTAACCGCCTAGCACCTGGGCACGTGGAGGTCATATGACCTTGCGCATTTGTAAAAAAAGGCTAACGGTCAAAACCGTGCCAATCGTACCAACTCCCTCCTCCGGGCTCCGGTTGTGGTCATATGTAACACCATAGGACCGCGGCTTTACACATTGCAAACATAATTCCGCGCGCCCATTTCACATAGGGCACGGTCATATATATAACCCATGCGACCGGGGTGTTGGTTATGATTTACATTCCCGCGCGATACATATACATATATGGTCACATAACAAGTGATATGACCACGGGTCGGGGATAAGCCCCGGCCCGATCCCCCGCCAAACTTTACAATTTGCAAATTTAAATACAATCAAACTCGTATACATTACAAGTCAGAACCAGTGGTCCATTGGTCGGACGGTCCTTGCGAAGGCGCTTAAGTGGTGGGGAGGTCCGGGGGTCGAACCCCACGGACTCCAATACATTTTAACAAACAACCAATCAACCAATACTGGGGTACCACGTGGCAGCCCGTGACTGGGCCACGTGCCACCTTACCATTTGCCAAAACCATGCCACGTGTCGACTTCCCATTCGACCAACTGCCAGCCAATAGGTGATTGCCACATCACCACATGCCACATCATTGTACGATCACCACATCAGCATGTATGGAGTCTGCCACGTCAGCCTGTACGGACTGCCCAGTCAGCGTCCTTTCTTTTTGCCTGTTTGACGATTCGGACAGATCGCGATATCTCTCGCTCCCGATGTCTGTTTGTGAAGAAACGAGTTGCGTTGGGTTTGCAATGACGAGGCCTACGCTCTCGTCCGTTTTGAAGCGATTTAGAGAACGTTGATTTTTGAGCTAAAATTTGGCCCCTGGTCCAGATTTTGATCACACCTTCCCACTGAAAGGATTTTGGACCCAAAAAAGCTTATGATTATCTGTCTAAGCTTCAATACTCATCTGCTTTCAAGTTCTATCAACTGATTCTACTTGAAAAGTCTTTTGACAATCACCTGGATACCTTGACATGCCTTGCACTGCAACTGGCTATGTCCTTCAACCACTGTTCTCTGGCTGCTGTTGACCCACTGTTCTCTCTGTGCTTGGAAGACTGCCAACCTTCCCACTGAGAATCAAGTCCCTCTTTCAAACTCTTTGGCTTCAACACAATCAGCTCTCCAATGGCTGCAAAAACTTTCCTGCGACATCTTGTCACAAGCCAAGAAAACCATCAATCTTGAAAACAAATTATACAAGACTGAAAAATGATGCCAACAAAATCTTTTTGCTCTTCAAGCAAACTGTCGCATCTTGTACTTCATCAAAGTACATGGTGTTTTCCTGCATCTCGGTGTACTCAAAATCAACTTACAAGCCAACAAACACCATCGACTAAACACAAGTCGAAAAACATGATCGACACAACATAGTCATCAAGACAACATCGACACAAGTCGAGACTCATTTGAAACATATCAACCTTCCCAAAATGACAAGTCGACAAACATGATACACAATCATGTTACAATCATGAATCATTCATGATAAACCATCACCATGTTCACTGCTTACACATACATAAAAACAAATGCATGCACATGACTCTTCAACTCTCCTTCCAGTATAAACATAAGTACATAAACCCGAAACATGTGGGTACATAAGAGCTGAATATGAAAAATATATATGGCTGTAACAAGTGAACATCATATCCATCTTTTACATCCTCCTGGCGAAGTTGTGCAACAAACAAGAATGCCTTCAAATGAATTGCATTCACATGCAACTTGCATCATACAAGTTGTGATAAACGGCTGCAACGTATCATGCTCTCAACATAAATGCACACATAAGGCTAAAAAGTGCATTTACAACAAAAAAATGCAAGCCTTACTTGCTCAAGAAATCTAACCATTTCTTACCAAGCCAACTCAACGGTGACTTTTTCTACTGAAAATTGTCCTCTTGTGAATCATCTTGACACACATTGATGATGGAATCTCCAATTCCATTCTTGCCAATCTCTTTATCCAAATGCTTCTTATGCTGTGGATGAGTGGTTGGATGCAATGTCCAACATTGGTCAATGAGATGACCCCTCTTCTGACAATGAGTGCAAATCTTTTGCATCCTCTTTTCACGTTGTCTTTGCTTGTAAAGTTTCCTGAAAGTGGTTAATCTTTTCCAACATTTTGAAATATGATGGTTATATAAACCACAATATGTACATGGATTCTTTCTTCCATTTTTACATACAAATTTATCATGCTTAACATAATCAAAAGCAACCGAATGATAAGCAGGATTATACCTTGAACATTCACCTTTATCGCCTCTTTGAGGAGGTGAATTTGAAGAGTTACAAGCTCTCATTTGAAGACCATCAACAGTGTTCTTGTCCTCATCACTGTCACAACTCTCTTGTTTCACACATTTGCATTCATCTTGAACACAAGCCTTGCATGCTGAAGGGATTGAACTTTCAACAAAAGTTCTTGAACTTTCACCTTTATAGCCTTCTTGAGGAGGTGAACTTGAAACAAAATTTGTTCTTGGAACTTTTTCCCTTGTCTCCTCGACTTTGGAATTTTCTCCATCTCTTTGTTCATATCCAAGACCACAATACTTAGGTCTTTCTTCAACAACAATAGGCTCAACAATGCCTTGTGCATGCTTGCCTAACCCTTTCCCTTCATAGCCCATTTTTAACAATAACTTGGACCCTATTCCTCTTGTGTTCTTTTCAAAAAAACCAAAACATTCATATTGTGAGGAATTAGAAGATAAACTAACATTGCATACCTTATGTTCATGCATGTACTTGGTAAGGGTTTCTTTTGCCTCATGGAGTTGAATCTCCATCTCATGCAACCTTTGAAGAAGCTGGTCTTTCTCCTTCTTCATGGCCATCAACTGCTCTTCAAGGGAAATGCTCTCATTTTTGTCTTCACACATCTATTTCATCAAATCTCTCATGGTTAGAATCTCCTTCAACATCTCTTTGTCAAAGAACTTGGATTTTGAGGATGTATGAGAACTATTAATTTTTGAAGCTTCCTCCATCCTTGCAAGATATCAAACTTCAACACAAAACTTGCACAAAAACCAATAGCTAAATCTCAAGCTATCAATGGCAAATACATGAGAAAAACAAACTATGCTCTAATACCACCTAATCTGAAAATAGAAGGTTGACTTGTTATGCTATGCAAGCACCCTCTACTTCATTAAAATAAACTTTACATGACCTTGCTCCATGTGTTAAAATATGCAAGATAAAATCATGTGTTAAGTTTATGAATCTTCTTTTGAATGTTTATGTGTGAGGAAATGTTCTTTTAGATGGTTAAATATGTACTTTAAATAAATACACAACAACACAACTTTCAACAAATAAACCATCAAACTCACAACAAGAACAACATGATAAAGGAGTTCACCCCTCTCTGGGCTACATCTCCTTGAGCCTCCATTAATGGACTTGGCTCTCTGGGATTAATTTGTCAAAAGTTCTTTTACAAGCTGCTGCTCAACTCCAATGGAAAAACAGACTATACCATTGGGATCAGAACACATAAAAACTCCAAAAATGACTAATAAAACTCTGAAAACGGATCATGGCTCATCCGGGCATGACCTCTTCTACATGTGGCCATAAGATTCACTGAGCTTCTCTTTGGAAAAAACACCTATAAAAGTCCTCAAAAGCCTCTAAAACCAGTCCCAATGTGTTCATAGCATAACAATTAGCCAAAAATGACTATTCAGTCACAGAAAACAAATTTGGATTCACCAAAACATGACCTCAATCAATGAGGGCTTCAAGCTCCCTGGAGCTTGCTGAAACTTCAATGGCTAAAAACCTGCAAACGAAGTCTTCAAATGGCCTTGATAACAATGCCAATGGATTCAGGACGTCCAAAAACCCCTAGCTGGGCTTTTATGGCACCTCAATCGGCCAAAAGATGAAGAAGATAGGCCTCCTGCCATTCTCTTCCTCAAGTTTGTTGTCTCTGCATCTACAAAATGCACCCTTGTTCCATGAACCTGGCACACACGCAATATATAGCGTAAAAGCCTAGCACCGGGTGCAACCGCGGCAACGGTGCAAACTGTAGGACGGTTATGGGTGCGCCAGCCCCTAACCGCCTAGCACCTGGGCATGTGGAGGTCATATGACCTTGCGCATTTGTACAAAAAGGCTAACGGTCAAAACCGTGCCAACCGTACCAACTCCCTCCTCCGCGCTCCGGTTGTGGTCATATGTAACACCATAGGACCGCGGCTTTACACATTGCAAACATAATTCCGCGCACCCATTTCACATAGGGCATGGTCATATATATAACCCATGCGACTGGGGTGTTGGTTATGATTTACATTCCCGCGCGATACATATACATATATGGTCACATAACAAGTGATATGACCACGGGTCGGGGCTAAGCCCCGGCCCGATCCCCCGCCAAACTTTACAATTTGCAAATTTAAATACAATCAAACTCGTATACATTACAAGTCAGAACCGGTGGTCCGTTGGTCGGACGGTCCTTGCGAAGGCGCTTAAGTGGTGGGGATGTCCGGGGGTCGAACCCCACAGAGTCCAATACATTTTAACAAACAACCAATCAACCAATACCGGGGTGCCACGTGGCACCTTACCATTTGCCAAAACCATGCCACGTGTCGACTTCCCATTCGACCAACTGCCAGCCAATAGATGATTGCCATGTCACCACATGCCATGTCATTGTACAGTCGCCACATCAACATGTACGGACTCTGCCACATCAGCCTGTACGGACTACCCAGTCAACATCCTTTCTTTTTGCATGTTTGACGATTCAGACAGATCGCGATATCTCTCGCTCCCGACGTCCGTTTGAGACGAAACGAGTTGTGTTGGGTTTGCAATGATGAGGCCTACGCTCTCGTCTGTTTTGAAGCGATTTCGAGAACGTTGATTTTTGAGCTAAAATTTGACCCCTGGTCCAGATTTTGATCATGAGTAAACCCATAAGGAGATAATTCAAAAATAAGATTTAAAAAAGAAGTTTTATTTCTTTCCCTTTGGAAATTTATACCTCTTTTTTTATTATTTTAACTATTATTTTATTACTTTCCTTAGGAGGCCCATTTTAGACCTCGAATTTCCCCTAATGAATATCCCTTTTAGAAGGCCTAGGAGGTGCTTTGAGGCCACATTCATGGAACAAAACCTTAAATTATTAATATAATACTTGAGGCCCTTTATTTCATCCTATTAGCATGGTCAAAATCCCGAGACCCATCCTTGGTGTACAAAACCCCATAATAGGCATCAATATCCCAATCAAAGGCTAAGCGTCCCCTCTAAAGGTTTTTTGTAATTATATAAGGACGTTTTCATCGATCATGAGCCTTAAAATATTCATTTAGTTCCAATGACCCCTTATTTTCTACCAGGACCATGGTTAAGGTCTTGAGACCCATCCATTGCATCCAAAAATTTCTAATAGTACCCACATTCCACTTAAAGATCATCATTATGGCCAATGAGCCCTATAGATCCATTTATTGCGCAAGGCCCTTTGTTTCCTCGCTTGATTATGGTTAAGCTATGAAGACCCATATTTATTGAAAAAACCACCTAATTGCATTCATATCTAACTTATATGTCAAAGATCCACTTTAAATGGTCTATGTTGCGGTTCTTGGTTTTAATCATATCACATTAGCTCAAGAATGTTAATTTAGAACCTAATTCCATCAATTTCTACCCCAACCATGCTCTGAGGCCCATCACTGGTGCACAAAACCTCATATTGGCACCCATATCCCACTCTAAGGATATTGATCTCCTATACATGACATAATTTATGATTTGTGTCCTTTTTCATGGCCCTTGTTCCTTATAATCTTTATTCAGGGCATAAGGGCCTTATTTCCTTCCAAACCCATTGGAAAGGCCTTGAGACCCATTCCAAGGCATTATAGAAGAAATCATATTCCACTTGGAGGCCGAGAATCCATTTTAAAGGGATTTGTGAGGCTTTGAAGCCTTGTTCATGGCCCATGGGCCTTGAAACGCTGATTTGGAGTCTAATTCCCATGTTATCCTCCCTCTTATAATGTTAATGTCACTGAAACCCATCCCTCGTGTGAAAAACATCTTAAGAGCATCCACATTACCATTGGAGGCCAAATATGTCCATTAGGGGGACTATGTAGTGGTTTGAGGTATTGATGATGGGCTAGACATGGACTTTCTATTATTTTTAAATTAAACAATTATCTATGCAGAAAATAGAAAAATATCATAACATAATAACATAATCATGTGGAGCTCTTCAAGACCTTTCTAAGAAGCTAAAAAACTTCAAAAGTGGATATTAAGGAAGAAAGTTACAATAAACTTACTAAAATAATTATTTTATATTAAAAATAACATGCACACACTTTTCCAATTTCAATTATAAAACAAAAGCTTTAATATAGTATAAAACTTTTCGAATTTCAATAAAGCCATGAATATCCATGTCTACGAAATAGTACAAAATAACTATCTTAATAGTACCAAAAAAAAATAGTACAAAATAACAAAAATGATAGTAGCCTGTGAATCCATGGCGATACAATATAAGAATAAAGAGCAAAATATCAAAAGAATTGAAGGCCAACACAGCGATGGACGAGAAGATCTCGAAAGAATTGAAGCTTAACTCAGGGATGGACGAGACGAGAATTGATGTGCTTTCTCCCCCTTTCCCCATTTATAGAGGCGCTCACGCGCCTCTGGAAATTGTCAATTAACTGTTACAGGTCGTTGTCGCGGTGGCCTGCTGCTTTTCGAAGTGTCGCGGTGGATTGCTGCTTTTCGAGGTTTCATTTTTTCGATGGTTTTATTCTCAAGATCCGGTTGACTAGGTTATCAATAACTATCTGGTTCGGTAGAATCTAATATTTTATGCGTTTTGTTTTATGTTATTGGATTTAAAGTTATTTATGTAAATTTAATGCCTTTGGGTGGAAAGACATTCTACAGAGTGTAATATGGGAGTTAAAATATTAATAAAAAATAAGAAATTTATGTGAGCTCCATTATTTATATATGAATCAATATATATGGAGGTTGTAATAATTATTTTTTTGGTTTTTGATGATGAGTGCCCACTTGAAAAATTGAGCTTTTCAAAACCGTTTACATAGTATATTTTCATAAAACTCCTCACTAATTATAATTAAATGTGAAAACATACACTCAAATATAATTACTTTTTAATATATTTAAGAAATGAACTATTTTAATATATTAAAAAATATATATTGGTTTGAATTTGTTTTTCATTTGTCTTAACTTTTACTAATAGATCAGAAAAACAATATAGTGGTTATCAAGGTTTTAATATATTATAAAATATATTAATATATTTCAATATATAATAATATTAATATTTTTTAATACTTTAATATTAATGTATTAAACTATCATAGATCCATCTTGACCTCTAGGTTTGATAGATTGGAATTAAAATGGATTTATGTTGGTTTATTTATAAATTAGATTTAAAGTCATTTAGAATTAAATTCGACTTTTATAATAAGATTTCAAAAAACCATACTAATAGAGAAGCATGGAGGTCTTTTATAATAAAATTAAAAAAAACCATAATAATAGAGAATCACTAGGTAGTCTAAACTTTTTAAGTTTTAACTTTTTGTAAGGGTTTCTTTTGGGACCAATTTTGATCAAAATCAACATAGAAATTAGGAAAAAATGGTTGAAATTACATTTTTTGAGGTGCTATGTAGTTTGAGGGCTCTCCAATCTATTTATGCATTAAATAAAGTGATTTAAACAATATAAATTATAATTTAGCCAACAATTGCATTGCTAGGATTTTTTTGTCCCCCCCAGGTTTCAAACTCACCCATTGCCTTAATAACACACTCCGTCATCACTGAATGTCCTATACTTTGGGGACCAAATCTATATAATATTAATTATTTTGTTATCCAATATATTTGTTTACTCCATACTATTTTTTTAGGGTTAGGTCAATTGATCTAGATCCATATATGAGTTTATCATTATCCCCTAATAATTTGTCTTGGAAAACAAAAATATTGTTTATCCCATACCATTAAGTTGAATTAAATAATGTTCAAAAACTCTTCCAACTTACTCTCAATCTTATTATGGTAGATTTCATTATTATTATATAGGAAATATTTTCATAAATCTTTATACGGAATTATTAGTTTTATAATATATATATATATATATATATATATATATGGATGATGATGATGATGATGAATGTCTACTAAGACCAATTGGTTATTTGTTAACAAGATTTGTATAACAATACATTATTTGGCACATATTAACTCTACTTTTTATACAAAAAATTATCTAGATAAGAAGTGTTCCTACACAATATTAGAGCAAGATATCTATAATATGAAAAATGAAGGTAGTATCCTCTTGTTAGGAGACTTTAAAGCTAGAAATGAAACTAATAAAGCTATTATTTTAATTAATTATTCCAACCCTAATTCTCTATGGCTAAATGAGGACTTAGGACCTTATTTTAGTTAACATATACAAAAGAAACTCTAAATACCTAATCAATAATTTGTTTTGTACTAAGGTAATCAAGCTATGTCGCCCTCAAGATTCACTGATTTGCAATGGTATAAGGAAGTGGCCAAAATCTTTCATGATGACTTGTATCTATGGGCTTGGTAGCAGTTTCGTTGATCATGTAATATCAGATATCCCCATATACAACCAAATAGTAAACTGTGATCTTTTAGATGACTACAAACCTAACTTTGATCATAGACCTTTAACCCTAAATCTAAAATTTCTCATGCACAAAAGCTCCATTGAAGAGCACTCTCATAACCAAAGGAACATAATTTTTGACAAATAAAAAGTTGATATTTTCTTAAATGACTTAAGAAATACTTTAAATCTCTCAACACATCAAAACAACATTGAATTTGACTATCAATATTTTACAACAATCCTCTCTACTTCTATTAACAAATTCTCTATTGAAGTGCTATGTAAAAAGAAAAATATTACAACTTACCCTTGGTATGATAATGAATGTAAAATTGCTAGAAAAACCATTAGAGATGCTTCCAATGCATATTTAAAATACGATAAGATAAATAGATACAAAACCTTAATTAAAAGGAAAAAAAAAAGGTTATATAAATAGAAAGCAAGAGAAGATTTTGAACCTATTTAATATAGATACTAAGAAATTCTAGAGGCAAATTCTAACTTGTAAAACTAAAGAAAATAGACAACATAGAGTCAAGCAAGGCTGCCCCCTATCCCCTACCCTTTTCATTATCTATATTGATAAGTTAGAAGATTATTTGGAGGATGCAGGTTGTGTTGGCCCGACTCTCGCTAGTATAATCATCATCCTTCTTCTATGTGTTGATGATATTCTTCTTATGGAGAAGAGTCTCTATGACCTATGTAAGCAACTTATAATCCTCAAGGACATCTGCTCTAATATGGGCATGACTGTGAACACTAACAAAAGTAAGGTTATATGAAAATTAAATCCAAAAAGATAACTTATGATACTTTTATATATGGAAACAATAGCTTGTAGGAAGTGCCTTCCTTAAAATATCTTGGAATTGATATTCACCACAAGTTCAATTGGAACTATAGCATTGAGAAAATGATAAATGGAGGGTGGAAATCTTATTATGGGCTTGAAAACAATTGTAAATCAACATACCTTTGGCTTTGGGATAAGAAAAAATGCCTCTTTCACACTCTCATCACTCCACTTATCTTATATGGATGTGAAGTTTAGGGTTGCAATATCTCTAGAGAATCTTGGAGAAAGATAAAACATATTCAAAATAATTATAGAACTTATAATCTCAAAATTAATTTCAACACACCCTATCATATCCTCTTCATAGAAGCAAGCCTTTCTCTCATCGTGAGCATTGCTATGATTAGATATCTAATTTACAAGAACAAGATAATCAACCTGGACGACAAGAGGCTCCCAAAAATCGGTTCAAAATATAGTCAAAACCACTAATGGCTCAAGTGGGGATGGAACAAAGATTTCAAATCTTGGCTGAATACAAGAAGAAGCCATCATGTAGAATACCGATAAAACTACAAATATTATCACTTCTAAATTTAAGGAGAATATGTGGCGTGATAAAGAATTAAAGGATAAAAGAAAACTAAGATACCCCAAGGAGGTGGTCATCCCTAATTTAGAAGATCAAAAGTACCTCTCAATTTTGAAAAGTGCAAAGAAGAAAATCAACATTGCTCAAAATCAACGGCTAGAAATTTAGAAAATTCCATATTTCAATAGTTGAGATTACATTTTCATGTTCCTTATAGATTTTATGGGCCTAGAATCCATTTCAAAAAATTTATTTAAACAATATAAAATTATAATTTTGCAGACAATTGAATTTCCGGATTCATATGATAGTTACCGAAAAGTAAAAAACATAAAATGTTTAAACTACACCATAAACACCCACCTCCATATTATAAAATTTAAAGCCCAACTTGGAGAGTTATACCTCCATATTATAAGACATAAATCCTACTTAGAGATTTATTTAAATGTTTTGTAATAACTAGCTACGGACCATAATAGTAATGAAATAATAATAATAATTTATTTTTAAGGTCACGACTAAGATAGACACCAAATTGGTGTATGGGAGCCCCTTGTCAGCAATAGTTTCACTTCGAAAGTCTACATAGGTGTACATACCCTACCTCCTCTAGATTTGAACCTATGACCTTTAGTTTTGATTAAAAAAAACTATTTTTTTTACATTGTCATATAAAATAATTAATATTGTACAAATTGAAATTTAACTATAATATATACTAAAATTTAAACTACTTTAAAATAAAATCTATATAATATTAATTACTTTGTTGTATATTGTTTATTTCATACTAGTTTTCCAAGGTTAGCTCAATTGATCTAGAGCTAGATATGAGTTTATCATGCTTGTAGTTGGTCATGGTTAGAGTCTTTTAATTTTCTCGGAGCTATACCTCGTAATCACTATCGACCAATACATTTTATTGGAAAACAGATATATTGTTTATCCCATCCTATTAAGTTGAATTAAATAATGTTCAAAAACTCTTCCAACTTACCCTCAATATTTATCTTTACAAAGTTTTAGTCCAATAGTTATTACATAGTTAAAATAATGTTGGATTTTATTATTATTATTATTATTATTATTATATAGAAAATGTTTTCATAAATATTTATATGAAATTATATATATATATATATATATATATATATATATATATATTATGATGATGATCATGATCATTATTAAAGTTGAGTGAGACCAATTGGTTATTTCGTTAAGAAGATTTATATAGAAATACGCTATTTTTCACCAATTAACTCTACTTTTTATACAAAAAAACAATCTAGATAAGAAGTGTCCCTACAAAATCTTAGAGAAAGATATCTACAATATGAAAATGAAGGTAGTATCCTCTTTTTAGGAGACATTAATCATAGAAATGCAACTAATCAAGCTATTATTTTAATTAATGATTCCATCCTTAATCCTCTATGGATAAATGAGGACCTTGTTTTAGATAACATATACAAAAGAAACTTTGAAGACCTAATCAAGAATTTGTTTGGTACTCAGCTAATCAAGTTCTGTAGCTCTCAAGATTCAATAATTTTCAATGGTTTAAGGAAGTGGAAAAAATCTAGCAGGATGACTTGTATCCATGGGCTAGGTAGAAGTGTCGTTGATTATGTAATATCAGATATCCCCATATATAACCAAATATTAAACTTTGATATTTTAGATGACCACAAACTTTGTAAGTTTTAAACCCGTGAAGTAAATAAATGCATACAAATTTTTAAGAAAAACATAAATTAATCAATGGCTCATACACACAGTACATAGAGATTTACGCTGAAAACCCTTAACTGAGAGAAAACCAGCCTTCCTTGGTGCCGCACCTTTAAAATCTTCATTGTATTAATTTCACCATTCACAATACAATATATAGAATATTTTAGGTATTCCATAGCTACCAAAACCCTAATCCCTTAATACGGGATTAATTTAGAAAACTGCTAAAAATAAAAAAATCCGCTAAAATAGCAAAAAACATCCAAAAACAAATTTCGGGGCCCTACCCTGAACGTTGTGCGTAACTAGGGGGGAAAACCTGGCCCCCTCTAGGAATCCCCTAGGAAATCGCCTCATGCACATGACACAAAGAGAGACGGAAGTTGTGATCGTCGTACACAGTTGGCGAGTCTGACATGCCCACACACACACATGCAAATAATATAACACATATACATCAAACTTGACTGTAATCATAGACCTTTAACCCTAACTATAAAATTTCCCATGAACAAAAGATCCATTGAGGAGCATTATCACAACCAAAGGCACATGATTTCTGACAAATAGAAAGTCGATCTTTTATTAAATGACTTAAGAAATACTTTAAATTTCTTAACATATCAGAACAATATTTAAGCTGACTATCGGAATTTTGCAACAATTCTCTCTACTTGATCTAAAAAATGAAGGTATTACTGATAAATTGCAAGTTAGTTTAATGTACTTTTTGCATCGGATCGTTAAGAATGCGAAATATGAAAACTTATTATCTTGTTTGCGAAATATCAAATGTGACTTTTACTTGATGCTTATTAATGAATAAAGAGATTAGCCATTAATATCCATGTTGCAAATGAAGAGAATAGAACAACAAAATAGAAAGAGAAATAGAGACAAGAGGTTGATAACGGAGTTCACCAATTGTTGGCTACGTCTCTGGGCCCGCTTCCAAGTGGAGGACCTCTTTATTGCTCTTTAAAATGTTCAAAGTTCTTTTACAATGCTATTTGTTGTTACATTACATGCTTCGTGTTTGTTTTGCAAGACCTCCTTGCTCATATTCCTGCATGCACCATCAAACTCTTCTAAAAAATCATGGAAAAATTGCCTCTCAAATCATGAGAAAATGCCAAAATTTACAAACTACCCCTTCAAAACCTTGCATCAAAAAGTCTCCTACAAGCTTCAAAAATCCTGGTTCTTATAGTTTTCAAGGCTCAGATGATGAATCCCAACTTCCCTCAAGATTTGGCCTCTTTTTAGGATCAAATCCCCCTCCAAATGGCCAAGATATGCCCAAAAAATCACTTTTTGGTCATAATATCAGGCCAATTAATTAAAAAAAAACATAACAGGCTTTAAAAAACCCACTTTTTGTTAAATATACAATGTATCCCCCCTGGGCACACTCCCTCAAAATACAGTCATATGCAATCCATATGGCTAAGAGCCAACCCTTTGGGCTATGCTCTGGCCCTAGATAGGCGCTAGCTCATGGTTTTGGGCATGTTCCATGGAACCAAGGCCTAAAAATAAGTAAACCCTTAGCACCTTTTGGTGGATAAACCCCTGGATTTGGGTCGGATTCCATGTAACCTCCCCTTTAAGAACGCGCTGGTGGTTTGGTAAGGTGCTCGTGCCCTGGATATATGGTGGGTTGCAAGTGACCACGGGCTGGGGCTTAGCCCCAACCCCCCCCCCCTCNCAATTTAAATACAATTAAACTTCTTTTATTTAACAAGTAATATAGTAGCGCATTGGTAAAATGGCTCTTTGTCAAGCCGCTTGGGCTTGGTAGTGGTCATGGGTTCAAAACCCATGGACCTCTAATATTTTTAGAACTGGCGATATGAATTGCTGACTGGGTGCCACATGGCTGCCCATGCCTGGGCCACGTGACACCATCTCATTTGCCCGAACTTTTCCTTGTGTCCAACTCTGATTGGATCTGCCATCCACATCTGCCCAGTCAACTGCTGCCACTTGTCACACTGCCATTGGTCAAAGTTTGCATAATGAGGTGCCATTGGTGATGTCATGCTGACATCAACATTGACCTTTTTCCAGTCCTTTGACTTTTTAGTTGTTTGAGAAAGTAGTCAGAGTATGATAACTCTCACATACAATGTCCATTTGAGAAAGTAAATATACTGCTAGAATCAGCGTGATCAACTGGTCAGAATGGAATTGGTTTCACTCCATTCCGAGAACTTTTATTTTTGAGCATTTTCTGAGCCTGGGGAGTCTCCTGGATCATTCCTCCCCACTTTGGAAGCTTTTGGACCACCAAAAGTCTACTTTTACTGAGGTAAGAAGTGAGGGTATTGCCTTCCCACTTTGTCCTGTATCATCCATCCTCTCTGTTGGGATAATGATCACCTGACTAATCACAACAAACATGAAAACAGAGATAACATTGTTTATCAAAGTAATCATTTCATTTATCGCACAATCATATACATTCTTTGTCTCACTTTTTAGCCATACACCATTGAACATCACCAAACTAATCAAGAATACTGAGTATGCAAATGAAAATGACAAATCATGCTTCCCCTTTTGAACATGAATAGTTATCAAATTATGCATCTGAACCTCATGTTGTACCTCTGGTGACACTTCATGTCTGTTTGAAACATATGGAATCATCTCATGTTTAGCATCACTAACTTCATATTTTGTTACAGACATAAGTGTTAAACTTTTGATTTCATTTACCATTCTTTTTAATTTCTCTGTAGCTGCAAAACACCTATTAGTTTTCATGCGATGAGCACGAACAATGTACTCTTTCCCATCTTTCTTTAATCAATATTTATTCTCCTCCCTGTAGAATATATCTTTCCTATCATAAAGGTATGGGCTTCCCAGTACAATTCCACATATGTCCACTGGCACTATATCAAGCTATACTTCATCAACACAATTAGAAGAGATTGCAAACTTGATTTTACATTGCTTGGTTACTTGTAAATTGTTATCACCACATATCCATTCCAATGGATATGGTTTAGGATGTGACTTAGTTTCAAGTCCCAAGTTATTCACAACATCTTCACTAATTAGATTGGCTTGTGATCCACTGTCTACAAGAGTATCAACTTTAACATTATGTGTTAAAACCCTTATGTGGAAAAGTTCATTCCTTTTACACTCATCATTTACATCAACTAAACTAGAAGAGCTAGAACTTGCAACAAAATTTATACCTCAGATTCCCATAGCTACAACCTATATCTCATCACTGGAATCTGATCCAAGATCCACTTGAACTGTTGCAGCTGTGGTATTCTTCTTTCCTTGGTTGGCGTACTTCTTTGGCTTCAAGTCAAGATGTAATACCCAACAACGATATTCATCATGGCCTACTTTCTTGCAATGCTTGCAAGTAGGCTTATCCTTTTTTGTTGTGGTTGTCTTCTTCTCCTTCCTTTTCCTTGCATCCTTTCTTTGCCAAGTATCTATAAAAACACTATCACCAACATTGCCTTTACTAGATTCAATGTGAATGGCTTGTACACATACTTCATCAAAGTTAGAAGGATTTAGCATAAGAATAGTGTGCTTGAGATAAGAATGTAAACCACCAATATATTTTAGGAGTGTTTCTTGTGTATATAATGGAATACCCAAATTTAAAGTTTTCTTACGAAATATCTGAGTATATTATTATACACTTTGACCTTTTGATTGCCTTAAACATTGCCAATTTATCATTTCTTCTTGCATGTAAGCTAAAGGTAAAACTGTTGTTTTAATGCAATAACAAAATCATTCCAGGAAGAGATTGTTTTACCACTTTTCTTAAGATAATCTCTAGTTCTTCTTTCCCAACATATGAGAGTTGTGCCTCCCATTTTGATACTTGCTAGTTGGATCTTAGTTTCCTCATCAAAAATCTTTTGTATCCTGCAATAGACTTTTAATTGTCTCACCCAATTATCTAGCTTTTCTGCATCTAACTCACCATCATAAGTGGGTAATTGAAACTTTACACCTATCTTTAATAGCGACATATTAGAAGAATGATGAGTTTTTTTCTTATCCTTGTAGGAATGTACACTTGCTTCATTATTAGATGATGAGGATGAAGGAGAAGAAGGTTCTGAAGGTCCACCTCCTCCTTCTGCTCTTACCGAATATTCACCTTCTTCAACTTTTGAATTCCTTCGCTGACATATTTCATGGTAAATCTCCTCTACCATGGCTTGCATCAATTTAAATGCCTCGAAGAAATCATCTTTAGATTTGAAGGGACCCAATTTTTGTGGCGAGGATATCTCTTGTTTATGCGGTCTCCTTTGAATCTCTATGTCAAGAGCCTCAAGTTGCCCTTCTCCTTGCTTGAGTTTTTCTTTGGTGATGTAACGAACCGCCTCGTTACGACAACCGTTCGAGTGATAGGTGCAAATTTTTTTTTTTTTGTGTTGAAGGTGTGTGCGCGTGTGTGAAAGTAACAACATACTTAACTCTACATCACCACTCGACGACCAACAAGACGCAACCACAACAACAGTAAAAATGACCACTAAATACGACTGACCTCCCGCCCGTCCTACCCTGCAAGGTTAGGACCTCCATGACACATAATCAACGCTCAAGCCCGGTTTCCCATCGTCTTTAACCATTTAAGGTCTCAGGGCTGGGGACTGTTCTGAGGAGCATGGAGGTATCTACATCCCACCCCACACAACAGACCGAGCAACCAACTGAAAAACAAATCAATTACGGCATAAATAAGAGGTACGATCGCGCCCCTTACGTAAGGCGCGTGACACAGATTCTGACAACGAACACTCAAGTTCGACACTAACTAAAGAACAACCACAAAATGAGAAAAGCCTTGCAAGATAAGTCATTCAATTAACACGAGGAACTTGCAATGCGAGGTCAACAATGGTCATAAAGCTCAATAGCATTGCATTAAAATAACATCATACATATAGGCATCCATCAATTAGATTTGACCCAATACCTCCTAACTAAAGGTGGAAATCTGTAGAATAATAAGATCTAAGGTGTTAATATCAAGTGTGCCATAAATGAAGTGACAA